>CM047871.1:1302512-1471052 GCA_026212405.1 Petrea volubilis | reverse complement strand
TATTTTCTTTGCAGGGGGGTACGTTTACGGTAACAAACTTAGGAGGGCCTTTTGGCATCAAGCAATTCTGTGCCATCATCAATCCACCCCAATCAGGCATTCTAGCGATTGGCTCCGGTAAGTTCAGTCTCCATCTCTTGTTGTAGTTTTTGATATTTGTATCGTACTGTTCCTCACTGTTATGTTTGTATGAACAGCTGAGAAGAGGGTGATACCTGGTGCCGGTCCTGACCAGTATAAGTTTGCTTCATTCATGTCCGTGACACTAAGCTGTGATCATCGGGTCATTGATGGTAAGTTGGCCCTGTTTCGATTATTAAACCATCACTGGTTCATCATGGACTGCATGTAGAGATTGAACTGTACTAATGATGTCTGATATCCTGTGTTTAGGTGCCATTGGAGCAGAATGGCTCAAGGCCTTCAAGGGTTACATCGAGAATCCAGAGACGATGTTGCTTTAAAGTAGCTTTTAACTTTTCCAGTTCCCTCGAATTCTTCTTCATTGATCGCCAAGTTGCGTGAAAGGACAGATGTAATCACCTTTGTTCGTTTGAAGCTTCGCGTTGTCTTAGACCTGATTTTGTACAATCCTCATGTTTTTCAAATTTTTGTCCCCAAGGTCAACATATTTTTTTTGAATAATGGGTTCCTGAGGCAATGGATTGTGAACTAATTTTGCTCATGTAAAGTGTGAGATCCTCCTGAGTGTGAGAGATGGTTTTACTTGCCTGGGATTTTGTATGCTTTCCTTGAACACGTCATGGAAATAAATTATTCCGAACAATTTGTGATCGGAACTTGTATTTGATTTCTAAGGGCATGTTCGATTCATTTGGTTGGTGATATTTCACTGCCCCCAATCATGTGTATAAAGTATTGTTTGATTTGTTATGGTTGGCATGTCGAGTTTGAATTTTAAATTAACTCTCTTGGGAAGTGATGTTTGGGGATTTTTATTAAAAATTTTAGAATGTCAAATCAAACAAATTTACAAATATGAATTTCATGCACAATTAAAATTGAACATCTCTAGGAAAAATCCCAAGTACGACATGTTTTAAGCTGTCCGTTTGACCTCATAAGACTTGGCGACTACAACGAAGACATTTCCTGAGATGTCCCTTTCACCTCATAAGATTTAGCAACTATAAAACAAATTACCAAACATTTCGTAAGGCATAAGAAATTGAACTTTTGGTCGGCTTAAGCGGTACAACTGCAAAAATTAAAATAGCTTATGGATGCGTTCTCCCAAAAATTTTTTTTGGGTTTTTTCATTGTTATTAAATGACATGTAAAGTACTCTAGCATCGTAATTGCTGAATGGTACGAAAGTAATGCACATGCCTCATTTGGAGCAACCAAGTTGTAGCGCCCCGGTCCGAAGCAAAAGACCCCGGCTTCAGACCTTGAGACGATCAGTTAAACGAAAACTAGCTTATATAACCCAATATTGCAAAACACAACCTTTCCAAAATTCCCCCATTCAAACCAAATATATAATTTCAAATAAAAAACAATATACTTTATAAGCACCATAAGTCAAAAGATAAGTCATTGCTTAATACATGGGTCACAACACTTCCCCATCTCGACAGTAATTACAAATACATAGAGAGGTTTGAACCTACTACACGCATATTGATGCAGGAGCATGAAACATAAAATATTGCTCTTTATTCTAGATATTTATTTTCTTTTTTGAAATTGTTTTCTTTCTTAGTAATTAAGTTTTCTTAGTGTGTAAGACATTATCAAGTGGTCTAGTTGTCAAGTTGTCATCTAGAAGTTGAGGTCAAGTTGTGGCCAAGTTGTAGCCTAGTAAGATGTTGACAAGTTGTAAGGGTATTTAGGTCATTTTTCAGTTAGGGTTTTGTGCCTATATATACCCCCATAAGATTGTATTTAAAATCATCTTGAATATTAATCAACTTAGTTTGGAGATTTCTCTCTATTGGGTTTCAAACCCTAGAAATCTTACACACTCTTTCAATCTCTATATGTTTCTTGCTTAAGATATCGCACTAGTGCCAAAGAAAACGCTGTTTTCCTACGTTTCCTTCCTATCCCTACGAGCATCCTGCATCAAATTGGTATCAGAGCAGGTTGATCCTTGTAAGATGGCAGCTCGTGGTCGTGGTGGATGCGGAAACCGAGGGCAGCAAGCACATGCTGCAGATATGGCAGAAATGAGACATATGATTGAAGAGTTATCATGGGCTGTTCAAACCCTTCAGCGCCGTGAAAGACAGGCTGCTCGAGTAGAAGCCGAGCACCAGCAAGAGCCTTTAGGCATACCGGAAGGTGGCACTGAAGGAGAAGAGACTGATTTTGAAGAAGAATTCAATCCATTCCATGCACAGGTTCCTCAAAACCAACCTGAACATGGCGGTAGATTGGAGGATCGATTAATTAGGGCTCTTGACTTAAATGGAGGTGGCATCAGGATAGAGGTTGCTGATTTTTTTGGCAAACTACATGCCGAGGATTATTTAGATTGGGAGGCAAGCTTGGAGAATTATTTTGAATGGAAACCCATGCAAGATGATAGAAAGGTTTTGTTTGTAAAGCCGAAGTTGAAAGGGGCTGCACTTCAATGGTGGAAGAGAGTTGAAGAACAGCGCACTCGACAAGGCAAACCAAAAGTTGCTTCTTGGGAACATATGAAAGGGAAACTGAGAAAACAATTTTTACCAGCAGACTATGCAATGGAGCTGTATGAGAGGTTTCACAACCTAAAGCAAAAGAGCATGTCTGTGGAAGAATACACGACAGAATTCAACAACCTTTCTGTACGTGTTGGGTTGAACGAGACTAATGAACAGATGACTTCTCGTTATCTTTCAGGGTTGAATCAATCAATTAGAGACGAGATTGGCGTTGCTCGCTTTTTCAACCTAGAAGACGCTCGACAATATGCCCTAATGGCTGAAAAGCGTGTAGCAAGGTATGGTGCAAGACAACCGATCATGGGAAGAAGACCCGGGACAACTAATAGAGGTTCTATCATTGCTCAAGACATTCATGGCAAACAATCAGGACAAAGAGCTTATCATGAGAATACTTCAAGAAACCAAGAAGGCGGTAGAATTATTTCTGCAAATAATGATGAAGGAAAAGAAATTGTGAGGTATGGAGCACAAAACAGTACTGGTACAACCTATCAAAGATGGGATAATAGAAATCCAATAAGATGCTTCAATTGTAAAGAACTAGGCCATGGATCTTATTCATGCCCACAGAGAAGAGTTAACTTTACGGAGTATGAGAATGGAGAGCCTATATATGATGAGTATGATGACGAGGAACTAGACTATGAGGATATTTTACCTGTTCAAGGGGAATCCTTAGTGGTTCGACGTGTTATGACCACACCAAAGGTAGAAGAAGAAGATTGGAGACGCCACAATATATTTAGAACTCGTGTCCTATGTGGGGGAAAGGTTTGTGAGGTCATTTTAGATGGAGGAAGTAGTGAAAACATTGTTGCTAAGGAAGTAGTGGAGAAATTGAAGCTCCCTACAGAAAATCACCCCACTCCATACAAGATTGCTTGGTTTCGAAAAGGAAATGAGGTTCCCGTGACTTCAAGATGTCTTATTAAGTTCACTATGGGAGGCAATGTTCAAGATGAAGCTCTATGTGATGTGGTACCTATGGATGCTTGTCATATCTTATTGGGAAGGCCATGGTTGTATGACAAGGACATGGTTCATCACACAAAGGCCAACACTTACACATTTCAACGAGGCCCAAAAACTCTTACATTGCAATCATTGAAAGACGAAACATCCAATAGAAGCAGCAACACTAATACTATTCTTGCTGGCCAAAAGTTTGAGGAAGAAAGTAAAGAAGTTGGAGTTGTTTATGTGCTAGTAGGAAGAAGCGTCGAAGAAAATCAACCATTAAACTTCTCCACAGAAATTAGAAATTTGCTAGGAGAATTTAAGGAAGTAATTCCTAAAGAGTTGCCAGAAGGGTTACCTCCGATAAGAAATGTTCAACATGCAATCGACTTAGTGCCTGGAGCACCTTTGCCTAATCTCCCAGCATATAGAATGCCTCCATTACAACGAGACGAGATGAGAAGGCAAGTGGAGGACCTGATAACTAAAGGTCTAGTTCGAGAAAGCAAGAGTCCATGTGCCGTGCCAGCATTATTGACACCAAAAAAGGATGGTTCGTGGCGAATGTGTATGGACAGTCGTGCTATTGATAGGATCACAGTGAGGTATAGGTTTCCTATTCCAAGGCTAGATGATATGTTGGATATGTTAGCTGGTTCGAATTACTTTTCTAAGGTAGACTTGCGAAGTGGCTACCATCAAATTCAAATGCGAAATGGGGATGAGATTTTGCCTCAAGCAGAATTTGCTTATAACAATTCACTTAACAGGACCATCAAGAGGACTCCTTTTGAAGCTGCTTATGGCTACAAGTCGCAACATGTGTTGGACCTAGTTCCATTACCTCCAAATGTTCGAATAAGTGAAGATGGTGATACTTTCGTAAACCATGTTAAGCAAATCTACGAGGAGGTGCGTGCTGCAATCAAGGCTAATAATAAGATATATGCTGAATCTGCAAATCAACATCGACGTTTTAAAGAATTCAGTGAAGGAGACTTAGTCATGGCACACTTGAGAAAAGAAAGGTTCCCTAAGGGCACATATCATAAGCTAAAGGCCAAGAAGTTTGGCCCATGTAAGGTGTTAAAGAAGATCAGTTCCAATGCATATGTCATTGAACTACCGATCAACTTACAAATTAGCCCAATATTCAATGTCGCTGATTTGTTTGAGTACAATGAATTTGAAGGGGTAGACAAAGTAGTAGAAACAAATGTTGACCAATTACCTAAGGAACCACTAGAGGTTGTTGAGGATGTATTGGATGTCAAGGAAGTTAACTCCAGAAGGGGAAATATGTATCGAAGATTCTTAGTGAAGTGGCGAGGGAAGCCAAGTGTAGAGAGTACATGGATTTCCGAGGACGAGTTCAAACAAATAGATCCAAAATTGTATTCAGAGTACCTTCAGACTTTCTCGTCGGAGCCGAGCTCTTTCCAACATGGGGGGATTGATGCAGGAGCATGAAACATAAAATATTGCTCTTTATTCTAGATATTTATTTTCTTTTTTGAAATTGTTTTCTTTCTTAGTAATTAAGTTTTCTTAGTGTGTAAGACATTATCAAGTGGTCTAGTTGTCAAGTTGTCATCTAGAAGTTGAGGTCAAGTTGTGGCCAAGTTGTAGCCTAGTAAGATGTTGACAAGTTGTAAGGGTATTTAGGTCATTTTTCAGTTAGGGTTTTGTGCCTATATATACCCCATAAGATTGTATTTAAAATCATCTTGAATATTAATCAACTTAGTTTGGAGATTTCTCTCTATTGGGTTTCAAACCCTAGAAATCTTACACACTCTTTCAATCTCTATATGTTTCTTGCTTAAGATATCGCACTAGTGCCAAAGAAAACGCTGTTTTCCTACGTTTCCTTCCTATCCCTACGAGTGTCCTGCATCACATATGCACACAAAACACAATCATCAGTCTCCATAAGAGAAAACTAAAGTTCCTCATGTTCCCAATATGTTAAAAAAATATCCTTAAAATCATTTTTTTTTGAATTATAATATAAATGCGGGGTGTTACAGAAGCTGAGTCCGAATCTAATAAAATACAAGCTTTTTTTTTTTTTTTGGCACAAGATAACCAAAATAAGCCACAACTACAGGGGTGTTGTATCTAGCTTGCTTTCACAGGAAAGAGTGACCGCAACTCGGGTTCTCAGCAAAATAAAAGGGCACTTAAACATGCAGATGTCGTAGTCCAGAAAGCACAGATGCTTACATACAAGTATCTACAATCAAATAATTAAACTGTAGCAAATACATAGGGTCCCTGATCAGTGTCACCCCAGAGCATCGTCTAAATCATAAACCAAGAAACGGGAAACAAGGGAAAGGAAAAACAAACAGCTTTCCGTGAAATCTTAAATAAGCCAGACAGACGACAGAGAATCGCATGACAAAGATGGACACAATTTCATCAACCTTACACACAATTTGTGGGTTTTTAGCACACATGAAAACGATTATAGTAGAAAACGAAAAACAGAACCAAGGCACGACTATGCCCCGATGATCTCTCTTTCCAAACCAAAGGTCATGTGCAGATAACCTAGAAGATTTCCATATACTCACTTTACCATCACTATATCTAACCACTGCTGACCAATCCGGCTAACCAATCTCAACTGTCAGCGCCATCACATTGTCGAAACAATCACGAACACGAACACAAAAGGTTAGGCAAGGGGATAAACTTTCGAAAGCCAACACATAATACGAAGAATGATACCTGAAACAAGACTGGAAAACCAGTACACCAACAGAACATCCAAAAGAAACATATGATCATCATATACATATTTTTACAGCCATTCATTTGTAAACCATCCAAAGAACATGTGAAAACTATACAAATTTATCCTTGAATGCGAAAATTAAGGATGCCAATATCAATGTTCTCCTGGGATTTATTCAAGAACCTTGTCTTCTACAAATTACAAAACTTACAACCAATCAGATAGCCATGTAGAAGTATTGATAATAGACTACTAAATATTACATACTCCCGATAAGAGAAACAAGAATCTTTCATGCCAGCATCCGACAAAAACTCAACATTTTCAGTGCCAGAACAGCTAAATAATAATCAAAATTGCACGTTTGGTGAAATTAAACCATCATTAATCAATTGATTAAGAGATCATCAAACGACCCAAGAAGAGCAAAATCAAAATCCCAAATGAAGAAAAAAGAGGGAAGAAGAAGAGAAAAAGCAGAAGATTAACTACTCAAATCGGAACGTGGCGTTTCAAAGCTTGTTTCCCGGTGACGGCGATTCCCACAAGTACGCCTCCGAGCGCCCCCGCCACAGCGGCGGACCTCGGCCCTGCTGCCGCCTTGTAAAGCGCTCCAGTGCCCAATCCCGCCACCACGCTGTTGATGACGTCGTCCGTATCTCTAACCGCGACCATGCCGCTTTCGAGGCCCGCGTACATCAGCCCGATGACGCCGCACCTATTACCAATCTGTCTGCCCGCGTGGCCCGACCCGTTCAGGATCCTATTGACTTTCAGCTTCATCGTGTCGGACGGCTCTATAGCCTTGACCCCAGAGGCGAAACCCTTGGCGGCGCCGGCGGTGGCGCCAGCTAGATAGCCAATACCCGTATAATAGGTCAAATTCTCCCCCCACGAGCGGCGCTGCGCGTGTGATTCCTCCTGAAAGAGGAACTCCGGGGACGTGGGGAGATTGTAGAGGGTCCTCGTCGGGATGTTCAAATCTTGGTAGGGGTTGTAAAGTCGGCGATTTGAGCTGCTTTCGTCGGTGGAGCTGCTGTGATCCGGAGCTTGGTGCTGGTATGCCATGGCGGTTATTCGGGTTGATATTGGCGTCTGAAGGTAACCCGAATGAAGAGAGAGAGAGAGAGAGAGAGAGATTTCTAGGTTAAATTGCAGAAGGTAACTTTCGGAGGGAGGGGACATAAAAACCGGGCAGGTCCGGTTCGAATTAGCTGGATTTTCGATGTTAAGCCGGTTAATATGCAAAACGATACCGTATTGGTCAAAGTGGCATTTTTAGGTCTTTTTTCTTTTACTTGCTGTGGGGGCTATTGCTGGTAGCTCCTCAACTTTTCGGTTTGTTTCAAAGTAGTCCTTATAGTTTTAATTATTCACGAAAACCCCCCCTAGAATTGTCAATGGGCCTACGAACTACGAAGTCGTTGTAAACCTTCGAGAATAAACATTTATCGATCAATTATCAAATGATTGGGACAGTTAGCCAACATGATTATTTCATTTTTCTCACACACACACACATCATTTTCAGACACACACATATGGGTGCATTGAATTTTTATGAAATATAAAAGATAAAATTTATTAATTTCCAGAAATAAGTTTCAATTTTTTTTAACAAATTCTATATAATATATAGTTTTATATAAATATTTAAGGAAACAACTATGTTTACTATATTTTTATATTGTATACATATAATGGTTTCGTTATTTGATATTATTGAAAAATTTGTTTCTAGTGATTGATGTAATTCATAAAGTGGTCCTTAACATGAACCCTTACAAAGCTCCGGGACTAGACAGGTATCAGACCTTTTATCAAAAATTCTAGGACATTGTAGGAGGTTCGCTGCTCAAATTTGTGGAGGATTGTTTTACAAGTGGTAAAATCCCAAATGGAGTGGTGATTGCTTCATATCTCTTATCCAAAAACCCAAAACCCTTCATTTGTTTTCGAATTTAGGCCCATTGCACTTTGTAATGTGCTTCAAGAAGTTGTCACTAAAACCTTGGTCTTGCGTTTGAAGCCTTTCATGAACTCGCTTAGTAGTCTCGACCAAAGCAGCGTTATCATGTGGAGAAACACTCATGATAATATTTTGATCATTCAAGATCTTGTTCATACTCTGGGGCAATACACGAGTAAGAAAAGTGGCATGATCATAAAAATTGACTTGGAGAAGGCTTATGACAAGGTTAGATGGGAGTTTCTTGAACAAACAATCCAATTTTCCAATTCCCTGCTACTATCATTAAGCTCATTCCCAGTTGTCATATGTGTTGAACCCCAGATACTTTGGAATGGTGAGCCTCTCCCTCCCATCCGTACGTTGTGCTAATTAAGACAGGGTGACCCTTTATCCCTTTATCTTTTCGTTCTTTGCATGGAATGCCTTGTCTTTCTCCTTGAGGAAGCGATCGACAATAAGGAATGGTCACCAATTCCTTTTTGCTGCAATGGACCTTGTCTTTCTCATCTCCTCTTTGTAGATGATATTATTCTTGCTAGTAGAGCCATCGTTAGGAATTCTAACATGATCATGACTGTGGTGAATCGTTTCTGCTAAGCTTCGGGCCTCAAAGTTAATCTGGCCAAATCTAGAGTCTTCTTTGGTCCTAAAATTAACCCTTACGTTCAGTAGCAGATTACTAACATCTTGGGGATTAGACAGACTACTGAGTGGGGGCGGTGATAATATGTTATTTTTACCTAGTTTTAGACTTCAATTATGCTTATTTTGATTAACTTTGGATCTCAAATTGGTTAAGATTTCACAAAAGTTAATTCTTACTTGTCATAGGTGGAAATTGATGAAAAGGAGGTAAAAATGGGCCAAAAGGGGGTGAAAAGTGCAGAGGATTGTTATACAAGGAAGTTGGAGGGCTAAATTTGGAAATAATTATGTCCATCACACAAGGTATGCTCACGCTGTGACATCCCGATTTTTGGTCTAACAATGATATAAATCGGTTCTTATAATATACATGCATGTTTACTAGTATTTCATGTTTTGTATGATCCTTCTTTTATATATGAATTATGTGAGGTGATAATTACATGATTTTCCAAATTTTAAACGAATTTGATATTCTGACACAAATTTTGAAATCTTTTGTCATAAATTGCAATTTTCAAAAATATAACTAAAACTATTTTTAATTTCTGGAAAATATACATATAATTTCAGATTTATAAAGATCAAATTTCATCATTTTGGAATTTTTCTAAATTAATTATGAATTTTCAAATTTTAGGCCTTAAAACCCTAATTTTCAGTTTTTACAAACATAAATAAATACAAAATCGAATTTTTAATTAAATAAAGATATGATTTCAGATTTTATAATATTATGCCAATAAATATCAGATTTTATTTGATTTTTTGTTCATATTTTATTAAAATATCTTATCCTATCTTCTATGCATTTATTATAAATTGACCTTATATTATAAAAATCCTATTTCTTGCCCTAAACTCTATAAAAAAGGGCTATTGTCTTCATCTCCCACACACACACACAAAAATCCCCTAAAAACACCCACCCACACTCATTCCACTCTCAACACATAAAACACTCTCTATTTATAGCATATCTTCCTCACATATATATACATCAATAAAACCTTTTTTTTATATACATATATACCTATTACCCTTCCAAATACTCCCTTATTTCCCTCAAACACTCTTGAAGGTAGAAACCTTGCTTAAACCCATAAGTAAGAGTGTTATTTATGTTTACTTTGAGTAAAAGTTCTTGTTTAGGCATGCTTCAATGCTTTTGAGTAAATGTTCTTGCTAAAAGCATGCTTCAATGCTCATGAGTAAAAGTTCTTGCCAAGCATGCTTCAATGCTCTTGGTTTATTAGATTGTCTATTTTTAAAGTGATTTTCATAAGTTGATATTTCATGATTAACTTAGACATAAGTCTTATGTTACATGCTATTTTCTTGAATGCTATTCTTTTAAATACCTGCTAGAAAACATGTTTTTTTTTGTCGTAATTATGCTCAATGTTCATAAAATTAGGAATAAAACATGCTTAGTTATCATTCCAAAATATATTTTTAATATGCTTTTATAATTTAAAGTATGAAAATATGTTCTTTATGTTTTTATGTGGGATTATGTGAAAATATGCAATATTTTCTTAAAGTAGATACTAGGTATAAGTTAGTGTCTTAATTTCTAAATTATGATTATATGAGTATTGTGTTAGTTTAAGAATATAAGTAGTTAGGTTATTCTTTAAACAAAGATTACTAAGTAGTATCCTAACTATAGCTATTAATGTAAATTTTAGGAGGAAGTCAAGTTGATTTAGCCAAAACAAATCTATAAATTTGATAAACTCCTAAGGTGAGTGCTTTGTCAATTCCTTTCTGGGGCTTTGAAATATATGATATAAATATTATTCGTATAGCCTACTTTATTGAATTTATGCTATCAAATCTTTTGGAAAATGTTTTCCATACATATCAGACAAGTTATTTCAAAAAAATATTGCATTCTCTGATATTTCCAGTTGTATCCTCCTCGAAATGATTTTTGACACCTTTGAGATATCATATTTTAATTATATTTCTATGTATCCCGGGTGAAAAAAACAAGTTATTGCTTTGTTGACTAAGTTGTGAGCCATATATGTTCCGTTATATTTCCGTCTACCCTTGAGGACGTCCTTGGAAAGTTTGGGCCCAGGTACTTATAAGAGGAATTTTATCGGGCGGAACGAACCGTCGATGGAACCTTTTGTATGATACTATTCCGTGAAACCAATTTCTATGTACAGCCGGAGGATGACTGTAGTAGGGATTGGAGCGATGTATTGCACGGACGCGTGATACATCTCCGTCTCGTTTAGTATCGAGGTGGTTCTCGACAAGGGAGGCATAAAGGTTTCTATTATGATTTATCTATTTTGGGTAGTCACAAGGTTGGAGACTCCGTCTTGGGCTCACTGTCAGTATTACTCAGTTCAGTTATTATTATCAAGTTACACTTCACACTATATGCACTTTATTATGATTTAATCGTTTTGAGTCTCATTTTCAGTCAAATATACGTATCTATCTGTATGTGGCCTCACTAAGTCATTTAGACTTAACTCCTCGTTTCTTTCTGTTCATTGCCTCAGAATCAGAATAGTGGGCGTGCAAAGGATGGTTGCCGCTCCTCCAGTAGTTTATATTAAACTTCATTTCACTTTGTCTTGTTATATAATCCGTAGTTTGCTACTTGATGCCACTAGTTGGCTATTTTGATATTGTATTCGGTTGCACTACGTGGTTATACTAAACATAGTTATATATATTATCCATGTTTCATCTTTTACTCTGCCTCCACTGTGTATTGTTAAGTTAGGTATTCGTACTGAGAGTGAATTTCAAAATTTGTGCTCAGTGCGATTGTTGGTGGTCTCCAACCGTATAGGAAGATCCTAGTGGGAGGGGTGCCACACACGTCTTATGGGTTGAAATTCCTACGCGGGAATGGAAAAGGAGAACCTTGATATGGCAAGAGTTCAACTTGGAAATAAATTCCCCACTTGCCTACGACTCTTAGGATTTGCCAAAGAGTTATCCTAGTCCTTTTAGAAATTTGGTCTAGGGTTTGAACCCTATATATACCCTATGATATTGTATTGTTTAGAAATATTGGATTTCAATCTTTTGTCCTAGTTCTTAGTTTTTCTCTTTAGAATTTTCAGCTTTTATATTTTTTTTATCTTAGTTGTTATTATGGCCATGCGTGGCTAAACTACTTTATTCAGTCAAGGAGTAATTTGAGCAAACGTTTTCTTCAAGGATTGTGAGATCTAATCGGTTTGCTTGTCTTTTAATTTGTTACAGTATTTGTGTATTTTTCTGTATTTTTTGAGAAAACTGCATCTCTTATTGTTGTTTTGTTAGTTGTGCAATTATGACCCATTTTTCAATTAATTTAACTTCATAGTTCCAATTGAGAAAATTGAATCCGTAATTGTTTGACTGAATCAACACAAGTGGAAAGTAGTATAATTCATTATACTATTAAAAATACATAATCTAGGTTCGAACAACCGCATTTTTAGGTTTGTTGGTTAGGATTTGGATCTTTCTAGTTTTTAATATTGTTAACGGGTTAAATTCTATCGTTCGACTAGGGTTATTCGTTAATTAGGGATTATTCATAGTGTTTGCATGTTTAGTCTATTATTAAGGAAAGATTAGGTTGGACAAGTTCTCTGAAGGCTATAACTAATCTATTGCATGAATTAAAAACTATTTTTGAATCAATTATCAATCCATGAAAGTATTGTGCGAAGAATTACCCTTGATTGAGTCTTTATTCTTATAAATTTACTTTCGACTTCTTTCTTGCTTTTATTAACTTATCATTCAAAAGCCCCTTTCTTTACTTTATTTTGCACTCTTGGTTATCTTGGAAAGTAGTCGACAAACTATTCCCAATGGGATTGGCCCTTCTCACCCTATCTACAAATTAATTTGGTAGTTAGAGGAGTATGATTTATTTTTAATGGATTCGACAACCATTAGGCGGTACCTTGGAATAAAAATCACTAACAAGAGGCTCATAGCTGCTAGCTTCTCGGACTTGTTGGATAAAGTCCAAACTAGGCTATCTGCATGGAAAGCAAACCAATTAAACCTCGCCGAGAAAGTTACGCTCATTAAATCTATTATGTCAGCCATCCCGATATATACCATGCACACTAATAGGCTCCCAAATAGGGTCTGTAATGAATTAGATAGGATTAACAGGAATTTTCTTTGGGGATCATCACCCGAAGCTAAAATAAGTGCATCTTGTTGGGTGGGATAAGATTCTAAGAGCTAAGAAAGATGGGGGTTTAGGGATTAGAAAGTCTAGGAGAACCAATATTGCTTTGCTGGCCAATGTGGGTTGGGGTACCATGAACAGGGAGAAATCCTTGTGGCGTGAGATTTTTGAGGCGAAGTACCTTAAGGAGGAACAAATTCTTGACCATTCAGCTAGGCCACAAGATTCACGCTTTTGGAAAGGAATTACTCGAAGCCCTTATGCCATCAAGGATCACCTTGTTTAGCGTATAAGGCAATGGGTTTGAAGTCTTATTTTGGTACGATCGATGGATGGGAAGCCAACGGCTGTGTGACCGTATTAGGCCCGTCATCGCTATGAAGGAGGCTTCCACACTCGTTTCACAACTCATCACTCTCAATGGAAAGTGGAGCCTTTCTCTTATTCGTACCATCACCCCGGATGACATCAAACATGATATCATGTGTGTACCTATCCCTTTGCATCGAAATAAACCAGACTCTATTATTTGGACCGGAACTTCTAATTGTGTTTTTAATTATCGTTCGGCCTAACATTGCATGCGTGAAAAAGTGACTAATACATTTAGTAATCATAAAAAATGGAGCTGGATTTGGTCTTTGAAATGGCCCAAGATATTTAAAACTCTTCCTTTAGTTATGCCACCATAAAAGCCTCCTCACTAATGAACTAAGGTTCAAAAGCAAACTTTCTCAATTTGATCTTTGCACACGATGCAACATGGGGAGTGAAATTATACTACATGTCTTACGTGATTGCCCTAGGCCAAGGAGATTTGGGAGTTTATAACTTCACCTACAAACTACTACAAGTTTCTTGCTCCTAATTGTGACAATTAGTTTGGGTATAACTCCTACACCCCCTTACGTAACATACTTACCCCTGAATGCGAGTGGCAATTTGTGTTCCTCGTTACTCTTTGGACTCTTTGGATCACACGCAATAAATTCATCTCTCTCGGTACCATGGAACACAATCTGGAAATTTTACGCTCCATAAAATGTTTAGCCTTGGATATGTCGGGGATATTCTCGAATCCAAAGGAGAGGAGAAGGTTGGCCGAGGGTTACACACAGGACTCATGTCTGTGGAAAACCCCATCGGAAGGATGGGTGAAGATAATTACTGATGGAAGCGTGCTGACCTTACTAAACTGAGTGGTTGGGAGAGGTTTGGCGTGAGATGATAGGGGCATCTCCATAGAGTTTGGAAATGTCACAATTACCATGGCAGAGTTATTGGCTCTACGGGAGGGATTAAAGCTCGCATGGGATCGCAAGTTTGAGAGAACTGAGGTCGAGATTGACTCTGAAGTGGTCTATAAACTCATTAGGCGAGAGATGTATCGAACCACCCATTGGAATGCCTACTGGATGACTATAAGTCACTATTATGGCTGCCGTGACCAACAAAAATGATGCATACCAATAGAGGAGGGAACACAACTACAGACATTCTAGCCAAGATGGGCCGTAATTTAGGTAGGAATTTGTCGGTTTGGATTCAACCTCCAAGTGAGGTTCTTTCTGTTGTTAGAGCTGAAGAGAACTAAGCTTGAGACTTATCTCTTCTGACCAAAATAAATAAATAAATAAATTCCTATTCGTATGAATTCAAAGAACTAGAAATAAAAGTACTTGTATCAAAACATTTTATAGAGAAATTCCAATTCTGAATCAATGAACATTTAATTGATATAAATATGTAATTTCATGAGAATTTTGTGCCCAATGAATTAGTGTAGCTTGATTTGAAACTTGGACATCAATTTTTTTCCCCCGACAAACCTCCAATATCCCATATTCTCATCAAGTTTAATTAAATTCGAAGCAAGCATCGTAGGAATTGTATTGACGACTACTCTCCGAACGGTTATTTTGTACATATTCATTCGCCATTACAAGTGTGTTTATGATTATTTTTATCTTTAGAGGGAAAAAAAAAAAAAGTGTCTTTATGATTATTTTAGCGTTTGCACAATTTCAGGTAGAATCGCACTCCAGAACACAGGCCAAACCAAAACCCGTTTTTAAGCAATGAAACCGATGCATTAAAAATCGCTCACACCCGCCACCACAAACCGCCGAACATGGCTCCCGCCATCACAACACCGCCGCTTCTCTGCTCGCCGTCGGCCGTTGATCGGAAAATTTTCACCCTTTTGCCCACCGTTCGATTTGAGCCATTGAGCTGCACAAAACGTGTTTCCGAAGGTATCAAGGAACATTACTTCAGCAGAAAATCGCTGAAGTACTGGGACAGGTTTTACAAGCGCCACCAAAACAAGGTTTCTTGATTTTCCTTTAATTTTCCATGATAATTTTGGGACCTTTTTGATTTTCTAGCTTGTGGGTTTTTAGATATTAGCATTATATTGAACTCATGCGGTTGCATTTTGGGTTTCTTTTCTGGTTGCAGTTTTTTAAGGACAGGCATTATTTGGAGAAGGATTGGGGAAAATATTTTTCTGATAATGATGATTGTGCTGTATCTTCAAATGGGAAAGTGCTTTTAGAGGTAAACGCAATCTCCTTGTGAGTGTGTGTGTGTATGTGTGTGTGTATTATCGCAACTAGAAATGACGGGTTGTCTGTGCTGCATGTTGGGTTGATATTAGTAGGCACTTCCGATAATTTCATAATGAAAATGCTTCTTGTCAACTAAGTACCATATTGTATAATTGACTTGTTTATCAATGAATGGCAGATTGGTTGTGGAACTGGAAATACTATCTTCCCTCTTATTGCTGCATATCCTAATCTTTTCATCCATGCTTGTGATTTTTCAGCCGAGGCTTTAGCTCTTGTTAAGGTGTGTTCGCTCTCTATATTGCATTATGTCGTTAGAGAACTTGTGATTGTCTTAGAATAGGAGTTCAACTATGAATAGTTTCTAGCTTTTAGCCTGAGTAATAACTTATTCTAGGCAATTGACGGCCATCAACTGTCTCAATTGCGATGCTCCTGGGAGATATATCTGTATATGTAACTGTTAATGTCCGATAAATGCAGTCACATTCAAATTTTGATGGGAACCGAATAAATGTGTTTATCTGTGATGTGGCAAATGAAGAGCTCTGTGACAAAATCTTGCCATCTTCTGTCAACTTTGTTACCTTGGTACGTGAAATGCCGGTGGCGGAGAGTACAGATTGCAGTTACTAAACTTTATATTATTCGAATCACATTAGCTTTTGTGACTTTCTAAAAATATTGTGTTCTGTATTTGAGCTCCGTGACTTGTTGACGTGTTATGCAGATATTCATGTTATCTGCAATTTCTCCAAATAAGATGCCTTTTGTGCTGCAAACCTAAAGAAAGTACTGAAGGTTGCGTGCTTCTAGGCAGTTGCTTTTTCCTTCCATATTCCTTTATTATCCCCCATTTTCTTTCCTTTTTCTCCTACAATGGTTATTGGTGAGTCTCATGTCATGTTGCAGCCAAGTGGTCACATTCTAGTCAGAGATTACGCTGTTGGAGATTCTGCTCAAGTAAACTTCTATCCTTAGTCTAAATTTACTACCGGAGTTGCCATTGTCAGTGAATATGTAACTGTGAGCACATTTTTTTTTTCTCCAGATGAACCTTCTGGTCTTTTCTCTTCTCAACTGAGAATTTGGGTTTATTACAAAATATACAAAATCAGATGAGACTTCATGAATTAGATTGTTAATCAAAGTAGTAATGGAGAGAAATGATTAAAGTTAAATTTTTTAGCCTGGTAGAATTTTATGGATATACTTGACGCCATATCACACACTTTTTTCTATTCAATTACAGAAACATCTTATGAATATATGTTCCTTGTGTTATCTCGAATAAGATCAATATTTTTGTGCATCAAACGACTTCTCTGATCTTTTTCTTCATCCAAGTGAATAACTTTCTCTTGGATTATATCTAAAGAGCTACTTTTTCAGGCGAAGCTGGAGAAAAGAAATCAGATGATCAGCAATAATTTCTATTTTAGAAGGGATGGCACCGTAAGTATCTGGCCTAATTTATGCTTATACTACTTGTTCATTTTATTATAACTCTGATGATGGTTGGTTAATTTGCAGTGCTCATTTTATTTCTCGGAAGATTTCTTATCAAATCTGTTTCTGGATGCTGGATTTGCCACTGTGGAAATGAATACGTATTGCAGACAAATAGAGAACCGCTTTCGGAATATGACATTTGAACGGTATAATCAATGTTAGATGGAATATTATATCTTGCTTTATCATTCTATCAACTCTCATGATATCAATCAGAAAAGTAGAGGTTGCAACATGGACTTGGTGTTGTTTCCATACTATTCTTTTTCATTATTATGACTCATATCATTAGGCGATGGATACGTGCCGTTTTCAGCAAGATTGACTCCCAGATTCATTAGGACAGCTAGGCAGTTTTACCAGCTTGTAGAAGTACTTCTAATTGCTAGTGGTAAAACACATGGACATGAGGTACTGGGAAGATGTTACTTCTTTATATTTTTTCATGCATTTAATTTCTTACAATTCCATATAACTTTTGATAAATGGTTACAATGGAAGGCTTGTTGCAGGGTGATGTTATGCTTGTCAATATTTGGTGGAAGCAAGCCAACAGTAAAGGGTCCAGAAGACTTTGTAGAAATTATTCATTGGCCCATAAAATTCCTGAAATCAGGATTTGCTTATCATTTTGTCTTCGGTCAGAATTTTTCCACTATTGCAGTTTCAAAGTGAAATAGCGGATAAATGACCACCTTTTATGTAAGACTATATTTCACAATGATAAAAAATCAGTTCGAAAGGCTTTTGCCACTACTAAGTGCTTTAGAAGAAATAAATTTAGAAATGTGTTATCTCCGTAATGAATACATTTTGGTACATTGTTCTCTGAGGAAGAGGTTACATTAGAACATAGATTAAAGGATCACAAAGCTATAAGCTTATATATTGCTGGAAGAATAAAAGCGTCCACATAGACTAAGAAAGGGTGAGTTGAAATACATATGGTGTCTTTTAAGTGGGAGGCAAATGCAGAACCACTCATCATCTTTCCCATTGTTGTTGATATCTCCATTTCTGCCTTTTGAAGAGCTTCTAATCCATGATGTATAATGTTGAGATTGTTCTGCTGCCACTTCCAGAAGCATTTTTGCTTTGATTTTCAAGTTTTGTTTGAGAACTGCTACCCTGTTTCTCCCGGTTGAACACTAGAAATACACTTAATTTTTTGTAATTTGGAAGAGATGCTATTACTTTTTACCTCAAAAATCAGTGTAGATCCTCTATTCCATTCTCTTTTTCATCTAACAGACATGCGACATGTATAAAAATATTCCATAAACACACACTCAGGTATAGATCTCTTTCACTTGGCATGCACCGATGCAATGTAACAGGAGAAAAGATACATAACTGAATAGAGGATCCAAAGTGCTGCTACTGACCTAAACTTGAAGATGAGCTCACTTGAAACCTTTTTTACCTTGTGAAGTCATAATCCGACTTGAAGGTGAGCTTATATATTATAAAATCTTCATTCACCTTTATTTTGTGATCCTAGGTCTCTTAACCTTTGCAGTTCAGGTAATATTACTGAGTCAAGATCCGGCCGGTCCTTCCTCCTCAATTCGCAGCACTTCAAGGCCAATTCTGCAAAGGACAAAGCTTCCTCAACCGGCCAGTCTTTCACCATTGGGTCCAATATCTCTGCAAATTTGCCTGTCTCTATTGCGTTCTCAACATGATGGGTCAAACCCATTGCAGGTTTGGCAGTGATAATTTGCAACAGCATTATTCCTAATGAATATATGTCTGATTTTGTCCCCAACATTCCAGTTTGTTGGTACTCTGGATCAATGTAGCAAAACGTGCCAGCTGCTGCTGTCATGTGATACTGAGTAACACAATCGGCTATAGATGATGGGACCAGCCTGGCCAGGCCGACATCACTTATCTTGCTCACATAGTTTTTGTCTAAGAGAATATTTGCAGGTTTGAGGTCACGATGCACAAGGGGCTTGGGCCTCGTTCGGTGAAGGAAATTCAGGGCGGTGGCGATTTCTGCAGCTATTCTGAAGCGGGTCTTCCATGGTAAGGGGGGAGTGCCATTTTTGCAGTAAAGCCTGTCTTCTAAACTGCCATTTTCCATGTACTCATATACAAGACAACCGTACTCAGGACAGGCACCCATAAGGATAACCATATGGGGATGTCTCATACGGCTCAGCACTTCAACCTGTAGAATTTCCATTTTTAGAGGAATTAGAAGGTAATAGTCCAATTAAACCGCTGCTGCAAGCCTGATCTGCGCAAGGGATGCAAATGAGTTGAGCCAAGATGAGTTGAAGCCATGTTTTGGGGCTTGAGCTCGACAAGGCAAGAAAGCTGGGGCTCAAGCTCAGTTGGACTGGGCTCGGCTCATTTTGATTGAATTTATGACTAGTCATGGCCTTGATCTCGAAAATCAATATATCACTTGTAAATATATATATACATATAGATACAATATATGCATAAAATAAATATTAAAGAAAGATGGCTCGCGAGCCTAGCCTTCTTTCTTTAAACCTTTGTCGAGCTGGATCAGTTTGTTTGCATGCTACAACCTATGTAACATCTTGCAAAGAGATTGTATATAAGGAAATTACCTCTCTTTGGAATTGCTTATCTCCTTGTGACATGTCGGGCCTCAAAACCTTGATGGCCACAGGCGTGTGATCCAAAGTGGCCTTAAAAACAGGCCCATATCCCCCCTCACCAATCTTGATTGAAGCAGAGAAGTAATCTGTTGCAATTGCAATTTCATCCATAGTATACCTTCTGTATCGGATGTCGCAGTGTGCTAATGCATCAATTGCCTTTTGTTTCTCTTCAGCCTCTTGTCTGAACCTCATCTCTGCGCTCCTTCTTTTCTCTGTCTCTAATTCTGCTATTCGTTGTGCCTTTTGCGCTGCTTCGACTGCAGCTTTACACTTTAGCTTCTCCATCTCGACAAATGCCATTGCAGCCTCCTGGGCATGCTGAGCATCTTCTAGATTATTTCCCTCTGAGTTCCATTTCATCTGTGACAACACAGAGATTGATTCTTTCTTAGAATTTATTAACTAGAGTCTCATGAATACCGTAGCTTGTACTGTGATTTGATGTACCTTATCTTTAGCAGTTTCAGCTTCTTGACAGGCTACATTGTACTTGACTGTGATTTCCTTCAACTCTTGTTTCAATCTCCTCAACTCGTCCTCTATTTCCTGGAACATATACATTGTTTGGTGAGCAATGCAGCCAGTGCTTAAAGGTTTTTTAGTAGGATAATTAAAAGTTTTCTTATTTATGGGTCATTACACTGACCTTCCCTGTAATTAAGTGGAATTACACAAACTTTCCTCATGGTTTTGAAACTATAATACCTCGTTTTGGCCATCGAAATTTGATCAAAACTGACAATAGCTATCTAGAAAATTGGATAACACTGAAGCAGTTTGGGAAGTTTCTTATAATTCTAATGATGATATCATTTAAATATATGTTCTGATCGACAGAAGGGGATAACTGTGAAGTGGAGATAAGTTAGAAGAAAGGTGTGTAATTTTGAAATCAAAAGTAGAGATTTGTGTAGTTGCATATAGCTAAATAGGAGGCTGCTGTAATTATTTATTTATCTACTTGATTTGTTTTGTCTTATGCTTATGAAAGTTTCTTTAACTTACAGTTGCTTGTGAGGAAGTGGAGCCCCTTGAAGAACCCGAAATACGATGCTGGTCAAGAATCTCAAATGAAACATCCGAAGGGAAATTCATACCCTCAGAATGATCACTTGATTGAGACAGAGAATAAGTCGAACTCTCCTTGGTTCGGACCTGAAGATTCAAGTTGTTCATTGACTGTAACATTGTTGAAATCTTGCTAGAACCTGGTCCGGAGTCATGTGATGTACTGTAATTGCTGCCCATGTGAAAGGACTCGTAGCTAGTGTGTCCCGATTCTTGAGAATTTGGGTTTTGACTGCCAGTTCGAGGAAATTCATTGCTGTGATTTGAGTTTTGAGGTGAAGGTATCTTGTTGAACAAAGGGTTTTCTTTTGGGGCAATATGCTGATACTCTCTGTTATTGTTTGCAGAACTGAGAGGTAGAGGTTTCTTGCCTCGTTCGAAAGAGTGTAGAGGTTTCTTGCCCCCATCAAAAGAGTGTAGCTCAGAGGCAGCACTCTTCCAGCTCTCCTGGCTGGTATCAGACATTGAAAAATCAAGAAATTTAAGTCGTTTGTTTGCTTATCAGCACGACATATCATCCCAACAACTAGTGACAGAGCCCGAAGTGTAATTTGTGGTGGGGTGTGTGTGTGGTGGGGGTTGGGGGGTGGGTGGGTGTTATTTTAGTTAAGATGCTACAGTGTAAGAAAGAGTTGAGTCGGTGAATTTTCTTGACTTACGGCTCAAATTTTGTAGTACGATGTGGGCTTCCGAATGAAAGTGCACTCTGGCCAGCGGAGTTAGTTGCGCTGCTGGGACTGTTGCTTTCACCAGAAGAAGACTTCAGCTTCAATGTTTTCGTCTTGGACACAACGTATACCGAACAAGAATCAGGTACATGCTTCACTACAGAAGTAGGAACATCTGTACTTTTAAATGCCCTGAAAAGACAGAGATAAAAGAAGTCAACAATAAGAACATTTCATGAGCAAAAGTAAGGTAAAAGGATCAATCGAGAATCCATGCATGTTAAGCTGTTTAAGGTTCAAAATATTCAAATCTATGCTGCTTCTGGTGAACCATCTGATCCAAATGTACGAAGGGAATTCATTTGATTATTTTTTCCCTTTCCACTCCTTTTACAATATAAATATTGCTAAGAGCCGATCAATGTGAATACAAAAAAGTTTGTGATGCTGAATTGAGCAGACTTTTTGTGGAGATATACAGAATTTAGGGCCTGTTTTGATAGGCTTACAAAAAAAGATTTCATGAGCATTTCATGAGCAAAAAAAAGGTAAAAAGATCAATCGAGAATACATGCATGTTAAGCTGTTTAAGGTTCAAAATATTCAAATCTATGCTGCTTCTGGTGAACCATCTGATCAAAATGTACCAAGGGAAATCATTCTATTATTTTTTTTCCTTTCCACTCTTTCTTTTACAATATAAATATTGCTAAGAGCCGATCAATCTGAATACAAAAAAGTTTCTGATGCTGAATTGAGTAGACTTTTTGTGGAGATATACAGAGTTTAGGGCCTGTTTTGATATGCTTAAACAAAAGCGTGTATCGAGCCATGCTTTTAGTAGTGTGTGTGTGTGTATTTATGCCAAGACATTTTGTGGATGGATACAGTAATTAAAAGTGCTCGAGAAGTTGCTTTTCTTTGAAACTATACTAGATGGCTTCCGAAAAAGTCACTTCTGGGTTTTTTTTTCTCTTACTTCTGTTTTTTTGAAAGAACTCTGGCCAAATATATATATATATTTTTCACTGAAGTTATTTTTTTCAAAAAATAAGTATTTTTCTTCTAAAAAGAGTCTGTCCAAATGGGCTCTTTGTCTGATAATGTGATAATGCAGCAAATATAGTTACCTTGCAAAGGCACCTCGGCTTGAAGCTCCAAGGACAACGGTGGTGATGGAGTTAGAAGCAATGTAGTCGGAAAGTGCGCCCGCAACATCAAGGTCTTGGAGAATCACCTCCTTCGCGCGAACCTGAACTCATTACAATCACGAAAGATTGCGTAAGATTTTCCATGATTTAGACTTACGCACACACCACACACACACACACACAACAGGTAGATACACGTGCGAAATATCGTAGATATGATGTATGCATGTGAGTTTTGATGTGGAATGACTAAAATATCATTCATAGATCACCGTATTATCGTTAATGCTAGTACCCCGCAAGATTTTTCGCTCGAGTCGGGCAAACCCATGCCCGAACCGCGTAGGCGAGCAAATTTGCTCTCATATATCATAAAGATAATACTTATATGTTTGTGTTAGATAATACTTTTATAGCTTTCTAAGTATGAAAATAAGAATAGTATCACTAAATAATTAATTATTTGTAAATTTATATGTGCATATTTTAATTTTTGAAAAGATAAAAGTCTAGACACATTTCTTTTATATGTATTGGAAATATAAATTATTCTGGAATGTAGTATACTTATTTTGATATAAAAAGTTATATATTTATATTTTATATATGATTGTGTACGTGTTATAAACCTTTTTTATTGTACAAATTTAAATACACATCATAAAAGCATATAACCATATTATTTAATGGGACCGGTTTGAGTCCTAAATTTACAACCAAAACCCACACTCGACCGGTTTAGAATCCTAAGAATCACTCGGGCCGGGCCTGGGTCTTACTTGGACCAATTGCCATCCCTAAGAATAGTACAATATGAAAAAGAATCTGAGATATCTCTGCATATATTTCGATTTCAGGCAAGTATGAGGCAACTATCCAAGACCTTGAACGAGCCATCCGGTGTTGTGCCTGACCCGATTAGACTCTCAAACGACCCAGTATTCACATTTTAGTATACATGTATAAATTATATCTACATATTTTTGGTTTTAACCACTTAATTTTCAACCTACTGGTTGTATACATGTATAAATTATATCTACATATTTTTGGTTTTAACCACTTAATTTTCAACCTACTGGTTGACTAATTTAGATTTAGATATCACAAATATTCAATAGGAGCAACCTCCCAACTAAGTTGCTCCGTCATTTACAGTCAAGATTCAAATCTTGGACGTTGATTAAGGAATTTAACTTCTCATTCTGCTATACGGTACTTGATCGATATATATATACACACCCGCACACGCGTGTATGAATATCATTCATAATTGTATGGATCATGAAAAAAAAAAATTGTTTTTGTTACCCCTTTTCGAGCACAAAAACCACGATATTGAAGGAATAACTGCTGCATTTCAGCTTTAGTAGGTTCACGGCCTTGTCTTGGAACATCCTCTGCACAACACAAAATTAAGAATATTATCAAACATGCATAAATCCAAATAATTATACATACATATATATATATATGTGTATATAAAGGAGTTAAATGATCAAGAATACGTACGTGAATCAGAATTACTATGATTGGTTCTAACATGTACGAGGATTATTCTATTATCCTTCAACCTCAATTTATCGACGGCCCATTTCACGGCGAGTTGGCTGTTCTTGTCCTTGTCCACGGCCACCGCTGTGGAAATAACTCCGGTATCCATTTCTGATGAATGCGCCTCATTGTTCGACATTTTTTAATCGATCTGTACGTACGTATATAGCAAAATCTATTTACGATGTAAAGTAATAATATAATTCTTACGTTGCTATGGGTGTTGAAGAGAATTTTATGAAAAATGTTTCGAATTCTAACCACCTTTTAAGGGTTTTTTTTGAGGGGTTGGGGTTTATATTTTTTGGGTTAGGACAGTTGGAATATTGCATGTATGATAAATTTACGTTGATATGAATGGATATAATCGTTTATTATTTAGTCATAAGTATGAAACTCCACCTCCTATTATACCATTTTTCAAAATTTTCACTAAAATCTCACTTGTCCAATGCGCACACACACACACACACACATACATACGTATATATACACAATATTTTCGGACATTACATTTTATATTTCACTATTAATAACGTTTTTTAAAAAATATTTTAAACTCCTACTATTCGATGTAGGAGGGAAATTCTAAAGATTAAGATTTTCATATCATATTTATTTTCCATTTTCTAAATTAGTTAAGAAATTCTAGTAAATGGATCACTTGTTCAATAATATTTTTTTTATACTCATATTTTATAATTAACCATTAATAGCGTGATCTTTTTTTTTTTTCTTTTTTTATAAATGTGAATAGCGTGATTTAACGCCTAGATATTTGGTACCCCATTTTGAGCTTTTACATCGTCAATGATGAAAAGAGTACATAAAAGTAATAATCATTTATACGCATTTAAGTCAACTAATATATATATATATATATATATATATATATATATAAACTTTTTTATGGTGGGCATTTGGTGTAGTCATTATAATAGAAGAAACCATTTTTAAATTACCCCTTTTTAATTTTTAAATCTTTAAAATAATCCACTTTTCTAAAACATTTCTAAAATACCCTAAACCGAACTCTAAAACCTCGGTTTTACTGTTCATGTGGGCCGGTGTGATTTCTTAAAAACCCACTCTTTATTCTTTATTTCATTAAAACCCATTCTAAAGTATTTTTGATCAATTTAGTCCATTTTTCCTATAAAGTTTTCTTAAAACATATGTTTGAAATATAAAACTTCATAACTATCCTTATTTATATTAAATAAACTTGAATCATAAATTTTTAATTATTTATTACTTTTCTTAAATCTGTTATATTAAATTAAGTAAAACCCCCCTTTGTTTATTGGTATCAGAGCCATAAAGAGCCATAAAAGATCAATAAAAATCATAAAATATGGAATATTTAGACTTGATAAAATTATCAATCATCTCTCTTTTAATAATTAAAGAATTATTTATTTATTTACAAGAAATAAATGATAAAGAATTTAGTGATAACATAAATATAGAAAGTTTATCTTGCGATTTTTCATGTGATGAAACTGATTGGCAGTTATCTTCACCATGAAGAATAGACTGTTTCGACAAACTAAACGGTATCCAAAGGTTGAGAAGTACTACAAAATCTTAATGTCTCTAAAGAAAGAAGCTAAGGCACATAAAGATGCTGAAATAAGAACATTGTACTATAGAAAGCTAGAAGAATATAAAAATCGTAGAGCTGTAATGATTCTACTTAGTAATGCCTAATTATACATTACATAGGCTTCAAGTAGAATTGTATCTATATCAAAAGGAGTTGGATTATATATATAGAAAGCCAACTTATCATAGAGGAGATGCTTTTAGAATTAATTTCCTAAAAAGCAAAATAACACAAATAAAAGAAGGTCTTGATGTTTTAAGTCGATTATGAAGACAAATAAACATCTTAAAAAATGGATATATAATATAAATCTAATTCTAAATTTAAATATAATTCTTGAAGAATATAATCGAGAATATGAACACATTAAAACAAAAGAAACTAAAGCTAAAATACAAAGTTGTAAACAAAAGATAAAAGTTACACAACAACATGCTCAATTAGCTTGGAATAGATATAAAAAATATAAATGGATAAAATAAATAAAAATATTGAAGAATTAAATACAGGAATGAATAAAATACTTGAGGCATTATATATTTTAAATCAAGAACTTAAAGAATTAAAAACAGAGGTTCAAATATTAAAGATTTGTAATTCAAATGTTGAAGATTTAATAAAAAATACTTGTCTTAAGAAAAATAAATTTGACAAGAAAATAAAAGAATGAGAAATTATAATAAAATCAATAAAAACTAACAAAGAAACTGTGCATCCAAATTCCTTTGATACATATATGCTTAATGTTAAATTACCTAAAATATTAGCTGAAGAGGAAGCTCTTAAAAAGGAAGAAAAAGGTAAAGATATTGCTACATCATCTAATCCACCTAAAGAACAAGATTCAGAATCTGAAACAGATAAAGATGAATGAAATTAATGAATTAATAGATCAATTTGAAAAAATAGATCTTTCTGAAATAGAGGAATATGAAGTATTAGTTAACACTAATAATACAACTGGAGGCCCAAGTGGTACAATAAAACCAGAAGATATGAAATAGAAGAATCAGAAATGATGCCTATTCCTAAATATAGAAGGCAATATTATGATCACATAAAAAATAAATCTTATAACCAATTCAATAAATTCACACCAGATACTAATTATGGAGAACCTATAAATCATGGAGGTTCTAAGTTAAATATAGATTGTAAAGAAGATACTAAAAAGGCTATAATTTCATGGGCAAATACTATGAAAGTTTTCTTTTTATATAATGCCGATGATACATGGACATCAAACAGGCAAGTAGATTATTTAATTGCTACATTTGATGGTATTGTTTTCAATTGGTGGCAAGGATTAACGGAAAACATTAAAGCTATAATAAAAAGAAATGTACAAACTAAATTAATAGATAATACTGATAGAGGAATTGAAATCTTAGTTGCTTATCTTTCTGATGAATTTCTAGGAGAACAGTGGCATGACCCTGATAAAGAAAGCACTAAAGAAAAGGAAGAAGCTAGAACTAACTTGATAAATCTTAGAATCTGTAGCATGAAACATTTAAAACAATATACTTGTGAATTTAAAGATTATTATTATACTCAATATTATAGTAATGAAGATCAAAGTATATATCTTAATATGTACTTTTTAAAACTTCCACATCCTTGGAATAAATACATAATGAATAAATGGAAGGAAGAAAATAAAGAGTCAACTTCAACTCTAGGAAAAAGAATTAGTTTTCTCTTTTCAGAGTTAAGTAAATTATGTAAATCTCAAGATTTATATAGAAGAACTAAAAAATTTTCACCCTTATATTGTAACGAATTTGAGGTACCCAGTCAATGGGGATGTAATAAAGAAAGAAGTGTTAAAAAGAAAAGAAGGTTTCATAAAAAGAAGTATAAAAAATATACTAATTTTCAAAAGAAAAATATAAAACCAAAAAGAAGATATTTTAAAAGAAAATCTACCTTTAAAAGAAATAAAAATCTTTCACAATGTCAGTGTTGGAATTGTGGAGAAATTGGACATAAATCACCAGAATGTAAAAAACCTAAAAAGATTCGAAGTGTAGAAGCTGAATTTATAGAACTTCAAGACGAATTGTCTGAAGTTTCAGATATAGAAAATTATTTAGATAAAGAAATATATATTGAAGAAGAAAAATACTTCAGTCATTCTGAAAATGAATAAAGATATAATTGAAACTGAAGATTCAGATAAAGAAGTAGAAATATATGAAGGAGCTGAAGGTTATGCTCAACGAATAACCTTTGATCAAGAAACGTTAGTAAAAATAAAAGGTTTAAAACTTGATGCAACAAATCCTACCAAAGGTATTTTTAAGTCTTTTGGTGATTTAATAAAAAGAGAAAAAATAAATATATATGATTACCATGCAGTTGAAAAATCTATAAATGTTGAACATACTAAAGGGCAAATTAGATTAAATTTGCTTACTAAATCCTCAATAAATCAAGCTTTAAATAAAATCAAAAATAAAGAAGTAAGAAAGAAGATAAAATATGTTTATCTTGGTAGAATTCAAATTCTAGTTAAAGCCTTATTTAGAGATGGCATAGATAGTCCTATGGTTATTTCACTTCATGACCAAAGGTTTACAGATGCTAAAAATAGTCATTTGGAAACAGTTGAAGGAAATTTAATATATTCACAATTTCGCTTTGATTGTTATCCAAAATATAGTGTTGATATAAATGATCAAAATATAAATGATACTTTAAGTTTACACTTTCAACTTTTGAAAGATTTAAAACTTAGAGATAAAAGTCAAGCATTTACCTTTTACTATAGAGCAATTTATGCTTTTACTAATAGTAATTATGGTAAAATATATCAGGATAAACCATATATTGAAATTGATAATGAATGCAGAGATATAACAACAATAAAGTTACCAATGATAGAAGAAATTAAGGAAATAAAAGACTATGAAATTAAAATAAATAGAAAACCCATATTAGAATATGGATCTAGTAGTGGTACTATACCGCAAATAGATTTTGAAAAAAATACTATATCTAGAAAAAGTATTAGTAAGTCATTACTTACTAATGTTGAATTTACTAGACAAAATATAACCAATACAATGATTATAAATGCTAAATATTTTAATGGTCAAGAATATATTGAAGGACCAAATATATTAATTGATACAGGAACTAGTGACAATCACCTTGCAAAACATAAAAATAAAGGTTTAATTGCAAAGGTTGCTTCTACAATATTTCAATATAAAAACTTTGAAGGACAATTAATAACTTGTGATCAAGAAGTACAAGTTTCAATAATTTTTGAAGAATTAAGAATAATTGTACCTTGTTACATAGATAGTGATATGGCAGGAGACTATTACGATATAATTCTTGGTAATAGTTTCTTAAATCAATGTGATTACTATAAAATAGAGAAACATGGAGTTACATTACAATTAGGAAATATAAAGATCTTTTGTAAAAAACATGAAGGGAATTAATTTTCCTTTAAGTGTCTTTGTACAATTGACAGTACAGGATACTAATATAACAACATGCGCCTTAATAGATAATGGTTCAGAAATAACTTTGTTTAAATCCTTTCTCTATACTAAATGGCAAGAGAATGGGAATATAAAAATAAAGGGTGTTACGGGTCAAGCCGAACACATTAATAAAAAGGCAGATAAAGTAAATGTTATATTAGGAAGTAAAATTATTACTATAAATACTATATATGATTATAACTCTCTTGAAACTGATATATTGTTAGGAAATGATTTCTTACAACAATTTCAGTTTTATTCACAGAATCTTTATTCTGTTATTCTAAAAACTAAATGTAATCATTATTTAAAATTACCCCGAATAAATGAGCCATTCAGAGTTCAGCCAGCGAAGCTTGGTGGACCATATGATAAAATTTCGATAAAAATACACAATATAACAATAAAACGAATAACTCTTGAAGATGTAATAAAACAATTAAAAGAAAATTATAATGATCATCCTCTGGCTTTTTATAAAGAGTCAGATTTAAAGGCAAAAATAGAACTAACTGAAAACATAGTTATAAAAGAAAGACCTATGTTATATACAGAAAAGGATAGAAAAGAATTTGATAAACAAATAAATGAATTATTATATAAAAATCCACCTTTGATTAAAAGAAGTAATAGTCCTTTTAGTAGCCCAGCTTTCATGGTTGAAAATGAAGCTGAGAAAAAACGAGGAAAACCTAGAATGGTAATAAATTATAAAAGACTAAATCACTTTACTAGGTCAGATAGTTATTATCTCCCTAATAAAGAAGTTTTACTAAATCTTGTTAAAAGAAAGAAATATTACTCTAAATTCGATTGTACTTCGGGTTTTTGGCAAATAAAAATGGAGCCTGAAAGTATACAATACACAGCATTTAGTTCCCCTCAAGGACAGTTCGAATGGTTAGTTATGCCATTTGGATTAAAAAATGCACCTTCTATATATCAAAGAAGAATGGATAAAATCTTTAATAAATATAAAGAATTTCTTGTTGTTTATGTTGATGATGTTTTAATTGCTTCTAATACGTTAGAAGAACATAAAACTCATCTACTACAATTTGCTAAAACTTGTAAAGAAAATGGTATAGTCCTATCTGAAAGAAAGGCTATAATTTGTAAAGAAGAAATTGAATTTTTAGGGTTAAAATTGAATAAAGAAGGAATTAAACTTCAAACCCATATATCTAAGAAAATTTGTGAATTTCCTGATAAATTGGAAAATAGAAATCAAATTGAAAAATTTCTCGGTTGTTTAAACTATGCTGAGGGATTCATAATTAATCTTGCTAAAAAGAAGCATGAGATTCAAAAATTGCTTCGAAAAAATAATACTAAAGTTTGGAATAATCAACATACAGAAATTGTTAAAAATCTAAAGGAAGAATGTAAAACTTTGCCTGAATTAAAACTCCCTGATGAAAATGATAAATTAGTAATACAAACGGATGCGTCAGATCTATATTGGGCAGCATTACTTAAAACCGATCTCAATGAGATATGCAGGTATACAAGTGGTACTTTCGGTCAAGCTGAGGTCAACTATACAACCCATGAGAAAGAACTTCTAGCCATCATAAAAGGAATTCAGAAATTCTCTCTCTTTTTATATCAAAAGCCTTTTAAAGTTCAAACCGACAATACCCAGATACAATCCTTAGTCTTCAATAAATTACCAAATACACCCCAATACAGAAGGCTACATAGATGGCAAGTTTTTCTGTCCTTTTACAGTTTCAAAATAGAATATATAAAAGGTTCAGAAAATTTCCTAGCCGATTTCATTTCTAGAAATACAGAATTTGGAAACGAATGAGTTCTCCAACTCTAAAATGGATAAGATGGGTGTGCATTTCCCTATAAATGCAAATAGAGTGATTGTATGCACTATACATACAGCTAGTCCACTATCTAACGGTTGGTGGTAAAGACTTATCAAATCCGTTGATGGGTGACAATTTTCCAAAAATTGTGTTGATGATACAGATCATCTTATAAATTCTTATTTTTCTGCAGGAATAAAATAATAAAGAAAGATGGATCTGGAAGAGCTAAAGAATGAGATAGACGATATTGTCTTGGTCTGTCAAGACATTGTTGACAGTAATAAAGCTCTGAAAGATTTGATAGAATTAAATTTTAAAACAGTTACAGATATCTCTCAAGAAGGACTTAGGAGAGCCCTTTTCCTTCAAGAAAGTCTAGATTTGTTCCTTGAATCTAGAAATAAAGAAAAAGAAAAAATGAGTGAAGCTGAAAATGAGAGTGATAAAAGAGAAAGTAATAAAGGTAAAGAAAAAGCAGAGTCTTCTGGAAGTCAAGGTACTAAACCAGTATCAGATAAAGACTTTTTAGACTCCATGAAAAATAAAGAAAAAATTTCTAAATCTCAAAGTGATGCTGAAGTCATTGAAATAAAAATCAATAAACCTGAAAGCTTCAACAGGGGATCCAATGAAGAATTTGTTCCTACAAATAAATGGGAACGAGAATACAAAGAAGTTGCTGAAGAAGCCTATAAATGGGAGAATTCCAGAACGCTATTCTACTCTAAAGGATATTGTGTTCATCCAAGAATCACCGCCATATTTGGAGCTGATCCTTATAAAGTTTTTCAGCTTGCAAATTATGGATTTCTAGATCTTCTATATGTTGGAAAGGATCTAAAGGAGATTTCAGAATTTGATGACCGCTTTAAATCCCAGGTCAGTCAAGTTGCCAGAAATAGAGAAGTCGTACTCAAGTTCTATTCTATAGCCCCAGAACCTGAGATGTGAATTTGGCATGAGGTCCAACACATGATCACTATAGATGTTATAACCACAAACCTAAAGATTGAAATTGGAATAAAGAATTTTCGATCTTTCAAGTTCACCAGTTCATGGATCACAGAGAGAAGAGCCATGGGCATTAAAGCCATTCAATCCATTGCTGAGTCTCTATGGGAGCGACAATATGAAACTCTCATGCAGGCCAATAATTGGATATTACTAAAGAAAGGCGGACAGATAAAATCTCCATTGCTAAAGGAATTTCTCAATAAATTTTTCAGACATGAATTTTACTGCACAGAGACTACAAGGAAGAAAGCTTGCAAAATAATTGGTTGTTGTAAATCATGATGTAAGCGCTTACGTCAGTGCAAGGAGTGACGGATGCCATGACGTCATCATCCACTAAAATATTATGGCAGACAGCTGTGGAGGCAGCTTTTGACTTCTGAGGCTAAAGATGATAAAAATCCAGCTAATAAAGAAAGAGACAGCGGACGCCAACTAAAATTTTGAAGTCCGAATAGTTAGATTTCTAGATCTATAAATTGTACTTAGAGTTCATTTGTAAAGCATTCAAAAACACAAAAATTCAGACTGATTCTCACTCTGAAAAATATCCCTAGAATAGGAAACCAGCTTTCTAGATCTTTGTAACCATCTTTCTAAATCATGTTTGTATAAATCCTTTTTGAAGGAAATAAAACCAGTTTATTTTCATAAATATTCAAGTTAGAAATCTTTCTATAGAAATCTTTTGAGCTTATATTTCTCCTAAAATTTCCAAAATTCTCTAACCCTGCGAAGGCCGTAGTGATTACACCATTCGAGACAGTAGCCGTTTGGAAGCATAAGTCCCGTGAAGCCAGGAGGGCGTTTGGGCGAAAACCAGTCAGGCTTGTCGAGGTGATTGAAGACGAGTCCAGAAGAAGGATTAAAGAATTAAGGACATCGAGGATGTAATATACTTTTAAAAGATTTAAATAGAAATATTTTTACTTGATGGTATGAAAGTATGTGGTTTTAGAGTACTTCATCAATTATTATGAGATTTATGCAACTGTATGATTATTGATTGGTTATAGAAGATATAAAATAATGGGAAAAGAATTTGAAATCATAAAAAATCAGTTTAAAAGAAAAAACAATAATAAAAAGAAAATAGCAATTTTAAAACCACTAGAAGATCTACCCGAAGATTTAAGAATTCTTATTGCGACATATAATAATAAAGAAGATTATGTTTTTGATCTAATCAATAAAACTATAAATCATGAAATTCTTAAAAATTATGTTAAACAATTAAAACAACTAGACAGAGAATTAAAAGAACTTTGGGAAGCAGATAGAACATTAGAAAATTATATTCTTATGCAGTGTAAAAATTTAGAGAGAGTAAAACTAATAAAATTTATACATGACGAAAATTGGGACATACCGTACTTTTTCTAAAAGTTAGAGGTATAAAAGCATAAAGAAATCAAAAGTTTGGATCATAAAGCAAATAAAGAAACCTTAAATAGTGAAATTACTATTTAAATAGTAAAATTACTATTTAAAAGGGTAAAATGAAAAACCTTTTTTCAAAGAAGGATATTTTAAAAATAAAAATATAAAAAAAGGATAAAATAAAAATTAAATTATAATAGAATGCATACTGTGAAAGGTGGTAGACTAGTATTCATCAAGGAAAGTCACTATGACACCATTATTTTTCTTTTGCTTTCTCTTCACATTTTTTTAGTGCTCGCGGGACTTGAAGTCCAAATACGACGTAAGACAAATGACGTGTATATGATGCAATTTATATATGCATACATACATACATTATATCTATACATACATATATTTATACATACACATACACATATATTAGAGATAAAATCATTTTGTCTCCCGCATTATAACTATTTTTACATTTTAATCACTTGTTTTTTTTTCTCATACTTAGACAATGCAAATTATATGGAATTTTAACGTTGCCTCTCTGAAGGCATTTTTTGATCAGAAAAGTTATTAAAAAATGACCGACGATGACCTTGTAGTAGTTTTAAAGGTCAGATTGATTTCTAATAAGGTGTTAAATTTTAATATTATTTTAGGGCTTTTTGTTATGGTGGTAGGATGAGTTTATTAGTGCAGTATAGGACTCTCTGGTGGCAATGATCCCGCAGCGATGCAACAATTATATTTAATTTAAAAATGGTCTTATGGGAAAAAAAATGCAAATTCTATATAATTTATATGACAAAATATACTAAAAAAATTTGGAAATTAACAATGTAAAAATAATTATAGTTTAGAGATAAAGTGCTTTTATCCCTATATATATATATTGTAGAATAGTAGGAGAATATTCATGTCCCGCGAGTTGTTGGAAGAAATCAACAAATTAAATGGATGGTGTGCCTAATCCATGTGATTCATGGAAGGTGAATATATTAACCACCCACTATTTTATTAATTGTGTGTGTGTGTGTGGATTTGTGTGTATATGTGTATGTATATATACACATATTTATTAATGCAACAATCCATTGCATCCTAAATAATAATAATAATAATAATAATAATAAATTAATAATTAATTTTATCATAATAATAAATTAATTATACAAATAATTAGTTAATTATTATGGATGATAAAAATCGCAAATCTTGGCAATTTGGGAATTTTATTAGTTTTAGGTGATGGTGCTCCAAATATATTCTAAATCGAGCAAATTATTCCTTGCTCTCATTATTCTTGTACGCATACGAAAAAACAATTTAATTTATAGGTGACAACGCAATTAGTTAAATTTTTTTTTTCACACACACACACACATATGACTTATCATTGTTTCTTTTCCGTCCATGCCAATAAGGTGACCCACTAGACAATGCTTTCTTGTTAAATTTTTATTGGTACAAGTAACATTCAAGCTTATGTCCCCATATGTACCATAAATAATTGACTTTGATTGACATGTAAGAAGGAACCTAGAAAGTTTGAATTCTTGAAGAAGAAAGCCAATCCCACAACGCCACCTAACAATTTTATTTTATTTTTAATTTTTTACCCACCTTACCCACCAAAAGAATTATAATCCCTCTAAAGCAAAAATGTCAAACAAACCAAAGCATATTTGTCATCCAACGAACGCCCATCTCCATTACTTTTCCATTTTTATTTTTATTTTTGTTATTTAATCCTTTTTCTTTTCCTTTTTATCGCTCTTTTTGCAATGTTGATTAAACCTTTTCGTTATCCTTTCCTTTTAGAATTATTATAATGAATAGCAAATTATTTAGTGAGGCTTATCAATTTATCATAAATAACAAAAATCTTTAAATTTGATACGTTAAACTTTTTTGCATGAATATCGAAGACGAATCAATTTAAACTACTAACTAATGGATGTTTAGCTTAGTAATGGAGATTTGACTTGACACCAAAGAGATATTATGTACGAATCCTCTAGTGTCTGTGCTTGTAAAAAGAAGAAAAGTTAAACTGAAAACTTATAAGTAAACTCAATTTTGTAAATATTGCTTATATTCGACTTTAAGATTTTGTGGACAATTTTTGAGTATTTCTTTTAATATACTAAACTACCGATAAACTTTACCAAATTATAAGAATCACTCAAGTTTAGTTCTTCGTTTAATGAAAAATATTAATAAATAAAAGGGATAAAAATATTTAACTTTCAAATTATGATACTTTTTACATATTATTATATAAATTTTTATATATTGCATTTTATTATATGAATTTTATATTTTTTACACTAATAATATCATATTCATAATTATGTCCTCCCATTATACATTCAATTGGTTACTTAAGCGTTCTTTATAGAGATGGAACAATGATTTTTTATCTGTTTTGGAAGAGGGCGAAATTAAGTTTTTATAAAATATAAAAGACACCCTGAGTGGCAAGATTTAAACATATTCGAAATTATCTCAATTATAGATAAGGTAAGATAAAATTTTACAGCTTTTTCATATGCCTAATAGAAGTAGGAATATGTTTAATATATATAATAATATTTTGTGTAATATATAATATATATGTACTTACACACACACACATTCATTAGAATCCACGGATCTTTATCTACCCCATATTTACATCCAACGAGAACATGATAATGTACAGATTTTTCTTTGATTTTCTTGGGAAATCTGCCCTTTCAAGCCAGGACACGTGCTCTTCTTCAACTCTCTCTCTCATCAGGACTCCATCGAGCCTAAATGCCTCTTTCATCGCCTCTCTCTCTCTCTTTCTCTCTCTGCTTTTTTTTATTTTATTTTTTCGATATATTGATTTTTCCTTTTCTTTTTGGCTATTCAGAAGCATTGAAGGGAGTTAGATAATTGAGTCTACACGTGTCCCGTGAAGGAGTACTTCGATTAGTAAAAGCATTTCCACACCCCCCCCCCTCTCTCTCTCTGTCTCATTCTCTTTCCCTCTCAAACCCAGAAGCGAAGGGGGAGGAAAATATCTACGTGGGGAGCATTATTACTCGCCATAGCTGGAGTCCTTGTCGGTTCTTGGCCTGTTTATGGTGTTTCAGTTCAATTCTTGGTATGAATCGTTCACTTGCTTCTTTTCTTGATCTAGGGTGAAACGTTGATTCTTGGATGTGATTGTTTTGCTAACTTTTGTTGTGTAACGGTAGGTTTTTTCTTTCTTATTGTATCAAGAATTTGTGCTTAAATAATGAACTTCAATTGTTTGACGAGAGTTCTTGGAGAAAGGGGGGAATTTGTTTGATAATAAAGAAACCCGTATTTTTCAAGAGGCTGAGAAGGGTTGCCTTAGATCCATGAAACCCATGTTCCATGTGGCAAAAAAGTTAGCAATGTTTAATGGTTTTCTTGTGAATCTTGAGGGTGGGGGGTTTTTTTTCGTGGGGGCGGGGGGTGTAGTTTTCCTTTTTCCTAGGTTCTTTTCCATGAGTTTCCTTCCTGGAGTTGTGGATAAGGGTTTTCTTTTTGTCCTCTATCTCCATCTGCCGCAGTATATCTGGCTTGGTAGTGGGAACAGGGTCTTTTGGTATTCTTGAATTTAACTATTTTCTAGAGCGAGGAATTTGAGTTCTTGATGTCGAATTCTTTAGTTTTTTCTTTTCTTGATGTTTACATCGATATGTTACTGCTAGATCTGATTTTTTAAGATCCCTTTCGCCTACTAAGTTGTCTTTCTTGTATTTCACGGAAAATAGTTGTCCTGAATCTTTTGGTGTATCCCTTTTCACATTTTGTTTAGTTCTTCTCTACACTGCTCAGGGGCGGGGTACCAGTCGTTTGTTTCCATATTGGTGCATTATCAGTCCCTTCTTCAGCCGGACGCATGTTTTCAAGAATCGCCACAGTTGATTCAAAGTTCACATTAATCTCTGTGAAGAAGAGGGGTGATGGAAGAGATTACTCCTGCAGTTGCGCTTACACTTAGCCTAGCCAATACCGTATCTGAAAACTCTTCAATCTCAACCCGTATGGAAATCACGCGTCTCAAACTAGAGACAGAAACAGCAACGAAGCTGGATGATAATTCTAGTTCTAGTTGGGGTGCTGGTTATAATTGTGATAACCCTGAAAGTAAAGAAAATCTTGATACACTAGAGACAAGAGAGATAACTGAAAATGAACAGTTAGTTCATGATATTCAAGAAAGTGAAGAAGATGAGGTTCTCTCAGTTGGAGAAGACCCTAGCTTAAGCAGTTTGGAGTTACTACCACTATATTCTACTTCAGAGTTGAGCGTCCCTATAAATACCGCTTCAGAGACGAGCTTACCAATAGCTGTTGAAATCGAGGGCACTGAGAACGGTCAAATAATTGCTAAAGTTATTAGTGTGGAGGAAAGAAGCATAAAAAGGAGATTATCTGAGGATATAGTGACAGTAGCTGCTAACCCGAATGAAGGATGTTCTGGTGGGCCCACGATAAAGGCATCGGTTGTTGCTCTTAAGTTATCCAGTGAGAAGGATTCTGCCAAAGGCAGTGTTAAGAGTGTGTTTGAATTGGACTGTCTCCCACTTTGGGGTTCAGTTTCTATATGTGGACATAGGACGGAGATGGAAGATGCTGTTATGGCTGTGCCCAATTTCATGAAAATTCCCATTAAAATGTTTATCGGTGACAATGGGATAGACGGGATAAGTCAGACTTTGACTCAACTGACTTCGCATTTTTTTGGAGTTTATGATGGTCATGGTGGATCTCAGGTATGAATGGTTGCTTTTTGTGGACAATTTACTTATCATGATACCGTCAGGCGCTAGTTTGACTTGGTTTTTTAATTGTGCGAGCACATTTTGATTCTATAAGCGATTTGCTTATAATGAGAAGAAACAAAACCATTTGGAGTGTGGTTTCATCTATCCATCTATATATAGAGGTTCTTTTCCGTGCAAACAATGTCTTGCGCAGATTCTTATATTATGATTTTTGCTTAACTACTTAATTCTGTAGGTTGCAAACTACTGTCGTGATCGTATCCATTTGGCTTTGGTGGAGGAGTTAAAAAATGTTCAAGAGGGTGTGGTGAACAGAAGTACGAGAGACACTCGGCAAGTGCAGTGGGAGAAAGTCTTCACCAGTAGCTTTTTAAAGGTCGATGATGAAGTTGGGGGAAAGGTGAGCAGAGCCATCTGTGGAGTAAATGACAGTTGTTTCACCTCTGAACCTGTTGCCCCAGAAACTGTTGGATCTACTGCTGTGGTTGCAGTGGTTTGTTCATCCCATATTATAGTTGCCAATTGTGGAGATTCAAGGGCGGTCCTTTACCGTGGTAAAGAAGCCATCGCGCTATCAGTTGATCATAAAGTAAGCTGATTTTTTCTTTTTCTCTTTTTCCTTCTCCTCTTTTTCCTTTTTCTTGACCTTGTTTATTTTTCTTTCATTAGTCATTGGGTTAATTACAAAAAACTCCTTGTGTTTGGCCTGTTTTAATGAAACCCCATTTGGTATGAAAAATTACAACACCCCTAACCCCCAGACAAAGAACACTAATGTTTGGTTTTGTATTACAAATCCCACCTGCAATTATGGGATATCTGTAACATGAAACCAAATATCAGATCCGTATTTGTAATTTTTCATATCACATGGAATCTTATGAAAACGGGCTAACCTCTGTGGTATTTTGTAACTAACTCTCAGTCATTTTCTGAGGTAATTATGTAGATCAGTGTGAATATATTCATTTCTGATGTATTCGTCAGCCAAATCGAGATGATGAATATGCTAGGATTGAGGCATCGGGTGGCAAGGTCATACAATGGAATGGACACCGTGTTTTTGGCGTTCTTGCAATGTCGAGGTCTATTGGTAGGTTAACACGCTGCCGCATGTGTAGATTAGGTCCATCCATTTTACTTTTTGGGTGCATGTGCATTGGTGAATACGAAATTAACGCGTTTGTGTTCTTAGTATGAAGTGGTTGGGCATTAGTTCTTTCCCTCACTTATATCTCTCCACGAATCTCTTCCATGTTTATGCATGACTGACCAACATTTTATCGCCAAAGGGGTAATATAATTTACTTTTACTGCACTTTTATATGCCTTCATCTTTTTTATTGTCTGCAGGGAAAGAGAGGGAACTTGATATGGTACTATGAGGAGCTTGAAATGTTTAGAATATCATAGCTGGAAATTGAGTATACATACTAAAATACTTTCTATCTTTTTTGCGTGTCTATGCATTTTTGTTTTAAATCTCACCTTTATCTTTCGCCTTTGTGGGTATTTAGCTAGAAGTTCCGATACTCTAAAGTCCCTTTAGGATTATGTTGTTAAAACTCACAGTTTCCATTGCTCCCTCGTACTTGTCAGGTGATAGATACTTGAAGCCATGGATTATACCGGAGCCCGAAGTCACGTTTGTGCCTCGTGCGAGGGAAGACGAGTGTCTTATTCTTGCAAGCGATGGGTTGTGGGATGTACTGACAAACGAGGAAATATGTGAGATTGCAAGAAAACGAATTTTAATTTGGCACAAAAAGAATGGAGCTAACGCATTAGCCGATAGGGGCCAAGGAGTCGACCCTGCTGCGCAAGCAGCGGCCGAGTACCTATCGAATCTCGCCCTTCAAAAAGGGACCAAGGATAATATTTCGGTAATTGTAGTAGACTTGAAAGCTCAAAGGAAGTTCAAGAGCAAAGCTTGATGGGGCCTCCTTGTGTCTCTACAATCACTGGCTTCTGATATAGTTTCTTTTTTTCAATTTCAGCTCAAGTTATATCTCATTATTCCGTAACTAGTCCATTTATTTTTCATATGGGCTTGAAGTAAGTGTGTGAGAAATAGTTAATATCAGATTGTAACATAGAAAACGATATGAGAAAAATGACCTGTTGGACGAATTTTTGGCCTACGAAACTACTTGTCTAAATGTATGTATATTCAATATATGTTTGCATGAATTGTAGAATTGGATTAATGCTTGGTTATATCCTTGTATTCTTATGTTTTTGTTGGGTTCAAAAAATTACAATTTGTTGGGTAAGTTTTTATTCTGTGAAAGAATATATTTGTGAATATTTGATGAGAAAGATAAAAAGAGTTTTAGTCGTCATGTTTGAATATGATGTTGAAAAACGTTAAAAAGGTAAATTATGATATCATTATATTCAATTCAGTTTAAAAAGTTCTACAGACTCGCACCTTTGCTGCGATGTTATGTTGTTTGGGGATTGTTTTTCCTCAAATCTCTCTTTTTTTAAGAGGATTTTTGTTCGTTTCCCGGCTACTGCTTAGAAAATAATCTTGGTAATCAAAGAATCAAAATTATAAATCAAGTTGAAGCATGCAAGTAGTAGTGAGTGGCCACCTACATTCTGGACTTTAATATTTGTTGCTTATTTTACTCTATTTTTTATATTAGTTTTGTTTTATTTATTATTTCATTCCAAAGATAAAAATTCTCACATTGTTTCCATGTTATATGAAAGATAAATGGATTAGATATGAGCTGAAATTGAAAAAAAAATAACACACTATATCAGATCCCATTGATTGTAGAGATGGGAGATCCATCAAGATTTGCTCTCGAACTTCTTTTGAGCTTTCAGGTCTACAACGATCACTGAAATATTATCCTTGCTCCTTTTGAGAGGGGCAAGGTTTGATTGGTACTCTTCTGTTGCTCGCACAACATGGCCAACTTCTTGGCGGCTATTTGCTAATGGGTTAGTTGCATTCTTTTTTGTGCCAGATTAAAGTTTGTTTTCTTGCGATTTCACGTGCTTCTTCGTTTGTCATTACATCCCGAAACCCATCACTTGTAAGAACAAGACACTTGTTTTCTCCAGCTTGAGACACAAACTTGACTTATGGTTTCGGTGTAGTCCATGGCTTCAAGTGTCTACCACTAGACGAGGGAGCAAGGGAGGTTTGAGTTAATCATGATCTTATTAATACAAGTTAATGGATTTCAATAGAATAAAGGTGCTTGTAGTTGGATATCCGCAATTACAGAAGATAGAAGGATAACTAAAACGGGAAATATGCGTAGAGGTGAAAAATTAGAAAATATTCTAGAAGTACGTATACGATTGCAGTTATGACATTTCTAAATATTCCGAGCTCCTCCCAACACCATATCAAGTTCATCTCTCTCTCTCTCTTAGATTTGCTTAGATTACTAGAGACCGAATAGCCAACCTTTGTTTGGTTTCCCGGATTATAGGGCAAGATAATTTGGGAAATTTGAGGGTGGTAATTTAGATCACACAAGATCTTCTATTTTAAATCGTGTTGTATCTACTATTTCAATACATGGATATACGTCAAATGTATAGATCTTAGGCCAAGTGTATAACTATGGAAGTAACTTTATATACATATTATGAATGTGAACCATAAAATATGAGATGAAGCTCCATTTTGGAATAGAAGGCTCTATCCAAATTCGGATGGGTTGATTGAGTTCAAGTTGGACTGATATCAAACTTGACTAGGGTCTCGTTGATGCTGCTCCATATGCACTTTAAAAGGTAAACCCTTAGCGGTTTAATGTTAAAATTTTTTAATTTTATTATTTAAGTTCGGTCCCTTATTTTAAAAAAAAAACAAAAAAAGTGATGCATATCACTTTTTTAACATTAAACCGCTAGGAGTTTATCGTTTAAAGTACATTTGGTGCACTGCACCAGGTACAACATTGACCGTACCCTTGACTAGGTCTTATTAGACATGATACTACTTAATCGTAACCAACTCTAAGAAATTTGGGTAAAAATATTTGGGTTTTTTTGGATAGGTTTTAGTCGATTCAATAAACAATTAATCTGAAACGCGTATCATCAATCTGATTTTCTTGGACTAGATGTATCTATTGACATATTCTCCCTTAGTAAAAAAGAAAATGGATTTCCCAAGTTAGGGGTTGCATTTTTTTTTTCTAAAATATGTTCAAAAAATATGGTTTTTTTTTTTTTTTTGGGGGGAAAGTATAGGATTAATGTCATGTGATGGTCCCTAAAGTTTACATTTAGTATCTAAAGTTTAAATCGTCACGTTTTGATCCTGTATGTTATAATAAAGTAGCACTTTTGATGATTTCGATAAATTTTCCAGGAAAATTTCACTAAAAAACACTTACGCAAAAGGCATTTTTGCCAATGTTTGTTTAAAATTATTTTTTAAAAATGAGTTGGCTAGTGAAAATTAATAAAAAAATACCCTTCACAAAAGCCTTTTTTTTTTCTAGTGAAATTTGGCCAAAGAGTCCAATAGGACTAAAGTAATTTATTTTTAACATAATCAAAACGTGACGATTTAAACTTTAAAAGTTAAAATAATTTTAACTTTAAATTTTGGAGACTATTGGTGACATTAACCCAAAAATACATTAAAAGACACATGTTGAGTTATTCTTTAGCTCTTGTGGAGAGATATTTATGAAGAAACAAGGGTGAATATAATAATAGTTTATCATTTTATCATGAGATTTATCGTATTTTTAGTTATTAAGGTTATTTAATTTTGTAAGTGTATATGGTTGGAAAGTATTTCCATACTTTTGATCCTTTGTTTGTTTTTTCTTTTTTCAGTTTATGAGTACGCATTTTTATTTTTATTTTTATTTACATGCACATGTAATTTACCTTCTAATTGTACTTGTGAATTAATTCTCCTCACAAAAAGTAATTAATTCTCCTCGTTGTTTGGTATTAACAAAAGATAACCATAATAGTAAAAGGAAGTCATGTTGAAATACCAAAAGTAGTACTTAATTTTCATAACGTTCAATAATTTCGTGTGTGTGTGTGTGTGTAGTAAATACATAAATAAAGGAGTTGCTGAAAAAGTATATCTAATAGTACGTTTAGCATTATCAATATATATTTATATAGTAATAGCAAAAGTAAGAAAGTATACATATCCAAAAAAAAAAATGTAAGAAAGAATTTTAAATTTGAACTGTGTTAATTTTTCTTCCTTTTTCTTGATATAAAACTATGTAAGTTTATAATAAACAAAATTAAATTAAGTGGGGGAAAAAATACTATGAATTCCTTAAAATTAATATTCACATTTAAAAAATCCATGAAAATAATTTTTAATCAGAAAATTCATTCTCCGACTTTTTTCATATTAAAAAAAAATTCAAAAGCTATTTTTTTTTTTGACTAAATTTTCCTTGACATGTTAGATTAATAAACTTAATGGATTAGTTTTTTTTTTTAATAAAACTTTTTTTTTTTCTTTTATGGTTTCAAATCGATCTGTATCAATCATTATGTAATTAAATTAAACATTTTGAGAAAATATTTTGAGCTTTGAGATATATAATTTATCAAAACCTTTTTTAAGAGTTTTAAGATATATAAATTACAATTAAGATAATTTTACCTTTTGAAACTGAAATGAACTTAATAAAAAGGACTAAAATCTTCCATAAATTATTTTTTGATAAAAATGATGGTGTAAAGGTAAATAGCATTGGTCCATAATTACATTTTGTACCCTTGAACTATGTCCTATATTACGCTACCTACTTGAACTTCAAAAATTTAGAGAGCAGCCGCCCTTGAATTTGTTATGTTTTGTTTTACCAATACGAGGGGTTCGTTTGTTACACTTTGTAGTTCAAGGACGGTCAATGCTACATAACATGTAATTAAGGGGTGCAAAGTGGGATTAAATTAAATATAAAAAGAATAATGTAAGAAATTCAAGAGTAATTTTGTGAACAAATCGGGTTAAGTTAATTAATGTTTTGTCTTTTCGAAATGGAAAATTGGTGGAATGGATGTCCTGAATTAGAAATCATTTTCATGGGTCTTTGGATGTAAAAATTAATTTTAAGATAGTAATTTTTCCAATTATTTATTATCGAAAAACAATATTTTCCAAAATATTGATCAGCAAACTCAAAGTGAATAACTTATATGTGGGCAAAGTTTATGACAGAAAATAAATATACACACACACACACATCATAAACTGGAAAAGGAAACCAAAATTTGTAATTTCTATTTTTTTTTAAAAATTCTTACTTAGAATTTTGAAATATAAAGAAATGATTGTCTTGGCTCAACATAAATGCATATTCAACAGGTTTTAAATGTATGACTTCATTATATATATTGGCCTTAAACACGTGACAAGGTAAGGTTTGACATTTTTTCTTAAATTTGAAAGATACTTGTTTAAGTAGCATGCCATTTCCATATATATATATATATATATATATATATATATATATATATTAAGAAAACTAAGGTGGTCGGAGTCTCCTTTATTCCTTTGAATGAGTTAATCATTTTTTTATGTCCTTTCCTTGTAATTTATGAGCTTCTCTCCCACATTTTCAACACTCTAGTGTTTTGTAAACTCCTGCGTACCTTGTAACATATTTTGAGCAATTTATAAAATCAATTAGGTACGCTGTTGAGAGAAGTTTAATTAAAAGTATCTGATTCATCAATATAGATACCGGCGGAGTTAGAAATTTTTGTTATTTTGTGTGGGGTGTAAACGTAAAATTTCTATAAAATATTAAATGTGTGTATATATATATATTTGATTTCAGATGTGCAAATTTTAAATTTTATAAACAATGCATGTGAATTTTCATTCGATATAAACTCGAGGGGTGAGGATAGCACACGGACCTCCAGTCTCCTTGGCTCTGTCCCTGAATATAGAAACTCATCAAAGTATGTTTTTCAATCTAAGAAAAATTTCCCCACTAGTTTTTCTTTCCTTTTCTTTTTTTGGGTTCAAACCACTTGATTTTTAATCAATTGGCTGATTAATCCGAATTCTGGTATTGCAAATGCCCAGTATTGGGGTGATTCTTACAATCCTCACTAGTATGTTCATTCACAGTTTCAGAATTTGAATCTTTATTATTACTTAAAGGATCTACCGCCTCATTCCATTAGATCAACTGATTAAGTGGCCCTCGACTAATTTTTCATTTCAGCTTGAGACCAACAAATAAGAACGTTAATTGTACTAGAATACCACACCCACACCCCACCACACAAAAGACTAGCGCATCTAAGCATCTCAATAAGCAAAATTTGACACCACATCCAAATGCATCAATTTCATTCCGCACAAGAACCGAGACAAAACTACAATCAACTTGCTAAAAGAAAGAAAAGATAACTACATTAATCCGTGCTGTGAAATATCAGTTCTTAACAAAGCAAACCATTTCATTGTTTGTTAAAATTTATTGCATTGTAAATCATACATACCAAACAATAATTTTTGTCCTGTCATTTTCTATTCAAAGAAAATAAAAACATGGGAGATTTAGTTGATTTCACCGAGTTCTAGTTGCTTATAAGTTGAAACTGGGCAAGCTATTCATTCGTCCTCCCCAACTTGAACACTGGAGGCCTTCATTCCCGAGCTCTTCTTGTTCCTCTAAAATTTGTTTAGTAGAAACGACAGCAGAATCACTACAATTATACAAGTGAATTGATTTCAACGTCGGTATTTCTCCAACATCCAAAGGAATCTCCTTCAACTTATCTAAATATCGAAGACTAAGGTGCTCAAGCTGTGGAAAATGGGTGCTCTCAGCCGACCAATATTCCAAATCGTCACAGGAATGAATCAGTAGATATCTTAGGCTATCGAATTCCTCTTCAACTGTTTCCCACTTTGGTCCTATGAAGGACTGACACTCCAATTTGAGCACTTGAAGAAGGGGTAATGAACCTATCTTTGCACTCATATCTTCCCAATTGAGATATGTGCCGTATAAAGTCAACTTCTTAAGCGAATTCGGGAAGGTAAGGTTCTGGAGCTAATCACTCCGACTTGGCCTATGGAAATCACTTAAATGACTTTGGCCCTTGATTGAAGAAAAGGAGGGAAAATTCTTGTCCAAACCCGGCTTGGCTGCACCAAACTAATCATATAGCAAGTATTAATATACTTGTCTTATGATTGGTCACTCTCCCTAAATTGTACACCAATCACACGGCAAGTGTAAATCACTCTTCTCGTTACCACCTCTTCACTGCACTTGAAATTTACTATTTCAGACAGCGTTTGCAGATTCGTGATAACAAAGTAATCTTGCCCATCCATCTGGCCAATGGGAGGATCTGGGAGACAAAAATGACCGAACTTGACATGCCTAAGTTGAGGTGTCCTCCAAATTCCAAGTGCTATATCATTGCTCTGACGGTACACAAATTTGTGAACAATTAATGTTTGTAGAGTCCAAAGGAGGTATATTGAAGAAGAAAATATGGGATCCTGAATCAAATTACCACCAATAGCAAGGAACCGTCAGTTAACTAAATGAGAAATAGCTTTTGTCTTAAAATCCTTTTTTCTATCATATACATCATCAATTAATACCCTCAACAGTTTAAATTTAATTAACGGAAACTCTCTCTTAAAAAAGCATATCAAAAAATGAATACTTGACGCAGGTTTCAAGCTATGAAAATATTCCTCCTTGGATGTGTTTTTTGGAATGGCAATGCGGCGTAGGGTATTTATGCGTTCATCATGTGGAATATTAAGGCTATGCTGACTTGTGACATAGAAACTTCTTTGTACAAGTTTGTTTTAAGCATAGGTCTCTCAAGAGATCATGAATCTTACAAAATTTTATTTTTTCAGAACACCCATGTGGACTTACCAAAATGAGATTCCTATTAGCAAGATCCATTAAGTACTCCTCATCAATCTCTTCCAAGCTTCTGGCTCTATTTGCCTTTAGAAATCGTTTAGCAACCCATAATCTGATGAGTTGGGAGACACGAATCTCAAAATCTTCAGGATAAATTCCCATGTATAGAAAACATGGCTTTAAATTATTGGTAACTCGTTACAACTCGTATGTAATATTTTCAAACACCCTTTCATTTTCCTCTAATTAAGTTAACGATTGAATTTAAATTATGTTCAATGTATTCCCAATAATCTTGTGTCCGTTTGGACATCGCTAAGAGTCCTCCAATCATGGCAATAGCTAATGGAACTCCTTTACAATTTCTCACAATTGCCCTTCCAATTTTCTCCAATTCAAGTGGACAATCTTCTCTTCCAAACACATTCTTGCTAAATTGCTACCAACTTCCATTCTCATCTAGGAATTTCATCTCAACACCATGGGTACCGACCAAATCTAGAGCCAATTTTGATAGCCTAGTGGTTATAATCATTCTATTTCCATTATTGTTATCTGGAAAGTAGAACCTTACCTTGTTCCATGCCTCAATATTCCACATATCATCCATTATTATCTGATACCTTCATGCCCGATAAACTTTTGTGTAATTGGAATCCTAAATCTTATTCACTCTTTTGACTCCAAGTTCCCCAATTTCCTTGGTTCTTTTGACAAAGAATTCACAAAAGAATCTATTTCACACTATATTCTTGAGATATGGTGGCCCAAGAACAAATGTGGAAGTGTTGCACTACAACTGAATTTCAAAAACATTTCTAGCAAGAGTCGTCTTACCTATACCGGCCATTCCAACAATTGGAAGGATTTGGCTACTCAATTGATGACTGGTGAGCTTATCCAAGATTTCATGTAAGATATCATCATAGCTCACCATGATGTTCAGCCCCGTGGAGAAAGATCTTGATGAACCACCTAGCATTGAATTCATTTGCAGCTGATCATGGACTCCCGTCTTGTCTTTAATCTTCATGACATCTTTCTTGATGAAATCCATGTCCTCTATCACTTTCTGCAGATCTTGATACAAGTCGGCGGGGCTGATGTTTTCCCCATTATGAGTACTTGCGGATTGATCAGGATGTTTGGCTCTTCGTGGACCCTTTCTGCTTTAGTCATTAACTTCCTGTAGACCTTGGTATTGAGCAAGAATTTGATCCACCACACGGATTCGATGATATCCTCCGCTGCATAAAGTGCATCTCTGATGCGACTCTGCAAGTGTTCTACTTCTTGGTTGCCGCCATAAGAATTATAAGCTTCAAGAAAATCTTGACAAGAAAGCTACCTTTTCGGCGAGAGATTCAACTTGTTCTTTGTCGAGAAAAATCGGAGGATGGGGATGGTTCTGGATCTGGTCTATAACATGCATAAGAGAAACGAGAGCCGCCAAATTAAGCTGCCATGTCATCTTAACTTTGTGACGCAATATTAGGGAAGGGTTGTGCAGATGAAAATGGAATAACGAAGTACTGCCTACGGAGATTTGCAAGAAAATTTATGCCGGCAGTGGTCACTTTATGTGGACTGACAAAGTATGTGTATGATCCATGCTGTGAAATACTAATCTTTGATCAGAAACAAAAAGTTAGGTGCTCGAAAAGGTTAAAAGAGAGGAAGGCTTACAAGTTATGTGTTTTTCGTCCTATCATTTTCTATTTAAAGTAAAATAGAAACACGGCATATTTAGTTGATCTCACCAGTTTTCAGTTACTTGAAAGTTGCGACTTGCCAAGCTCTTCAGCGATGGATCGTCGTCATACGATAAGACAACTGTAATTTGGAGGCTTTCATTTCCCAGATCTTCTTGTTCCTTTAGCATCTGTTTAGGAGAAATGACAACAGGTTTGCTACAACTTTGCAAATGAATTAAGTGTTGGTATATCTCCGATATTGGAAGGGATCTTCTCCACCTTATCTAAATAATGGAGAACAAGGCTCTCAAGGCATGGAAAATGGGTTCTCTCCATCGTCCAGCATTCCAAATCACCACAGCTTTGAATCAGCAAGTACTTTAAGCTTCAGAATTGGCCTTCAACTGTTTCCCACCTTGGTCCTATAACGGAACTGTAATCCAATTTGAGCAATTGAAGAAGAGGTAATGGACCTATCTTTGTACTCATGTCTTCCCAATTGAGATAGGTGCTGTATAAAGTCAACTTCTTGGGCGACAGCAGGAAAATAAGGTTCTGGAGAAAATCAGTTCGACTCGGCCTATTGGAAATGTTTAAATAAAAGAAGCAACCAAATGATTTGAGTATATGTAGACGGCCAAGATTGTACAAACAATAATGTGATGCCACCTCCAGTCCCTCCCCAAAAGCCCGCATAATACATTTTCAATTTCTTGATATTTGGAATTCTTTTAACCACCTCTTCACCACACTTTAAATTTACTACTTTCAGGCGTGTCTGTAGGCTTCTCGTAACAAAGTCATCTTGCCCAGCCATTTGGTCAATGAGAGGACCAGGTAGATACAAATAATTGAAATTGACATGCCTAAATTGAGATATTTTCCAAATTTCAAATGGTGCATGAATTGCGTAAATATGATCGACAATTAATGTTTGTAGATTCCAACAAAAGTAGACTGAAGCAGGAAGTATGGGACTTGGATACCTAGCATTGATAGCCAGGAATCGCAGATTAACTAGCTGAAAGATAGCCCCGAAGATATAATATTTTTAATCAACACATAAATGCCCATAAGATGTTTCCAACACCCATAGGTCTCGCAAGATATCATGGATGTTACATAATCTTATTTCTCCAAAAGCTCCACGCTTATCAACTAAAATGAGATTTCTATTAATAAGATCCATTAAGTCCTCCTCATCAATCTCTTCTAAACTTTTGGTTCTACGTGGTTTTAGAAATCCTTCATCAATTAATTGTTTGATGAGTTGGGAGACATGGATTTTTTTTTTATCTTCAGCAAAAGTTCCAATGTAGAGAAATTATGATTTTAAATGAATTGGCAACTCATCATAACTCATATGTAATATTTTTAAGCACCGTTCATTTTCCTCTCAATTCACAACTGAATTTAAATTTTTTGCAATGTATTTCCAATAGTCTCATGATTGTTTGGACTTCACTAAAAGTCCTCCAATCACGACAATTGACAAAGGGAGTCCTTTACATTTTTTGCAATCTTTCTTCTGATTTCCTCCAATTCAAGGGGGCTATCTTCTACCCCAAACACATTATTGCAATGTAGATTCCAACTTTTTCATCATCCAGAAAATTCATCTCCAGGCCATGGGCATTAGCTAAATCCAAAGCCAACTTTTATAGCCTAGTTGTTATAATAATTCCACTTCCATTATTAATGTTCGGAAAGTTTAACTTTGCTTTATGCCATGTCTCAATACTCCACATGTCATTCAGTATAATCAAGTACCTTCTACCGTACAAACTTTTATATAACTTTTCTCCTAATTCCTCTTCACTCATTTCCCTCAAACCTTTTTCTCCAAGTTTCTCTTCACTCATTTCGCTCCAACCTTTTCTCCTAATTTCTCTTTACTCATTCCGCTCAAACTTTCCTTGCTCCTTTCATTTTTTTTGATAAAGAAGAACTTCTAAGAGACTTTGTTGTATATTATATTGTTGAGAAATTGTAACCCAAGCACGAATGTCAAGGTGCTGCTCTATAAGTGGATTTATATATACATTTCTAGCTAGTGTAGTCTTACCAATACCGCCCATTCCAACAATGGGGATGATTTGGCGATCGATCAGATTGTTGTCTAATAAACTTATCCATGATTTCATTCAAGACATCCTCAGAAACCACCAGGGTATTATGCGCTGTTGAAGGAGATCTTGGTGAAACAATGGGTATTATCATAAGTTTTTGCGGCTGATCTTGTACTACTCCATCACATCTTTCTTGATAAGATCCATGTCTTTCATCACTTCCTGTAGACCTTGATACAAGTCAGTAGAAGTGGTACTCTCTTGGCCATTGTGAGTATTTGCTGCTTTAGCAAGAATTTGATCCACCACACGGGATTCGATGATATCCTCTATTGCATAAGCTGAATCTACTATGCGACTCTGCAAGTGTTCTAATTCTCTGTTGCCACCATGGAAACTATAAGCTTCAAGAAAATCTTGCAAGAAAGCAATCTTTTCAGTAAGAGATTCAACTTGTTCTTTGTCGAGAGAAATTGGAGGGCGAGGATGATTTGGGATCTGCTCTATAAGATGCATAAGAGAAACGAGAGCCGCATAAGCTGCCTGCTGCCATATCTATGACCTTAAGTTTCAGAAGAGTGAAGCAATATTTATAGAAGGAGTCACTATTGCTTCTGAGGGACTGGATATGGAGATTTGCTAGAACACCAGTGTTTTTGCTAGCTATTTGTTTAAAGTTTAAACTATGCTGTGAAAATGAAAGTGAAGTATTCCAACCAAAGTTTATGCTCAAAGTGGTCACTTTATGTGGACTGATTGAGAAAATATTCAATTAATGACTATGATCCTAGCTCGGATTAAAAAAAATTTCAGATTCCTATAACAAAATTGCTATCTCTACGTGCAAATCTGATAACTTTGCAGCTAGTGGAGAAGTTAAAAATGTTCGGATCATGACTAGATGTCAACTAGAGACGGAGCCAAAAATTTGGTTGGGAATGAGATTGCATGTCTATAAAATATTAAAGATTTTTATTTTTATAATTTAAGGGGTTAAAATTTAAAATTATGAAACAAATATATATAAATTCGAATTCACATTAAAATGGTGCAATAATTCTATTATGGCCAATGGAAATTTAAATAATTTTAATGTGAAAATGTAGCCAAGCTGCATAAGCACAATGCAGTATGAAGAAATGAACTGATAAACCTTTACTTTTATTATTGCTATTATTGTTTTTTTTTTAAATTTTTTTTTTTGATAAGCAACCTTTATTTATTTTGATTTGAGGTAGTAATCTGTGCCCAAATTTGGTTTAAACGAACAAGCTAGTCCGGTCCAGCCTAGCCCATTTAGGGCCTAAACCGGGCCAATACCGAAACCAACACTTTATTCTTTTAGGCCCAAAACCCGCTCTGGAAACTATTTAAAATAAGAATAAATTTTAGAATATTAAAAACAACTTAGGATGGAAATTCATACGACATGCTTTAACTTAAAATACTGATAATAATAATAAAATAAAAGTACTTAAACCAAAAAAAAAATAGAATATAAAATAAATATATATAATATGAAAAATATACTTAAATAAGCTTAAGAAAATAAAGCATAAGTAACTAGTAATACTAATACTAATCTTAAAATATTAAAACAATAAAGAAAAAAAAACAACAAATCATATATAATATAATAAACTAAAAATGCTAACCAGAAAATATAGAACATAACCAATTATTTAAAAGAACAAACATACTTCAGTGACTTGTATTTAAGAGTGAAATCAAAAAAGAAATAAAAATAAAAAGAGAAAATAAATGTACGACAGATAACAAGGCCCAGCCTTCTAGGCCCGATTACCCAACCCGACCAGACAGACCTAGGCCCGTACCAGCCCATTATTTATGAGTTGATCACTGATGGGCCGATCTGAATACATCATTTTGTCTTAAAGGCCCCAACAAGGTGCGTTTGCCACTTGCAAGAACTTGTGATTTTTGTTGAGATGTAACTTTACAAAATCCCTTGTATTAATTCGAATTAGCACAAAAAAAAAATGTTAAAAAAATAGTCTAAAATACTTCATATTGTTAAAAATTAGCACACTGCTTTCAGGATTCCTTTGTGGAAAATTTGAGTACAAATTTTCAAATTTACCCATTTTTAGAAAATTGGAGAACAATAATATGTCTTTTCTCTTTGAGAGAGGAGAAAACCTTGATCCAAAAAAATAAAAGAGGGAAAACAAAAAATCCCAAATCCCAACTTTCAAATTTTCAAATACATTTTCGGCTGAGTTGCGAAACATGGGAGTTCTGACATATGAGGTAGGTGTGTTAGTTTTTAAAAACATGAGAGTTTTTAGACTATTTTTTTTAACACAATTTTTTGTGCTACTTAGAATTAACACTAGGGTTTTGTAAATTTACCTCAATATTAAAAGAATAAATTTATAAAGTTAAAACACTATCATACATGTAGCAACATAACGTGTAAATTACACTATCGATGGATTATTGTTCCACTCAACTTGATTTAACCTTCTCTATGTTGGAGTGTCGTATAGTTGATGTACTAAATAATCTTAACTTAAAAGAACTGTCACTCTGTACTTGCATTTTAATGCTAACTCAGAAAAAATCAGAGTAGTAATTTGAACTAGAACAAAGAATAATGTTGTTCAACTCACTTGAGACAATGTATTTACATCATTGATAGAACTTTTAACACTTGAAGAAAGTACAATCTCCCAAATTTTTTTCTTTTTTCTTTCTTGTCAAAAAAGTCCAACTAGAAATAATTTAGGAAATCACAAGCAAGACCATCTAACTTGAAAGTTGCGACTTGCCAAATGCCCCAAACATGGATCACTATTTTTCAATAAGAAAACTGTAGCATGGAGGTCGTCATTCCCAAGTTTCTCTTGTTCCTCTGCTATATGCTTGGCAGAAATGACAGCAGAATCGCTACACCTATCCACCTGAATTGATTGTAGGGTTGATATTTCTCCAATATCCGAAGGGATCTCCTTCAACTTATACAAATAATGAAGAGCAAGGTGCTCAAGGCTTGGAAAATGGGCGCTCTCCACTGTCCAATATTCCAAGTCGCTACAGGCACTAATTATAAGGACTTTTAAGCTGCAGAATTGCCCTTCAACGGTTTCCCACGTCAATCCTATGAAGGATTTTCGGTACAGCTTCAGCATTTGAAGAAAGGGTAATGAACCTATTGTTGTACTTATGTCTTCCCAATAGAGCCCACAGACTTGTAAAGTCAACTTCTTGAGCGAAAGCGGAAAATTGAGGTATTGTAGCAAATTATTTGGGCTATGCCCAAAATTCAAATTAAACACGAAACAAAGGGATTCGATTTTATGTAGACGACCAAGATTGTTGAGACAATAATGTGATGCCACCTCAAATCCCTCTTGATCAATATCCATATAAGATATTATCATCTTCTTAACATTTGGGATTCTCTTAACCACCTCTGCGTGACACTTAAAATTTACTATTCCACATAGAGTTTCTAGGTTCCTCAATACAAAGTCATCTCGCCCATCCATCTGGTCACTAGGAGGGTCGGGGAGGAGCAGATTGTCGAATTCGACATGCCTAAGTAGAGGCATCTTCCAAAATTCCGGCGTTGCAATAGCAACTCTGTGTATTCCATGAATAATTAATGTTTGTAGATTCCAAAGGACGCAAAGTGAACAAGGATATGATTTCTTACTTAACAAATTATACTTAATTCTAATAGCAAGGTACCGCAAGTTAACTAGTTGAAAAATGGCTTCTAAGCCACATTCTACTTGGTCATTAGGATATGAGTCTTTCTCAACTGCTCTCAATACCCTCATCAATCTAAATTTAACTAATGGTAATACACCACTCTGAAGATGACATATCAAAGAACGGGTGACTGATGCAAATTTGAAGTTGTGAAGATATTCCTCCTTAGATGTACTCCCATGAATAGTAATACGACGTTGAATATTTATGCCTTCAGAATGTGGAATATTAAGACTAGGTTGGCCTATGACAGTGAGGAACTTCTCTTTTTGAGCTTATCTTAAACATAGGTCTCTTATGAGGTCATGGATGTTACACAATTTTATTTTTCTAGAAGCTCCAAGCTCACTAACCAAAATGAGATTCCTATCAATAAGATCCCTTAAGTACTCCTTAGCACTTTCTTCCAAACTTTTGGTTTTAATTGGTTATAGAAATCCTTCAGCAAACCATTGTTTGATGAACTCATTGATGCGAATTCTACTGTCTTCTGGAAAAGTTCCCATGTTTAGATGAACGGGTAACTACTCATAGCTTGTTTGCAATATTTTCAAGTACCGCTGATTTTCTTCTAAATTCACAATTGAATTTAGATTTTCTACAATGTATTCCCAATACTCTTGTGTCTGTTTTGACTTTGCTAAGAGTCCTCCAATCACAACAATTGAGAAAGGAAGCCCTTTACAATTTTTGGCAATCTTCCTTCCAATTTCCTCCAATTTAGAGGAGCAACTTTCTCCTCCAAACACAATGTTGCAAAATAAGTCCCAACTTTCATCCTCATCTAGAAATTTCATCTCAAGGCCGTAGGCACCAACTAAATCCAAAGTCAGTTTTGATAGCTTAGTGGTTATAATTATTCTACTTCCATTACTGTTACATGGGAGGAAAAACTTTACCTTGTCCCATGCTTCGATACTCCACATATCATCCAAAATAATCATATACCTTTTACCACATAAGCTTTCATATAACTTTTCTCCTCATTCCTCTTCACTCATTTCACTCAAACTTTTCCTAGTCCATTGATTTTTCTGACAAAGAAGAACTTCTAATAGAATTTCCCGTACATTATATTCTTGAGAAATCATAGCCCAAGCACAAATGTCAAAGTGGCACTTTATAAGTGGATTTATATAAATATTTCTAGGAAGTGTAGTCTTGCCAATACCGCCCATTCCAACAATTGGAATGGTTTGGCAACTAGACTGTTGTTCGGTGAGCTTATCCATGATTTCGTACTAGTGATCGTCAAAGCCCACCATGATGTTCCGCCCTGTGGAGCAAGATCTTGACCAAACAACATGTGTTGACCTATTGTGATGATGATCTTGGCGTCCCGTCTTGTCTTTAATCTCCATCACCTCTTTCTTGATAAAATCCAAATCTTGTATCGCTTTCTGTAGACCTTGATACAAGTCAGTGGCAGTGATCGTTTCCCTGCCATCATGAGAGCTTGTGGATTGAGCAAGAATTTGATCGTCTGCATCTGCGATGAGACAGTGCAAACCGTCTGCTTGTTTGCAGCCACTGTAGGGATTATAAGTTTCGAGAAAATCTTGCAAGAAAACAACCTTTTCAATCAGAGATTGAGCCTGTTCTTTGTCGAGAGTAATCGGAGGGCGAGGATGATTTTGGATTTGCTCTATGATATGCATTAGAGAAACAAGAGCTGCATAAGCTGCCATACCTCTAGCCTCTTTAAGTTTTAGAAAAAGTGAAGCAGTATTATGGAAGCAGTAATTTTTTTTTTATCGCATTCAAATTGACTAACAATTAATATAAATCCTATCGGATTCACATCGGATTCAGATATTCAAAAAGTTAATCAAGTTCGAATTTGAATACCCACTATGTATTCTCTTGTAATTATACGTGCTTACTATAATTCTTGTTGTTCCAATTATACATATCTCCCTTAATTTATCTCCATTTTGTAGTCACACCCCCCATTGGCCTTTAACTATTTGATTGGTCATTGAAAAAGAAAAGCATTTTTTTGACTAAGAACTTGATAATGTATTTTACTCATGCCTTTACATGGAGTTCTTATAGTTTGTTTAGAGAACAAAATAATTTTCCCAAAGTCGGATCCATATATCATGTAAATAAATAAAACAACTAAATTTTAGTACACGAAATAAAAATAAAAAAGAAATGTTCCATTAAAGTATCTACCAAATTTTTACATACAAATACCCCTCAAGTAAGCTCATCCTCCACCTAGTCTCCATATATTATTAAATTCACATAAAAATCCCAAAATAAAATCAACATTTTTTTTTTTAAAGTTAAAACAATCCAAAACCCATGCGACATTCTTGTCCATCAATGGACCCACGTTATCCCAAAAAAACAAATAACTAAAATAAAATAAATAAATAAAATACTAAATCTGACTTGGGCCGGGTCCTGGGCCAAGACTGGACAAGCCCACTTCTCTCTTCTTCATAGAATGGATCTTCTCAAGTTTCAATTTGGCCCGGAAATTACTAATGAAGCTCTCAGCTTTCGTGTTGACATCTGGGCTACGGCAGAACAACGGCGACGGATGAAACGGCGTTGCAGCGCCGCCGTATACGGCGGAGGGCGTCACGTCGGAGTCCACTTCGTCAGGGTCTGGGGACCCACTTCTGGAGCTGGTGTTGCTGTTGATCCGGACGTAGTCGCCTTGCACTACGAACTTCCAAGCCGGGCTCTTGAAGAACGCCGGCGGCGGCGGTGGTGGCGGAAGTGGAATGCGGTTCAATGGGGACTCGCCGCCGCTGTTTGAGTTTTCTTCTAGTTTTTGGAAGCTGTTCATCTTTATGGGCTTTGGTGGCTCATGGGTGGTGATCGACGGTGCCGTCTGGGATCTGGGCTGTGGTTCACGCGGCGGTGGCGGGGGAGGAGGTGGAGATTGTGGGTGGTGTGTGAGTGTGACCTTTATGTTTCTCTTTCTTTTGTGCTTCTTCGAGGACAAGAGATTTCGCAGGACCGACGGCGGCGGCGGCGGCGGTGGCGGTGGCGGAGGTGGAGGTGGAGACGTTGGTGAAAGGTGGAAGCTTATCGGAACTTGAGGCTCGTGAAGAAGAGAATCGAAATTATCAACGCTCTTTTGCCTTTGCTTCCTCTTCTTGTTGTTGTAAAGAGAGTTCAAGAAATCCTTTGTGGCACTTCCCGTCGCACCGCCTCTTTTCCTTTCACTTTTACTGCTCTTTTGCGCCAGCGGAGGAGATTGCGGCGGTTCTGCTATGCGACTCGTGTGTTCCGTATATTTCTCCGATTTTCTAGTTGATCTCTCCCTTTTCCGCCTTAGCCTTTGATTTTCTTGAAATCGCGGCGGCGGTGTCTGCAGCGCCGTAATGGGATCAATGGGCTCCATATCTTTGTATCTCTCATTTCTAGGTTCATTACTTTCATTTCGACCCTCCTCTGTTTTTTCTTCAAGTTCTGGAGGAGATCCCACCTCCGCCGCCGGCTTTGGATGAGGCGGCGGCAGTAGCGGTTCAAAACTTTTACCCTCCTTAGATTTGCTCACCAGTGTATCAACAATAACAGTCTTGGTTTGCGGCCCCGGTCTCAGATAATCAACTTGTTCGAAGCTCCGGTGGCGGCGGTGGAGGTGGCTCGGATCCGAAGCCCGGCCCGGATCGACATGAATATCATCGTAAAATCTCCTTTGATAATAATCACCAGAAGACCAATGGGTTGATGATGATGATGAAAACTCACGTAGATCCGGATACGAGCTGCTATTTCTTCTCAAGATTGAATTTTTTCTCTCCAACTTAGCCTGATAATCTTGATCCTCGTACCATTGGCTTGCATTCGAAAAAAGATTTGATTTTTGTCCCTCATTTGTGGGATAATTATTGTACCACTTGTTTGGTGTGGATGGGTTGGATAAATGGGATTCATTTTGTTTAATCTCATCATGGTATGGATACTTGTTATCCTCATTCTTGTTTCTGCTAAGAAATCCAAACACCACAGCCACCAAAACAAGAACCACATTCAAAGAATCCCAACTTTTCTTGACACTATTTGGCCTAAAGATGTTAGCACTGAGAGAGATAGTTGAGGGCACTACAAAAACCAAGAAAAACAGAGCTGCTACCGAAAGGAGGAGGACCACCAGGCCGGAGCTGAAGAACAGGGCGGATACTCCGCGGCGGAGGCGGTCGCCACGGCGGAGATTGGTGGTGCTTTGTAGCCAGAATGGTGTCAAATCCTCCCCATCCCCATCTTCTTCCATTGTGTGTGTGTGTGTGTGTGTGTGTGTGTGTGTGTGTGTTGCTTTGTGAGAAAGATGAAATGAGGAGCCCTTTTGGTGTTCTTTTTGAGCAACTTTTGGTGTAAAAATGGTTTGTTTGGCGACTTTGGCGGTTCACTTTTGCTTTTGATGTTGTGGGTTTTTGCTGTTTTTTTGCAAAGATTTGTGGGAAGTTATTGGATATGAGTGTTGGGCTGGAAAATGGAATAGTGGTGGGATTTATATATTCATAATGCTTGTGGGATTAGCTTTAGTTTCTTCCTAATGTATAATTGTTTATTTATTAATTTATTTATGCATGTATAATTGTTTATTTGAAAAGTCATAACAAACTGGCAATTAGCATATAACTTCACATGTTGGTTGGTGGCCTGTGATTCTAAGAATGACAGCCCAATCAAGAACGCGTTTGGCACTTGAAGTTGTGTCATTCAAAATTTTGATAGCAACTAATACATTGGATTTTTTGACCAAAATAGTTGGGGCTTGCCAATGGTCTTTCAGTGACAAAAATAAGTATCATTAGGAAAATAAATCATATGTGTTTTTTTTTTAAAAAAATTCTCACTATTTTTGATTAAAGTTCAGTCATTTCGTTGCTACTTTAGTAGGGAAATATATGTATATATATATATATATATGAAAAATAATATTGTGAGGAAGATTGAATTCTGCAAAACATGAATGACAAATTTTAATATTTTTAAAGGAAAAAATATTTTCAATAATATATATGTATATATATAACATGATCTTGTATAGATTATCTTTTTCAAAGTACACATTATTTAAGTAAATCAACAACTCTTCAAGTACAAATTAGACTATTATATCACATCTTATATGTGTATCGATGGAAATTGAATCAAAGATTATGCAGTCTCTCGGCCTCAAAATTTTCAATTTAATTAGGCCTCACTAGCATAATCTCGTATAGATTTGAGGAGATGCAGATACCATTTTCCAACCATCCTCGTTGCTTTATTATCAATTTATCTAAGATTTAGCTAGATGAAGGTATCGCACATGTGAAATTTTACTGAAAAGGAATTTAAGTGTCTTATAAGATACATGAATAATATCATTCATTGAAGTACAAATACCCCAACTAATGTAAAAGTGTATATAAAAACCAGCGTATTATGAATGGATTCAAATAATACAATAAATTTTGTGATATCATCTTTTGAAATTCAAAATCCAATACTATATTAAAGATTCATAAATGTTGCAACATTTTCAATTAATTAGTATAATATGCATTGTTTCACCTAAAAGCTACCTAACTCTCGATGGATTTGTGGGAAAAGTCAGTCTACTCTTGTGTCATGTCCTTGGAAAGCAAGCTATGGAGCACATGAAAAATGGCAAAGGTCAAATTATACCAAGATGATGACACACACCCTGGTATTGAGGGCTGCAAACACAAGCAAATTAAAGAAATTAGGGAGAATTTGCAAGAGTGACGCGTTGTGTATTTCATAAGAATCCTTTTTTTTTTTTTATTAACAAACGAGTTTTCTTGCGGGCATGCCTTTTTTAGATCATTGAATTGTGAATAATGGTAATTATACAAAATTCTTAAGAAAATTCTTGATCAAACCCGGTTTGACCACACCCAACCAATCATATAGCAAGTGTTAATTCACTTGTTATTTGATTAGTCACTCTCCCTAAATTGTACACCAATCACATGGCAAGTGTAAAACACTCGCCACATGATTAGTCTCGGTGTGGCCGAACCTAGTGCGGGTAAAAATTTCCCAAAATTCTTATGAGAACTCGGTTTAAACTCTAAACATATATGAATTATTCAAACTGTTTCACATATTTATTTCATTTGAAAAATAAGAAATATTAATATATAAAATGTATACGTAGGTCAAACACTTGGTTCATATAAAACTTTTTTCGATAATTATCTAGACGAGCATTTCTCTATATAATCTAAGCTAAAATGCAAGATATTTCTTGTTGCTTAGCATTTCATATTCATTATTGGAGATGCCTTCTAGTTTGGGCAACTTAGGAGCCTTAGTTTCTTTGGGTACTATGGTGGATGAAGTAAGTATAAAAGAGTTTTTGTATTTCTCATCCACATGGTTGAAGTGAACAATAAGAGGTGCATCCGTTTTGGGTGTTTCAATTGAAAGAAGTACAAATAGATGGGATTTAAGTGCATGGTTTGCATGTGGAATTTTACATGGTTGTATTTTTGATTTGATTTGGAGAAATTATAGGATGATATATTTATGTATATGATGAGGGCTTTGTTCATTATCTACTTATGCACACGGTACTAAATGACCATTATTCATTATGATAATACTACAAATTTTTGATCATTTTGTTTGAATGCCTTCTTCGGATTTGTCACTATTTTTCAATGATTTTATTAGAAATAAGTTACGTGTTGTATAATTCTTGAGTTCTCTAAAGTTTTGTAAAGTTTGAATACGAGTCAAAACCTTTTAAATTTTGTAACTAAAACGGTAAGAAGAATGGAACGACATTTAAATTCGTCATTGAACATGAAAACTTTATCATATTAAATATTGTTCCAAACTTAAAAAGGTGGAGACATTTATATAGCTTAAAGGATGTAATGGCTAATTTTATTATACTTTGTTGTTAGGAATGGAGTCAAAAATTCTTGTTTGGGGGAACCAGATTAATTTTTTATAAAATATTAAAGAAATTTTTATGATTTGGAGAAGAGGGGAGGGGGGGGGGTGGGGTGGGGGGAGGAATAAAATTTTTTTATAAAAATAAATATAAACTTTAATTCGATATAAATGTAAAGGGGACGATTACCCCTTTCGACCACCTATTGGCTCCGACCTTGTCTATTGTAATAAGAGTTTGTGAGACACTAGGAGCGTGTTGAAAAGAGAACACGTGGTTTTTTTGTTGTCTCGTACTCCAATGGCCAAATGGGCTATCATTGTTTTGCACTTACATTTTCGTGGAATATGTGTTCTTAACAACTCATGCAAGAAAAAGATATTTATCAAAAAATAGATGAATAATCTAAAATCAAAAACCTCATGCAAGAAAAGATAGGGTTGGGTTGGTTGGGCTTTTTCTCTAAAACAAACATATATAAAATTATATTAATTATCATATGTATGTTTTGCATTGAAATCTAAAATTTTATCCTTTTAAAAATAAAATTATTTCTTCATATTTGACAAATATTCAATATTATCCTTCAAAGTTAAAATTTTTAATTTAAGGGGGGGGGGGGGGGGTACTTGAATAACCTTATCTTTTAAATTGTTTGATCTTGATCTTATGTTATATGATTACTTTTCACCCATTTTTTCACAATATTCATTAGCTACTCCAACACATCCCGTGACCTTTAATAAAATTTAGAGTACTTATCCAATGAATAAGACATTTTATTGAAACTTTTAATCCACGATTATATCATAACATTATAACTTTAAAATGATTATTGATCATATTGAAATCAATTAAATTTAATATCTGATTTTTCGTCAAATTTAATATATTTGATGAGACATATAATGATGCAATTATAGCTTTTTATCAAAAAAGAAAAAAAATTTCCTAGTGACTGGTTGCAAACACAAGTGGCTTAGAAACATAATGATGGACAATGGACATTAGAAGAAATGCCAAGACCGGGGCGTACTTGATATAATTCAAACTTTAAGGGCCCTTATGAAAGATTTAGAAAAATGCTGGGGGCAGTCGATAGCAAATTAACCCTTGTCTTTCTCTTCAAGGTCAAACAATTAGGGTTTATACACACAGCTGAAAAACCCCCCCACTCCAACCCATTCAGACGCCTCTCTGCAAACCATGGCCAAATCAAAAGAAAAAACCAAGAAATCATCAAAATCAGAGGAAGAACCAGCCGACGGGACCGCCTTTGCCTCCAAAAATGGGGGAAAAATCGAAACCCTAGATGTGAAAATCAAGGCAATTAACGAAAACCCAGATCAAAAAACCGCTCCATTGATCGGATACTTCCCTTCAGGATATGATCCGTCGAAAAATTCCGGAAAACAGGGTTCCAGTGTGAAGATTTATAGGAGTGTTAATTCTCGAAACCCTAATAACCCAAGAATGCAGCTGGTGGTGGGGGTGAACGGTTCCCCGATGAATTTTGTGGGGACAAATTATTCCGGCGAGGCAAGGACGCCGCAGCTGTGTAACTATGCTCTGGGTGTTTTGGATAAGGAGACCCGGGTTTTGAAAATGGTTCCCATTACTTCTAACAGGGTAATTTTTTTTTTAATTTTTCTTTCTGTTTTTATTATAATTTTGGCTAAAAGATTGAATCTTGTTGGGATTTGATATTCATATGATTTTGGGTTTTTGTTCGATATTGAAGAGTATAAAATTGATTGTTCTTTGTTCTTTTGCTGTATGACTGCAGATTTTCAGGCTGGAACCGAAAGTTGGAGGGTTGGAGCTCCCTGAAAATGAGCAGCAGGATGAAGCTAAAGAAGAATTCACCAGGGAGGAGAAGGCTGATAAATTCAGAAATTTGACTGTAATGTATTCAACAAAGAGGGATATAAGAAGGGTAGGCCTCCTCCATTATCCCAAAAGTTCTAACAATATTGTGGCTTTTTTTTGTTGCTCTTGGGGAAAAAAAAGAAGAAGAAAGTGAATTGATAGCTATTTCCATACTCTTTCAATGGTTAGCTGAATGTTTTGATATGAAAAATCAACGAGAAATGCTTCACCATTGTGCTATTCCGCGTAGCAGAAATAAAATGAAAGGTGCACCCCCACCCCAAATACTGAATTATGATAGGGTAGAAGAAAGCAGAGAGATAGTCCTGATTTGAAGAGTATAGGAGCCTTACATAAAGTACTGAATTTTCAGGATGAGAAACGTGAAACCCTACGCCAATCAGAAGGTCCAGGTAATCAGGAGGAAATGGACCTGAAGCTAAAAGGAATCGAGGTGAAAACAGAGGCTCTTGAAGCTATTGCTTCTACAGCAAATGCTCGCAATGTCCCTTCATATGATTTGGATGCCACTTCACCAGACAAGGCATATCCGCTCGAAAAGATAATTCTCAAAGGGGAGTGGGATTATCTTCAAGATATTTTTGATCTTGCACAAAATGGATCCGAATTGAACCCTGATGTCTACCCAAGTTTTGTTTGCAACAGAATTGGTAAATTAAATGTCAAGGTGAGAGTTTATAATAAGTTCCTGGTTATGGCACACACACACACACACACACACCCACGCACACACACACACCCACGCACACACACACACCCACGCACATACATATAAGGTGTTTGTGTGATGGTAATAGTGAAGAGATATCATGCATAAAGAAATATTCCTTTTGAGCTTGCATCACGCATCATTACTTTCTTGAACAGTTTCAATTTTACGAGATTTTTCCAACTTGATTGTAACCTGCCCAAGATAATAACTTCTGCAGTTATTTGAAGGATAATATGCCGTGCAGAGTTTCCAATTATTCATATTATTTGAAATGTCTGATTATGGACTGTTCGAATTCTTAAAATTGATGTTAATAATTTAAACTGACCTTTAAATGGATTCTTTTTGAACTGGAACTCATAGTGGATTATCTGAATAATGAGACCTTTTTCTGTCATTTTATTCATTTACTTATATTTTTCTATATTTCGTAGGAAGAGTCTAAGAAAAGGAAAACTGCTGGCATTTTATCATACATCACTCATCTCATTAAGTTCAAGGATAGACATTCTATGGAAGGGGTATCATCTGCAAAGCGCCACAAATTACCTAGCATCTTGTCCCATAAATTCTCCTCCATGTTTGGTGGTGAAAATGACAAAAGAATTCCAGACGACAAACAGAAACTGCTTATTAGCTACGTCCTTGTGCTCTCACTGTTTGCTGATGATTTCCGGTCAGACCCATCAGACATAGCTAAGGACCTTCGTATGAACCCTATAATGTTGAGGCCTCATTACGAATACCTAGGTTGCAAGTTTGTGCGAGAGAATCACGTTTTGCTGGCTACACTTCCTGTCCCGCTTGAATTTCAGACAATTAAAAGGAAGAGACGAAAGTAGATGTTTGTCCACTTTTTTCTAGTTCTTGGATTACTGTATTAGTATTCCCATTCTTGATTTTTTTACCGGCCTGAGGTCCTTGTGCTGCAATTTTGTTCTGTGGTTAGTCAAAAGCAACAGTGAAATATTCTTCTTGTTTATGTTAGCAGACTGATATTGTATTATTGGGATTTGCCGCGCTAAATTGCATTGTGTCTAAACTCTGGAGTAAGTTTATAGTTTATACCATGGAAAATAGTGCTCAAGGAGCTCTCTTGAGTTTGGTGGTTGGCTGCACAGTGGCGATTACTCAAAATTGTGTTTTCAGTCATTGAATTGAGTGCGATGGTACTAGAATTTCACTTTTTTAATATTTGCTTGACATTATTACATTCAAATTCAACAGCCAAAAGCATCAACTAGGCAACACCCAAATGATTAGTATGAAATTTTCGGTGAGTTCGCGTAACTTTTATAGATGGATTTATGAGTAGTGCTGTTATGAATGATTTAATCCTGTGTTTAAACATGGTTTATCTTGACTGTTAAAATTTTGTTGGTTTAATTGACAATCCTACCTTATAATTTTGTTGGTTTAATTGACAACCCGCATATAAACTAGGATTGTCAACGTTGAGTACTGGACTTGATCCAAATTTAAGGATCTTTACCTGATTAAAATGCGGATGAAGTCTATCTCAGCGGGCCAAATTGGGGTACAATTCCCACTGATTAATATATGGTCTTTATTTCTATTTTAATGGTAGTTTATTATCATAGTTTTAATAAGTAGTATATTGTAATGGTTTGTTTATGATTTGTAAATAATTTAGTTTGAAATATGATGTAATTATTTGATTTGTATTTCAAGAGTTATTAATGTAATTCGATGATATGTACTCAAAATTATATAACAAAATTCAGTTAGAAATATTCATAATTCGAAATGAATGGAATCGATCCAAATTCAAGGATTTTTAATTGATTAAAATATGTACGGGATTAAATTAGATTAGAAATATCTATAATTTGAAGTAATCAAGCCTAATACGTGAGGGATAAGTTTTGGTTAGAAATATCTATAAATTGAAATATCAATCGTGTCAATATAATTGATAATCGTAAAATCATATCTTGTAATTGCTGAGTGGAGAATGTTGGCCCACTCATTTTGTAGCCAAGCGAAGTTCATTAGTAGTAGTCAGAAAGTTAGAGAAGTACTGAAGAGGCTATAGCTAGCTGTAAAAGGGCTATTAAAGTTTCCAATAATTGTTGAGGCTTATCACTTCCACCATTTTGTGAGAAATCTTTGTCGTTTCAATTTGTGTTGCGCCATTTTTCTGAGTGGAAAAAATAAATAAATAAAAATTATAGAACAGCTCCAAAACCATCTCTTTTTTCTCTTATGCATCTCTTGTTTCTCTTATGCATGTTATAGAACAGCTCCAATTTCTCTCGACAAAGAACAAGTTGAATCTCTTAGTGAAAAAGTCGATTTCTTGAAGCTTATAATTCCCACGACGGCAACCAAGAAACAGAACGATTGCAGAGTCGCATTGGAGACGCAGCTCATGCAGCAGAATACACAATCGAATCCCATATAGTCGATCGAATTCTTGGTCAATCCACGAGTACTCACGATGGCTCGGATCAGAAGATCACTTCTGCAGACTTGTATCGAGGTCTGCAGAAAGCGATACAAGACATGGATTTTATCAAGAAAGAGATGGTGGGGATTCAAGATCAGCTGCAAAGTTTTGTTACGACACCTGTTGTTCCATCAAAGTGTCCTTCAACAGAGCAGAAAACCATGGTGGGTTGTGATGATGTCTTGGTTGACATCATGTATAAGCTCACCGGACAACAGTTTGGCCGCCAAATCATCCCAATTTTCGGAAGGGGGGGGGGGGGGGTATCGGTAAGACTACACTTGCCTGAAATGTTTACGAAAATTCACTTATAGTGCACCACTTTGACACTCGTGCTTGGGCTACGATTTCTCAACATTATGATGATGTGCGAGAAATTCTAGTAGAAATTCTCTGTCAAAATAACGAATCGAACAAGGACATTTTGAGGGCAAAGAGTGTGGAAGCTTTAGGCTTACAGTTGCACAAAAGTTTATCAGGTAGAAGGTATTTGATTATAATGGATGATATATGGAACATTGAGGGGTGGAATAAAGTGAAATTCTACTTTCCAGATAACGAAATTGGAAGTCGAATAATTATAACCACAAGGCTATCAAAACTTGCTTCGGAGTTACGTGGCACTGCTAGGATTGAGATGAGTTTTCTAAAGGAGGATCAAAGTTGGGATTTACTTTGTAAAAATGTGTTTTCAGATGAAGGTTGCCCCCCCTGAATTGGAGCAAAGTGGAAAGAAAATTGCCAAAAGTTGTGAAGGACTTCCTTTATCTATTGTCGTCATCGGAGGGCTCCTAGCAAAGTCCAAACGGACACGAGATTACTGGGAATGCATTGCAAAAACTTTAAATTCAATTGTGAATTTAAAGGATTTTTTTACCTTCCAGAAGCAATGTGGAAACTGGAAACTATCTTCTTGTAGACAAGCAACAAAACAAGCTTCATCTTTGTTCTTCTAGTGATGGGAGTAAACAAAATTAATAGGCATTGGATAGCAATATATATGCAGGCCATTACTAATACAAATTTATCAATTCTGAGTTGCTTAGTTATCTTGTATTTTAGCATCGCATTGTTTTCTCAGTCGACAAAATGTCACACTCTCAGCGGCAATTTTGTTGCGATTGAAGCCTGCCAAAAACAAATCGGTAATTACAAAGTGATACTCATCGATATTTATCAAAGCCATCCATGATAAGTACTCATAGTTTGCTAATTCATTTTCATCTGCACTAAACACTTCCATAAACACTTCTCCACTTTTCGAAAGCTAAAGAGAATTAAGATGGCAGCTTATGCAGCTCTCGTTTCTCTTATGCATATTATAGACCAGATCCAGAACCATCCCCGCACTCCGATTTTACTTGACATAGAGCAAGTTGAATCTCTTACTGAAAAGGTTGCTTTCTTGCAAGATTTTCTTGAAGCGTATAATTCCCATGGTGGCAACCAAGAAGTGGAACACTTGCAGAGTCGCATTGCTGATGCAGCTTATGCTGCAGAGGATGAAATCGAAGCCCATGTAGTGGCTCAAATTCTTGCTCCATCCACAAATACTCATGATGAGGAAAAGGTCCATCTCGTTCACTTGTATCAATGTCTGCAGAAAGCGAAACAATATTTTGATTTTTTTAGAAGATATATAACCATATCCTATCCTCAATCCACAAGTACTCATGAAAGGGAGAAGATCGGCTCCATTGACTTCTATCAAGCACGACAAAAGGTGATAGACGAGATGGATCTCATAAAGAAAGAGGTGATGGAAATCAAAGACAAGAGGGAAGTTGAAGATCAGCTCCAAAGAACTAATAGAACATTTGTTGTTCCGTCGAGATCCTCTCCAATGGCGCAAATCACTATGGTGGGTTTTGATGATGTCTTAAATGAAGTCTTGGATAAGCTCACTGGGCAACCATCTAATCGCCAAGTCATTCCGATTGTTGGAATGGGCGGTATTGGTAAGACTACACTTGCCAGAAATCTTTTTGAGAATTCACTTATAGAGCAACACTTTGATGTTCGTTTTTGGGTTACCATATCTCAAAACTACAATGTGAAGGCAATTCTTTTAGGAATACTTTGTCAAAACCCCCAGGATAGCAGGAAAACTTTGAGTGAAAAGAGTGAAAAAGATTTAGGCTTACAGTTACACAAAGTTTTAGCAAGTAGAAGGTATTTGGTTATAGTAGATGATATGTGGAGTATTGAGGCATGGGATAAAATAAAGTTCTTCTTGCCTGATTAAAAGATTGGAAGTAGAATAATTATTACCACTGGGCTATCCAAATTGGCTTCGAATTTAGTTGGCACCCATGGCCTTGAGATGAAATTTCTAGATGAGCATAAAAGTTGGCACTTACTTTGCAAAAATGTGTTTGTTGGCAAAGAATGTCCATTTGAATTGGAGGAAATTGGAAGGAAGATAGCAACAAATTGTGAAGGACTCCCTTTATCAATAGTCGTGATTGGAGGATTGCTAGCAAAATCCAAACGGACACAAGAGTATTGGGAACACGTTGCAGAAAATTTAATTTCAATTGTGAATTCAGAGGAAGACAATCGGTGCTTAAAAATATTGCATACGAGTTATGACCAATTGCCAATTCATCTTAAGCCTTGTTTTCTCTACATGGGAATGTTTCCCGAAAACAATGGAATTCGTGTTTCCCAGCTCCTCAAACTATGGGTTGCTGAAGGATTTCTAAAACCGATTAGAGCCAAAAGTTTGGAAGAGACCGCTAAGGAGTATTTATGGGATCTTATCGATAGGAATCTCATTTTGACTAGTAAGCGTGGAGTTTCTGGAAAAATAAAATTTTGTAACATCCATGATCTCTTAAGAGACCTATGCCTAAGAGAGGCTCAAAAAGAAAAGTTTCTTTATGTCACAAGCGAATATAGTCTTCGCATTCGACAAGGCATAAGTACCCAACGGCGCATTGCTATTCATCAAAGCACATCAATAGAAGGATACCCTCAAGTGGATCATGCTTTGCAAACTACCTCACTTGTCCGTTCTTTGGTATGCCATTCTAAGAAAATTAGGCCATTGTTGCTTAATATTAGATTGTTGAGGGTAGTGAAAACAGTCGGAGTATTTTATTCTCCAGCAGATATTCTTCTATTATTTAATGCACGATACCTTGATTTTAAAGCTGATTTCAGTCCCAGGCCCACTTTCTTTCCTTCTTCGGTCAACCTCCTTTGGAATCTACAAACATTAATTGTCGATGATTATTTTGCTTTTGATATTTTTCCAGTTGTTATTGCACCACCCGAAATTTGGTGTATGCCTCAACTTAGGCACGTCCAGTTCCGCAAAGTCTATCTCCCCTATCCTTATCCGATAGATGGGCAAGATGACATTGTTTTGGGGAACCTACAGACTCTCATGAACATACAAGATTTCGATTGTAATGAAGCAGTGGTTAGGAAAATCCCCAATGTCAAGAAATTAAGAATATATTATGATTTGCCACAATCTTGGCCATCTAGATAAACTCGAATCCCTATCCTCCTTCTTGTTTCCCAGGAGGCCAAGTCGAAATGATTTGCTACAGAACCTCACCTTCCCTCATTCGCTCAAGAGGTTGGTTTTAGAGGGCACCCATCTCGATTGGGAAGACATGAGTACGAAGATATGTTTGTTACCCCTCCTTGAAGTGCTCAAACTGAGATGGAAGTCCTTCGTAGGACCGAAGTGGGAAACAACTGAAGGGCAATTCCCCAGCTTAAAATCCATGAAAATCCATGACTGTTATGATCTTGAGTATTGGACGACAGAGAGCACCCACTTTAAATGTCTTGAGCTCCTTGTTCTTCATGGTTTAAAAAAACTCAAGGAGATCCCCTCAGGCATTGGAGAGATACCGACGCTTCAATCAATTGAGTTGCTATATTGTAGTGATTCTGCTGTCATTTCTGCTGAACAAATAGTGAAGGAACAAGAGGGATTTGGGAATGAACGCCTCCAAGTCAAAGTTTTCTTATCTAAAAAGAACCATCAACTGCAGAGCTTGGCAAGGCGCAGCTTTCAAGTTCAAACATTGTTTTGTTGATTTTCTGTAGTATTTCTACTGGAGCCCTTTTTTTTGTTATTTTTATTTTACTTTACCATTTTTTTTTCAATTTTTGTAACTAGAACTTTATTTGAATCTTAGGAGGTTGTACTTTCCTCAAGTGTTCTTCTATCAGTAATGTAAATAAATAGAGTTGAATGAGTCTAAAAATAAATATGCTGTGTTGTTACTTAAATTCTAATTATTGAACTTGAACAGATCTGGAAAAAGTTGACAAAAATTGGGAAGATATCATCAGTACAAATATAGGTTCATTACCCCTTCTTCAATTGATCAAACTGTATTGGCTGTCCTCCATAGATCGCAAGTGGGACCTGTTGAAAGGCTATTCCCAAGCCTAAAATACCTACTAATATGCTCTTCTGACAATCTAGAGCACTGGACGACAGAAAGCACCGACTTTCCACTCCTTGAACACCTTGTTCTCCAAAATTTACATAAACTGAACGAGAGCCCTTTAGCATTTAGGTATTGGACAAATGCCAACTCTTCAATCAATTGAGTTGAAAGATTGTAGCGATTCTGCAGTCATTTTTGCTAAGACGATACTGAAGGAGCAAAAGGAACTCGGGAATGGAGACCTACATATTTGATTTATCATAACAACGAAAAGGTACCATCAACCGAAGAGCTTGGCACGTCACAATTTTCGAGTTAAAAATGAGATAGGTCGTTACTGTTCTCACGAGCCGGATGACTAAGAATGACAAAATGAAAATAAAAGCGAAACTAAGAGGCCTAGTTCAGAGGAGGTTCTCTCCCTTGGCTAGCTGGTTTGACTTGTGATTTTCCAATGTATTTCTACTTTTTTCCTTTATTTTTTTGTTTGTAGCTACAATGTCATATGAATTTTAGGAGATTATACTTTCTTCATGTGTTTATGTTCTATCAATAATGTAATTACACAGAGTCCAATAAGTGAAACAATATGTTTTGCTGAATTTTTTTTGCATGATTGCAGCAGATTGTATCAGAGTTTCTATATAAATTTAAGAGAAAACTTCACTTTTCGTCCCTCATGTATATGCTTATTTCGATTTTGGTTCTTCATGTTCTCACACTCTCACATTTGGTCCTTCACGTTATATTTTATTGTCCAATGTCATTTTTCTGTTAAAATTTTCATTAAAAACTAACAAATTAGTTCCATTCCCCCCCCCCTCCTCCCCAAAATTGTTCCATTTTGCCCCCCAATCTGTTAGCTTTTAACGGAAAATTTAACAGAATGATGACATTGGGTGATAAAATATAACGTGAGGGACCAAATATGAGAGTGCAAGAACATGGAGGATCAAAATCGAAATAAGTGTATACGTGAAGGACGAAAAGTAAAATTTTCTCTAAATTTAACATCAAGGCAGGGAAATTTTTTTCCTTCTTGGGCCTGATTGATATTTTACAAAATATAAAACAGTTCTTTTTAGAGAATATGTAAACAGAGTTTTTGATTTCCTCAAGCTGAATGGAGAAGTTAAGCTAGTCAACCAATTGATCAGGGAAAAAAAAATGAAAAATATGCATCGTTTTCTTGAGGCTCATTTTGAAACTTGAGATAAATATTTTCACTGTTTCGTTAAAAAATGATATAATCATACCAGGCTTATAATATTTATTATAAAACTTACAAACTGATTTTATTTCTAAATATATTCAAGTAACAAATTTGAAGTTCAGCAAAGATGTCCTCAGTATAAAGAAAATTGCAAACGATGAACCTGAAAAAAAAGATAAAAAATACTGTCGTAGCTCTCTCATTACATCAGTATTTTTATTTTTGTTTTCCCCAAAAAAATTTCTTTATTTCTCAACTTATTGGAGTAATTAATAAAGGATGTAAGAGCTAATATGATTAATTTATCAGTAAGTCAACTTCATAGTGAGTCCAGCTCAAATCTTTTATGTCTTATCTTCTTTAGCCTATTTGAATTTTGAACCGTTCTTAAAAATCAACATATATATATATATATATATTCAAATTTATTACAAGTTGTGTACATAGTCAAACTGGTGGAGAGATTGGAGCAATCTTAATTAATTTGAGCTTCTCAATAGCCAACCTGTTATTCTAATATATTTATTGCAAGTAGGCATGTTTATCAAAGCATCAAATTAGTTAGCCGTCATGGTTGCAATTTCATTTTCAACAGCCTACTTCCATCAAATTCTATTGCTGCACTTTTTTTATGAAAATTAAGGTCAGAGATATGGCAGCTTATGGAGCTCTTGTTTCTCTTATGCATATCATAGAGAACCTTCAGAATCATCCTCGTCCTCCGATTTCTCTTGACAAAAACCAGGTCGAATCTCTCACTGCAAATATTGCTTTCTTGCAAGATTTTCTTGAAGCTTATAACCCCCATGTTGGCAGCAAAGAAGCAGATGGGTTGCAGAGTCGAATAGCCGATGCAGCCTATGCAGCAGAGGATGTTATCGAATCCCATTTGGTGGATCGAATTCTTGCTCAATCCACGAGTACTAGCGATGGCGAAAAGATCAGTACCTTTGGCTTCTATCAAGCCCTACAGAAAGTATTTGATTTCGTCAAGAAGATCACTTCTACTGATCACTTGCATCGAAATCTGCAGAAGGTGATAGAGGACATGGATTTCATCAAGAAAGATATCACGGAGATCAAAGACAAGGTGGGAATCCAAGATCAGCTGCAAATGATTTCAGTGCTAGCTGGTTCTACAAGATCTTTCCCCACGGAGCGGAGCATCATGGTGGGCTTTGATGATGTCTTACATGAAATCTTGGATCAGCTCACCGGACAACAATCTTGTCGCCAAATCATTCCAATTGTTGGAATGGGCGGTATAGGTAAGACTACACTTGCTAGAAATGTTTATGGAAATTCCCTTATAGAGGAATACTTTGACATTCGTGCTTGGGTTACAGTTTCTCAAGAATTTAGTATCCGAAAAATTCTTTCAGTTCTTCTTTGTCAAAATAACCGTGAGAGCATTTCAAGCAAACTGAGAGAAGAGGAATTAGGAGTAATGTTACACAAAAAATTAACCGGTAGAAGATACTTGATTATAATGGATGATATGTGGAGTATTGAGGCATGGGACAAGTTAAAGTTCTACTTTCCGGATAACAATAATGGAAGTAGAATTATTGTAACTACTAGGATATCAAAAGTGGATTTGCATTTAACCAACACACGTGGCCTTGAGATGAATTTTCTAGATGAGGAAACAAGTTGGGGTCTACTTTGTAAAACTGTATTTGGCGAAGAAGGGTGCCCCATTGAGTTGGAGAAAATTGGAAAGAAGATTGCGAAAAACTGCAAAGGACTTCCTTTGTCGATAGTGGTAATTGGCAGTCTCCTAGCAAAATACAACGGGGCACTAAAATATTGGGAATATGTTGTAGAAAATTTAAATTCAATTGTGAATTTAGATGATGATGGACGATGCTTGCAAATATTATACATGGGTTATAACCACTTGCCAGTTCATTTAAAGCCATGTTTCCTCTATATGGGGATTTTTCCTAAAGACCATGAGATTCGTGTTGCTGATCTTATCAAACTATGGGTTGTCGAAGGATTTTTAAAGCCAATTAGTGGTAAAAGCTTAGAAGTGGTTGGGGAAGAGTATTTAAAGGAGCTTGTTGACAGAAATCTCATTTTGCTTTGTGAGTGGGGATTTTCATTTGGAAAAATAAGATCATGCAATATCCATGATCTCTTGAGGGACCTATGCTTAAGAGAAGCTCAGAAAGATAAGTTTCTTTGTGTCACAAAACAAGGAAGTCTTAAACTTCCAAAAGCCATACATACCCAACGCCGCGTTGCCTTCTATGAGAAAACATTAATCGAGAAGGAGAATTTTGCTGAAGTACATCATGCTTCACACCGTTCTTTGATGTGCAATTTTGGCAGAGTGTTACCATTGCGAAAGTTTAGATTGTTGAGGGTGCTGAAGGCAGTTTCTAATGAAACCAACTCAAGATATAACTTGGACACTTTTTTTCAGCTTGTTAACACACGACACCTTGCTATAATAAGTGTGGAAAGAGAAAAGAAAAAAAGGAGAAAGGTTTATGGTGAAGAATATTCTTGTTTTCTATATCTATTAACAAAGGCCTAATTTCATTATATAGAGATTAGCAAGAATCCTATACATGGAAGGAAAACATAATTTAAGGAATTGATTTACCCTAGAATTATTCTAACACTTCCCCTCAAGCTGGAGCATATATATCAATCATGCCCAGCTTGTTACAAAAAGTTTTAAATTTATTTCCCCCCAAGGCTTTAGTAAATACATCGGCAATCTGTCCCAAGGCTTTAGTAAATACATCGGCAATCTGTTCTGACGACGGAGTGAATAGAGTACTGATGATGTGGCTCATCACGGCATTTTGAATGAAATGGCAGTCGACCTCAATATGCTTCGTTCTTTCATGAAAGACTGGGTTATTGGCAATGTGAATGGCTGTCTGATTGTCACAGTGCATAGGTAAATGTTCATCGTAATTGAACCCTAATTCTCCTAGCAAGTTTTTGAGCCACAACATTTCACTCGTGGTATGTGCCATAGCTCGATATTCAGCTTCTGCACTAGACCGAGCCACTGTTGTCTGCTTCTTACTACGCCAAGTCACCAGATTTCCTCCAACATACGTGCAGTAGCCAGAAGTAGATCTTCTATCTCCGTTAGACCCCGCATAATCTGCATCTGAATAGGCCTCGATCTTCAAATGTCAATGTTTCTTGAAGAGTAAACCCTTAGAGAATTTTATGTACTTTAAAATCCTCATGGCAGCATCTAAATGAATTGGTCGGGGTTTGTCCATAAACTGGCTAATCACTCCAATTGCAAAAGATATGTCTGGTCTAGTTACAGTCAGATAAATCAGCTTTCCCACTAATCTTTTGTACTTTGCTTTGTCTTCTAAGCATGTATCATCATCATCCCAAAAATCCGGATTTAAGTCTATAGGAGTGTCAACTGGTTTGGTCCCAAGCAGGCCAGTTTTCTATAGTAAGTCAAGCGCATACTTCCTCTGAGACAATGAAATGCCATGCCTACTACGAGCGATCTCAATGCCTAGAAAGTACCGAGGAGGACCCAAGTCTTTAGTAACAAATTGTTGTTTTTAGTACTCCTTAGTGACCTCTATTCCTTCGACATCGCTGCCAGATACTAGGATATCATCAACATACACAATTAGAATGACAACACCTGATGGTCTGCGTCTCACAAATACAGAGTGATCTGCCTGACACCTATGGAACCCAAAATCACTTATAACCCGACTGAACTTGTCAAACTAGGCACGAGGACTCTGTTTCAGTCCATAAATTGCCTTCTTTAGCCGGCACACCATAGCTTTCCTCTTCCCCTGAGCAACATACCCTGGAGGTTGCTCCATAAAAACTGTTTCTTGCAAGTCACCATAGAGGAAGGCATTTTTTATGTCCATCTGTAACATAGGCCAGTTTTGATTAACAGCCAATGAAAACAGCACCCGAATGGAGTTAAGACGAGCAACGGGGAAAAAAGTCTCAAGGTAGTCCATGCCATAAGTCTGGGTGAAGCCTTTAGCAACCAAGCGGGCCTTGTATCGGTCAATAGTGCCATTAGCATGGTACTTGAGGGTGAATACCCATCGACAGCCAACCACCTCAGCATCAGAGCGAGGAGTGACAAGTTCCCACGTCCCCCGATCAATAAGGTCAGACATTCCCTCGTCCATTGCCTGTTTCCATTTGGGATGTTGAAGTGCCTCATGGTGAGTAGAAGGGATTGGTTCTGTAGAAAGAGAGAGAGCAAAACTACAATACGAGGGACCAAGGTTATCAAAAGACATATAGTTAGTAAAGGGTGAGCAGTACAAGAACGTTTACCTTTGCGTAGGGCGATAGGTAAGTCGGAGTCTGAAGAAACAGGTACGGAGGAGGTTGGATCTACAGTAGATGAAGGCGGATCAATAGTAGCCGGAGACGTAGGGGTCCGCAATGGGCGTCGCCGTGAGTACACCTGCAGTGGAGGAGGAGTAGGAGACAAAGGAGAAGGAATAGGCAAAGGGACCGAGGGTGATGAGGTACCCCCAATAAAGTAATAAGGTGTTGACTCGAAGAATGTGACATCAGCAGAGATATAAAACCGACGAGAGAGAGGATCATAACAACGATACCCTTTTTGTATACGAGAATACCCAAGGAAAAAACACTTAACTGAACGGGGTGAAAGTTTGTCAAGACCCGATAAAGAGATGTGGACAAAGCAAACGCACCCAAAAACCCGGAGAGTGACATGAAACAAAGGACGATCAGGATAAAGTGTCGAATGTGGGATACCCCCACGAAGAACACTCGAGGGTAACCGATTGATAAGATAGCAGGCTGTAAGGACAGCATCCTCCCAAAAGGTTTTAGGAACATTCATCTGAGTCAAAATGGTGCGCGCAACATCCAAGAGTTGTCGATGTTTTCGCTCTGCTACACCATTTTGCTGAGACGTGTGGGGGCAAGTAGTTTGATGAATAATTTCATGTTGGTTATAGAAGAGAGACACTTGTTTTTGAACATACTCCAAAGCATTATCAGTACGAAGTATCCGAATAGGATTAGAAAATTGAGTCTTTATTTCATTATAAAAGGATTGAATTACAATAGGGACTTCGGACCGATCTTTTAACAAGTAAACCCAAGCCATTCTAGAGTAATCATCAGCAAAACATATAAAATACCGAAACCCCCCAACAGACTCGACTCGACAAGGACCTCAAACATCAGAATGAACTAGTTCAAAAGAAAAGGAACGACGCTTTTCGACATGGGGTGGAAAGGAAGCACGGTGATGCTTTCCTAACTCACACGACTCACAATTTAAACTAACAGACTCCATAGGTAACAAGTGTTTTAAGGTAGACAAAGGGGGGTGACCTAACAGACAATGCCATTGAAATGGTGTAATGGAAGCAGAGAGAGCTCGAGCATCCACAGGTGTATCCACCGTATGTAAGTAGTAAAGACCACCACGCTCACGACCGCCACCAATCGTCTTCCCCGTGTGTAGATCCTGAAAAACACAATGGGATGGAAAAAATGTGACTGAGCATTGGTGAGACTTAGTAAGTTGGCTAATAGATAATAGGCTAATAGGAAAACTTGGAACAAACAAGACATTTTTTAGAGTAATAGCAGTGGTGGGTGTAATAATACCCGAACCTGATATAGGAGAGTAGGAGCCATCGGCTAAGCGAACAGGATTTAAAGATGGTGATAAAGATAATGAGGAAAAATGAGACTTAGTACTAGTGATATGGGTGGAGGCACCCGAATCTAATAGCCAGGACTCACTCTGAGACGCCATGAAGGCACCTGTAGAATGGGAAACTGGAGAGGCAGTGGAGGGAGAAGTCTGCATAAGCTTTTCATATTCATCACGACTTATGAGGACCTGATCTGAGGTGGGCTAAGAGGGATGAGTTTCGTGAGGAACAGCATTGGCCCACTCCGACTTATCGAACTTGTGCCAACAGTGATCAGATGCATGATTTGTACGGCCACAATGAGTACAGGGAGGAAATTTGCCACGACCACCACGACTGTGTCCAGTATGAGATGTGTTACCCCTGGGATTGCCACGACCACGGCCACGAACAGCCGAGGTAGAGGCCTCAACAGTAGGAGTGTAGGATCCTGAGACGCCCATAGATACATGCAAAACCCGGGAGAATGCAGTGGGCAATGTTGGAACGGTATCACTCGCTAAAATTTGATCACGAGCTAGTTGAAGAGAGCTGTCTAATCCAGATAGAAATTTGGTCACCCAAAATTCTTCCCATTGAGATTTGCGCGTTTCGAGATCACAGTTCAATGGGTGGTATAGAAGAATCTCATCATGAACACCTTTGATAAGAGAATAGTATTCGGCCACATTTCTACCATCTTGTTTCATGGAAAACACTTTCTCATATAGCTCAAAGACTCGAGATATATTTTTCTTGTTGGCATACATGGCATGGACGGTATCCCACATTTCCTTGGCGGGGGTCAAAAATATCAAATTAGAAGCGACGGATTCTTCCATACTATTCAATAACCAGGCCATGACTGCATATTCATCCTTTTGCCATTCTTTAAATTTAGCGTCCTTGGAATCTGGAGGATCCGAAAGAATGTGGTCTAATTTCTCATTAGACCCAAGAAATAGTTTAAAGGATTGGGCCCAAAGAGGGCACGCGATGGAAGAGGGCGCAGCTGGATAGCGCGCGATGAAAGAGAAAAGAGGGCGCTGCTGGGCGGCACGCAAGAAAGGAGAAAAGAGGGTGCGGTGGAACGCGCGATGAAGAGTAGGACATAGTGCCGGAGGGAGGTGTTCCGGCGGGGCACGCGGCGGCGGATCTAGGGTTTCAGCCAAAAAAAAAAGGTTAGGGTTTTTCTGATTTTTTTTTAGATTAATCGAACGCGCTCTGATACCATGTGGAAAGAGAAAAGAAAAAAAGGAGAAAGGTTTATGGTGAAGAATATTCTTGTTTTCTATGTCTATTAACAAAGGCCTAATCTCATTTTATAGAGATTAGCAAGAATCCTATACATGGAAGGAGTTAAATCTTACCTAATATATGAAACATAATTTAAGGAATTGATTTACCCTAAAATTATTCTAACAATAAGTATGATGCATGAAGTTTGTAACAGATCACTTCCTTCTTCAATATGTCTCCTTTGGAATCTACAAACACTAATTTTTAGGGAAAGCCACCTCAACGGGAGCATTATTGCACCACTTGAAATTTGGAAGATGCATCTACTTAGGCACATCGAGATCCACAAGCTCTATCTTCCAGATCCTTCAAGTGACCAGATGGACAAGAGAGATGACTTTGTTTTGGGAGACTTGCAGACGCTCTCAAAGACAGAAAATTTCAAGTGTAGTGATGAGGTGATTAAGAGAATCCCAAATGTCAAGAAATTGCAAATATCTTATGGGAATATTGAGGGAGTTGAGGTGGCATCACATTACTGTCTCAATAATCTCAGCAATCTACATAAACTTGAATCCCTTCATTGCTCATTTTCTTCTCGGCCAAGCCGGAGTGATTTGGTGCAAAACTTCACTTTCCCGCATTCGCTCAAGAAGTTGATTTTACACAACAACGGGCTCTATTGGGAAGATATGAATACAAATATAGGTTCGTTGCCACATCTTGAATTGCTCAAACTGTTTTTGCAATCCTTCATAGGTTCAAAGTAGGAAACAATTGAAGGGAAATTCCCCAGTCTAAGACACCTGGAAATTAGTTCTTATGATGATGTGGAATGCTGGGTAACAGAGAGCAACCACTTTCCGCGCCTTGAACACCTCGCTCTTTTGGGATTTAAGAAGCTGCAGGAGATCCCTTCCGATATTGCAGACATACCAATGCTTAAATCAATTCATCTGGTATATTGTAGCGAGTCTGCTATTTTTTCTGCTAATCGAATACTAGAGGAACAAGAGGAATTAGGGAATGAAGGCCTCCGAGTTAGAATTTTCCTATGGGAAGAGAATCATCAAGTGCAGAGCTTGGCGAGGCGCAACTTTGAAGTTATATGTTAAATCTTTGTCTGAAGATTACCTAGTTTGACAATAACGATAAAAATGAAACTGAGAAGTCCCAATCGCGGGATTGGTTTGACTTGTGCTTTTTCAAGTGTTTCTACTTCTTTTTTATCTCTTTTTCTTTCTTTTTTTGGTGACTACAGTTTCTTTTGAATTTGAGGAGATTGTACTTTATTCGAGTATTTAAATTCAATCAATAAGGTAAATGCATAAAGTCAAGTGAGTCGAACAATATTCTTGGCTTTATTGTGTTTTCTACTCACTTCCAGAGTTTGTTCTCCAGGCTCACTTCTAAGGGATTCACATACCTTTATTCATGCTATTGCCTGATCAATTAACAAAAGGTTGAGAACTTCTAAACTATAACTGGATCAGAACAAGACGCCATGCAGCCTTGAAATTACTTTTAAAACAGTTTATCATATAGATTGTATATGTTTTTAACATCCGTTTTATTTGCACGCGTAGTTTGGATGGTAAAGTATCCAAAAAATAATTTACACAACGAAGTGTAAAAATGTCTATAGTTTTGATGACAAAAGTGTTTTTTCTCTCTTTGTTCTTTGACTAAATCACATGCAAAATCCTAGCCTTCGCTATACTGCCTCGACTGCCCTGTACATCATTTGTCGACCCTACTAGTCTTTCCCATCACAGCTGCATAAGCAGCCTGCCAAAATGTCGAGTTTAAGTGAAAAAATACAGGTTAAGGAAAGATATGAAAATGCCATCAAGCTAGCCTCATAAACAACAAACATATCATCCAAAATCCATGAAAATACACATTTAATTCAATCGAATTAAATTAGGAAAACAAAAACAATCGATAGAAACCAAAATACCTAACCTACATTGATACAATGTTAAAATAACAAGAGTTTGAGCCTAACTTAAGCCCCAAAACTAACTTATAAGGTTAGGACTACTCAAGGTATTATTAATCAAATCACATTTTAGTATTTAGTCTGTGTAACACTTACCCCCCCCCCCCCAACTACTCAACGTAACAAATTAGACCCTCCATTTAACGGTCAACACAAAGAAACTTAACAAAGTTAGATAATCCGTTATCTTGTCATAATCACATCACCATTTTCCCTAAATACCCAAAATACCCTGGTTAAATTGGAGGGAAAAATACCGCCTGAATAAGTGGTGTTTTGTATCCAATTAGTTTCTGATAACACGTTTTTCATCCATTTTCATCCAAAAGAAAGAAAAATAGAAGAAAAAATCCCTAGTCCCTAAACTTCAATTGATCAATCTTCGTCTGATAAACCCATTGCATTCCTAAAAGAAGTTTCTACACAATCTTGCGAGGGACAAAGTTGATGATGCATTAGGTAAGAAATTCTAGCAATATCGGTGGATTCAACTCAGATTTTGCAAGATTTGGGTTAGTTTTTGAAAAATAGGGAAAAAATGTCTGCAAAACTATTTCGGTTCACTGTGAGACATGGTGGGAAGTTTGAAGGCAAGGGCACAGACGAATATATAGGTGGTCGTTCGACTGCGCTACCTCCTGTGGATCATGCCTATATGTCCTACAATGACATATTTGATGCGGTTTTGGGTCTTGAACAACCTCCCGCAATGGTTATAAGGTATGGACTGCCTAAGGGTAAGAGGAAAAGGCTTCTACTTGATGACTTAGATGTTAGAATGATGTTCAAGGAATTTATGTCATCAAACAGGTATGACATTGACTTGTTTGTTCAAGATGTTGACATTAATGAGTTTGTTGAATTACAAGATTTTTTACTTGACTCTGATTTTGAGGATGATGATCCTATGCCGACTGAAACGGAGAGTGGTGATTTGGGGTATGTTAACACTGAAAATGTAGGGGATGTTGATGAGTTAAAGCAGTTTGAAAAGGCAGAGAGGGATGATTTAGGGCTGACTGAATCAGATGATAGTGATCCTAACTACATAGCTCAGTCTGAGAGTAAGAAAGAAGATGATACATTGTTAGATTTTGAATTCTTTGCTGAGGGTGAGAAGATCAGTGATGATTGTGATCCCATTGAGGGTGATAAAGGGAAGGGAGTTGCAAGCAATATAGATGTGCCAACTGAGGTGGATCTTCACTTGGAGGAGGAAGAAGTACAAAGTGATCCAGAGTTTCTAATTGAGCTTGTCAACAATGATGAGGAAGATAGGGAGTTTCCAGAATCCAATGAAGACAGAGACATGAAGAATCCTAATATGTTTGTGGGCCTAGTCTTCAAGAATTCCTCTGTTTTCAGGAAAGCTCTAAGACAATATTCTATAGTAAAAGGTTTCCAACTACAATTTGAGAAGAATGAAAAAAGAAGGGTTACTGCTATTTGTAAGAACAGATGTGGGTAGAGGATTGATGCAAGCTTCAATAAAAAATCAACACAATACCAAATTAAAAGCATGAGGGGTGAGCCACATAGATGTACAAGGGTGTTCAAAAACATGAGTACTAGCTCCTCTTATCTAGCTGAGAGATTTTTGGATAAGTTCATTGATGATCCATCCCTTAGTATCAAGACATTCAAAAAAATTGTAAAGAAGGATGCTAAGCTTCTAGTGCATAGGCAAAAGTTATGGCAAGCTAAAAGGAGAGCTGTTGAGCATATACAAGGGGATGTTTATGAGCAGTATTCCAAAATTAGATTGTATGCGTAAGAGATTCTCAAAATTAATCCTGGATCCACTGTTGTTGTCAAAGTTGATTAGTCCACCTTTACACAAAAGTGTAAGATTCATGAGGATGTTTGTTGTTTATGAAGCACAAAAGACTGGATTTGTTGCTAGATGCAGGCCTGTAATAGGTTTAGATGCATGCTTTCTAAAGGGACCATTTGGAGGGCAACTCATGGCTGCTATTAGAAGAGATGGAAACAACCAAATGTTTCCCCTTGTTGTGGCAATTATAGAGAGTGAATGCAAAAACAGTTGGTCTTGGTTTCTAGAGACAATAATGCATGCTTTTGGGAGGTTTGAGTTACAGAAGTGCACTTTCATAAGTGATAGGCAGAAGGGGCTAGTTGAGAGCTTCCAAGACATCATGCCAAATACTGAGCATAGATTTTGTGTTCGACATCTCTATGCAAATTTCAAATTGAAATTCAAAGACAATGCTTTGAAGGATTTGTTATGGAGTGCAGCTAGCTCATATGTAGAAGATGGTTTCAAGCAGAAGATGGAGGATATCAAATCAATTGACAAAGATGCTTATGAATGGTTGAAAAAAATTCCACCTCATCAGTGGTGCAAGTATCAAATGTCTCCTATACCTAAATGTGATATGTTGAGCAACAATCTTTGTGAGAGCTTTAATAATTTCATTAAAGAAGCACATGACATGCCCATATTAACAATAATGGAGACCTTGAGGAGATTATGTCTAGATTTCATACTAAGAGGCAGTGGATAGAAAAATATAGTGGTAAAATCTGTCCAAGGATTCAAGATAAGCTTGATTGTATCAAGATGAAGGCAATGGATTTTGATTGCTACATTGCAGCAGAAGGGTTGTGGGAGGTCACCTTGGGTACAAAGTCATGGGTTGTCAAACTACAAAATCAAACTTGTAGTTGTAGAGAATGGGACTTGACTGGCATACCATGTGTTCATGCCGCTTGTGTGATACTCACTGACCTAAAAGAACCTGAGGATTATGTAAGCCCCTACTTCAGTGTGGAGATATATAAAAGGGCATATAGTCCTGTTATCAACCTTATTCCAGATGACACAGTGGGATGTTGAAGAACCTGACCTGGTTCAAACCATATTGCCTCCAGCTTTCAAAAAACAGCCAGGAAGGCTAAGAAAAATGAGGAAAAAGGGGGTTGACGAAATCAATATTGGGGGCAAAGTGACAAAGAGAGGCACAATTATTTCAGTTCAAGATGTGGAGAGACTTCCCACAATAGAAGAAGTTGCAAGAAGCCCCCAATGGAAAAAACAAACAAAAAAAATAAGGTTATATTCATTAACATATTTTAATTTCTTATTGTGTAACATTTCATTTTAACTATGTAATATTATATGTTGTTTGTTTTTGTAGGAAACATCTTCAAGTACATGTTCAAATGTGACTGCTAACTCCCAATCAAGTGCCAATGTTAGTAGAGGAAAGAGTGCAAAAGGAGGCAGGGGTCGAGGCAGAGGACTTGGTGCAAGAAGAGGCAGAGGAATGGGACCAAATTCTGAAATTGGTAACTGGAATGGTGTAGGAATGTCCACCACATCAATAGTTCTCTTCCTCCAAGGCCACCAAATGAGACTACAGTCAGGATGGTAACAATCTATAAATTATAGCAACTTTGGGAGATTTTTCATGTAAGCTAACAATTTTCTAATATTTGCAGTGGAATGCCCCTGTCCAAGGCAGCCAAGAAAATAGAAATCTAATGGCAAGTTACTCACTCACTTATAAACTTTTATTCATTTCAGAATTTGTCAATCTGTTATTATTATTTATTTATAAGTGTTAAGTGTTTTTTTTTTTTATCTTTTTATAAAAGCAGAAAGGGCAAACAAGATTTGGTGGTGTAATATTCTCAAGTTAGTCTTCATCTAACAATCACAATGTTACATTTGAAGCTGGGGACTCATCAAATGCTTCATAATATTAGATAGAGTCTTTAGTAAGTGTTTTTGTTTTTATTATAAATGAAGTGGTCTTGTTTCTTGCTCCATATTTTGGAATGTTAATATGTGGTGGTGTTGGTAAAACTATCAATGTTGGAATTTTTAAACTTGGCAAAACTGTGCAGTTGATCACAGTAGCCACCTTTTGTAACTGGTCATGTTGGCCATCTTTTGGATGATGGATTTATCTGAATATGTATATGATTGGTCATGTTGGCCACTTTTTGGCATTGGATAAAACCACTTTTGCAATTGATCATTTATTACATTGGTATTAGTTCAAATACAAGAAACTCATTGGACTGTTATGGTTGTTTTTTGATAAGCATTTCCACATGAGGAAAAAGCATGCAACAACCACACATCTCTTTAAAATACAACTAAATCTTCTGTATTTAGATAGCTCATCTTCAAGTCTAACCATGTCACCTTGCATTTCACGCATGCTGATCATCATCTTATTGTTTGATGTCGTCAACTTTTGAACAGCATCATGAAGTTTCTTATTGTTCAATGTCAATGTATCATTAACAGCTTGTAGCGTATTTATTCTTCCATTCTTTTGCTTGAAGAATTTCAGCAACCCTTGTCCAATCTCCAGACCTTTATCACAAATTTCAGGCTCCAACCATTGCAAAAATTGGCATTTATTAGGTTTCTGCAATTTTACAAAATTAGATTACTATTTTTTTTTGAAAAAACAGGAACAAAATTGAAAACACATATATGAAATACTTACATCCCAATTAGGACAGCCTGCAAATTTTCTACCAAGATTTTGTGGTGTCCAAGCTGTTCGAATTGTTGCACTTGTTCTACAGCCACATCTTGCTCCATCAAAATTATATACATAATGATTTGAGCGTGTTGAAGAATATAAATAAATATATAATGACTATCCCTCTCTACAAGCTTAAGCTTTTAGATGAGGTGGTCATTCAACATGGTATCATAGTCAGGCCAAACAAGAGGTCCTGTGTTCGAATCTCACTGCCACCTATTATCCAAAAAATAAAAGAATTTCACGTGCAAGGCTTGACACGAACAAAAAAGAAGTTTGCCTGCACGTGCGGGGGCTTGACACAAACAAAAAAGAAGGCTTGGCACAATCTATCAAATCAACCAACGAATCAGGAGTATAAACAGTTTTATCTTAGCATATCATCGAACATAGGAAGTGATGTATTACATCTTACATAATTGTGCATATCATCGAACATACCAAATAAAATATTACAGTTTACGTAATTGCACGCAATCTCCAGTTTTATGTTAACATGCAATTAAACAGTGTAGGAAACCAAACGCTGCGTACGTTTCACAAACAACTCCAACAATGCAACTAATTGGAATTTATATATTTCAAGTGTTTTTGTTTTTTTCTACATGAGAGAACATGAAGGAGATTGAACGAGGTTCGTTACATATATATATTTGTTGTTATATGAGGGAATTATCTCTAGTACATCAAAAAAAGATATGATAAAACAAATGCTAAATAAGATATTTCGAATGGATCAAGTGCAAACTAAGCATTATTATTTATAAGGGGATTGTTGTTGACACTCAAAATTGTTATTGGCGCTCCATTTTTTTTTTGTATTGAAAAATTGACTAAATCGCCCATTCATCATCTTTGGAACACTATTTTTATTAATTTTGATAGCATAAACTTATCTTTATTGTTAATCATTTTCATATTTTGTTTATAAAAAAACACACGAGATCACAACTTTAATGTAAACTCTTTAATTTTTTTTGTTTTATCTTTCTTTTTTGTCCCACTTAATGCAAAATATATATTACTAACAAAATTTTTCAAGTCATACATGAAACTTTTAGGATACATACGAAACTATGAAATCAAAGAAAACAAGATAAATATATTAAAAAAGTTGGGTGATAAAAAAAAAATGCAAAAGATATTGTATAAGTTTACAAATATTCAAATATGTAAAATATGAGGTAAAAAGAAATAAATTGTATATCCCCACTAATTCTATTTCTCCTCAATATTGTCTAATTTCAAATAAACAAAAAGTCTTGCAAAATAGTAGCAGTAATTGTAGCAGCAGCAGCAGCAACAGTAGTAGCAATAATAATGAAAAAAGAAAAAGAAAAGGAAACAAAATCTTTCATGACTACAATTTTTAAGGCGTGAAGTCATTCAAAGGTTTGCATCAATTTGTTTACTACATATATTATTCCTACAAATATATATATATATATATATATATATATGTCAGTATTGGTAGAACAATTTGCACTTCAAGGGAAAATTTATATTACATAAATGTATGTATGTTGAAATTAAAGTGTGAGTAAAAAACTTGATGAAATAATGTACAAAGTATGAAAAAGAAAATAAATGCATTTGTTGCTATTAGATGGGTTGTAAGAAGGTAGATATCTTAAATTTGTCCGGTACTATTGGTATTCACAAGCTTTATTTTTTTTCCTCCAAGTCAAAAATTACTGTTAAGTCTTCTAAAATACTAATCGCCTCAATTTTCAAGTAACTAAAATTAATATGACAAAAAAAGTAGAAAAATATAATGTAAAATATTAGCAAAATATTGCACAAAAGACAACAATATTAGAAAGAAAGAAAAAATGTCGGTCACCATCAAAATAAGAAATTGAATAATAATTTTGAAATTTTCATCTCCAAAGCCAAAAAAAAGATGGTGAATAATAATATTCTTGAATGTATAAAAGTGAATAATAGACTATTAGAGTTTTTTTATCTAATAAAATGGATTAAATTAATATTTATAAATTAAAAGGGTATATTGGCCAATTAATAATTAAAATTATAAAACGAGAGGGAGTTTCAATAATAATTTCGGAATGCCAATAACAATTTTTCTATTTATAAATGTTCTGAAAAATCAATCCGTTATTGGACAAAGTGCTTAAATTGAAGCAATTCAAGGGATCTTGTTTGTAAATTCCCATAAAGTTGGCGGACGGACGTAATTGCAGGAGGTTTCAGGGGGCGGAATGTAATTTGCCTGAAGAGGGGAACTCTAAAAGGAAAGAGGCCGCGCGTAAAAATTATTACGCAAAATTTAAGAAGGGCTCGGGAATTGAATTGAATAGAAAAGGGGCCGGCGCTAGGGCTGGGGTTTGGTGTTCTGAGAGAGAAAGGGAAGATATTAACGATGACGGAGGTATCGTTTGATGATTTGGATTCGATTCCACAGAAAAATGATATTCCGAATCCAGAGAAAAATGATATTCCGGAATTATTGGATGGCGAGGAGCAAGCCAAGGCAGACTGGGAGTTTCCCAATCCGGAGAAAAATGATATTCCGGAATTATTGGATGACGAGGAACAAGCCGAGGCAGACTGGTTGTTTTTTACTCTGGGTCAAATGCGGTCTAATTGGTTCGATGCTTCAAAGAGGGAAATGTTAATGAGAGGTCGATCAAGGATCGATGGATCAAAGCTCGGGATCTTTGGCTTGAATCCTGAGACCTCCAAAGTGTATCATGTCGTCGATTTCTGTGTGAGAGATTATTTCAAGTCTGCTATCGTCAATGATTATTTCATTGATAGCTTCCTTCCCAAGGACAAGCTTCCGTGCACAATAGCGTTTGCAGCCTACGGAACCCAGCTTTTCGTCGTCGATGGTATGACTGGAACACTTTACACTTGCGACGTCAGTGTCCCGGGCCTCATACATGGGAAGAGGGCCCGAGTTTGATTGCTGGCAAGATTAAACCTATACTATTTGTTCTGGGTCACGAGCTCTTTGTTTTAGGCACTACACCCTCCGGTGGCTGGCTTATTGAATTTGAAAAGCTGGATTTGGGGGCGGAGGGGGAAAAGCAAGGCAAAAGATCTTGGGAAGAACTTCCTCACCCACCAATGCTGGATGCTGGACATCCCGTTCACCGAGATCTATATTATGCAATTGATCAACAAGCGCAGATTATCTACTTTCCAACTACTCATCTGAATGTACCGTGGGATATGTGTGTGTTCGACTCCCATATAGGTTTGTGGTGTGTGTATTGCCAAAAGGCATATGACTGTGACGTTCATGATGAAGAGTCTGATCGATTGGTTTTCAACTTGATGCGGATTCCGCGATGGGTTGGCTGTGCTCCAATAGTAGACGATAAGATTTACCTCATGCAGCACCCTTACTGTCCTCCTAAATGTCAAAACGATGGTGCGTTGCCAACAAAATTGGCCATCGTTCGCTATAATATGAAAGCTCGCGCGTGCCAAAGAGATTTTGATAAAGACGAACATTTAGGTTTGAGTTATATGACTCCAGAACGTATCACAGGCTTGCATTCCTGCTTCACCTATCCATCAGCCCATGCTGAATACGAGCTTGGTGCTGTTGTGCATGCGGGTGGGGGACGTTTCTGCTGTGCTGCGTGGTTCTGCGATGATGGAGAATCCGGTTTAATATCGTCAATGGCAGCTACAGTTTTCAACCTTAGTCTGGATCGTATTAAGGGCGACTTCCCTGAGGCCGAGAAAGCGATGCACGGTCGTTGCGGGCAGGTAGACGACCTTGTATTGTGTCCTCAAGGTGCTGTCGTGGGGGGCTTTTATAAATTTGCTCATGATTATCATCCAAGGAACGCGCGAGTCGGGCAAACCGTGGCCATGGTGTTATGAGTCGTATGGTTGCCATCTTGACTTTTGAAATTCATATGCTTGTGCTTTTAGTCATCTTATTTATGTAAGACAGCATGTAAGTCAACATTTGAAATTCGTGTGCTCGTGCTTTTAGTCCTTTGTCCTGTTTGTGTGTTAAAGCATGTAAGGCATGGATGGCTTGCAAATGCTACTAGCTAAATTCTTTTGCATCTTAATTTCGGGTACTCTTAATTATTCATCTTCGACTCCCTAGTGGATGCTTGACCAATAGCATTGGACGCATTACGAAGAATACACCTACATTGAATCATTAGAAGCGTTGTTCCAACTCCATCGCTGGCAATGCGTACAACTAGCTTACATTGAATCACTGTGTGCTGTTCAAATATGGACAGAGAAAAGGATAAGGAACAAAAAAGAAAACATAAACTTAAATCATTTGCAGCAGCATCAATTGGAAAAGATGGAATCAAGGCGTGATAAACGCGAATGGGGAAAGATTGGAGGACCATTTTCTTTTAGTTGCCAAAGACCCTTTACAATACAACTTTTATTAATGAAATTGCAGAAGTTATGTATGTGCAAACGTCTCTAGAGATTTTCTACCAAAAAAAGGAAAAAAAAAAGTCTCTAGAGATGGTTCTGTGTTAATAATTGACAAACTTTGTAATCATGGCTTGCTTATCTGTTTCTTTGTGTCCGCCTAATTAGCAAGTAGGAACTGATCATTTCATCAATTAGGAATATCAAGTCTAATCAGCAGCTTGAGCATGATCCATCAAGTTTGTCGGCCGATGAGACTGGACTGAATGAGGGTATGAGGTGGGCCCTGCTGTCTTGGAGTGGCTGGTTAGTATTCCAAACACTACTTAATACACGTCAAATCCTTTTGTATAATCTTGGTTAATATATGCGTTACCATGTTGCAACAGAGATGCCCTGCGATCCATGCATACATTGATGCCTCGAGCTTCTTATTGTTGATGTTACTGTTAATTTTACTGGGGTGATATGAAGCTTGACGCACCACTGTTTTTACAGCGTGGACAGGAATAATTGATCCGAGTGTTACAATGATGACTGTGGAGGAAAAGCCCGATGCTGGAGGATGATGCGAGACGTTGTTGCATACCTATGTGCGGGCACTTCTTTGTCTACGAGTCTCTGGTTGCAGTTTAATGTACTCTTTATTTGGAGTTCACATTTTCGCGATGGATTTGTTGTGGGTTGTTGAGCTGCCCATTCGAATTTGTAAAGCTTGGGGTTGATCCTCCGAAAGGGTGTTCTGTGTTTATGGTCCCCCCAGAACTGGCAAAACTCTGCTAATTGAAGCGATGCATGTCTCATTCGTGTTTTTAAACCTCACATATACCTCCCAAGTTGTATAGGTCTCGCCTCATGGTTTGAAAATTACATGTACCTCCCTTGTACCTTGTCACAACCTTACAATATACCTCCAAAGCTCTGTTTTTCTTAGCTCAGAATCGTCTTAGTTCCTATAACTTTTCTGCGCTGCACTGCACTGCACTGCACTCCCTGTGTTGGCTGATGGCTTGCTCCAAGGAAGCTTGCATTGTGTTTTTTTGATGAAGTAGATGCCATTGGAGGTGCACGGTTTGATGATGGTGTGGGTGGAGACAATGATGTTTGGCGCACCATGCTTGAAATTGTGAATCAACTTGATGGATTCGATGCTCGTGTGTGGAAGTATTAAAGCTCTCATGATGGTCGATAGGCTAGTGTTTCTATTTTGCCTTTAGTTGGTGTTTAGCTGTATGAATGAGATCATCGATGTTGGCTTCTAAAACTGATAACACGTCACTTGTCTGGGAATTTCTGAGCTTTGTACCCATTTCCATTAGCTTTTGAGGAAACTAATGCAAATTTTAGGTTGTTTAAGCCCTTGTGAGGCCTTTTCTTTCTAACAAAGAAAGAGAGCAATGGTAAGACGCTCTCGTTTGAGTAAGCATTCTTCCTTGTTTTTCATCAGGCTATTGTTTGCATTCATTTTTCTTCTAAGTGTGGACCTACATCTCGTCAAAAAGCTAGGACAATGCAACAATTTCTATCCCCCATGCATCTTGTGTTTACTATGCTGCATGCAGTTTTAGTGTATCTATCACCTGGACTGTGATTGCTCCCTGCCTAAGTCGATGACTGTTAAGTGATAACAAACGACACACTTATCATGACAAATTTTACGAGAAACCTTTTACCAGTTCATATATATCGCGCCTGTTCTTTGCTCTGATCTGATTTTATTCAAACCCCACCCCCAACACCCTAAATTCAGGAGGCGACATAAGAGGTGTGTGCACAGAGGCCGGAATGTCTGCCATCCGGGCAAGAAAGGAGTTGACGGCCACAGAGATGCTGTCAACGAAGTCATCAAGGGCTCAGTGCAACACCCAGGTAAGTATATCGTGTCATTTGCAGCAGCCTGAATCTTGGGTTCTTCCCATTGAAGTTTTGTTCTCAAAAGCTCTTTTCTTGTCTCGCTTGATTTGCCAACTTTGTTAATTCTGGCTGTAGACACATTTGTTTCAGTTGAAAACATTCTATTCTAGGCAACACTTGTGCTCTTCGTTCTGTACTGAACTTTCCTTGGAAATTGTATAGTTGATGGAATGAAAACGAACAAGTCCTTATCACCTACTCTTTCCTATGATACGGCGCAGTTAAATTGTCTTAAAGATTCATGCAATGCCGGTCGCAGGAAGGTTAGCAGAGTCGATAGAGGCCCCTATAATTACTTCAGTTATACAGGTCTCGCCTCATGGTTTCAAAATTACATCACTACCTTACAATCACCCCCCTATGTATGTTGAATATTAGTATATTACACACAGTTTTGATGCCATAACTTAAATTTTGATAAATTTTCAAGTTAGTGGCTTTCGCATTTACTGATGATGTTATCAAATTTCTCAGAAGATCGTTAGTTTTGATGAAATTTTCCCGGTCAGACTTAAATCGATTTCCATGATGAATTCAAGATCAATTTCGCCGGTCTTAACTATTAAATTTTGTTGGTTTAATTATCAACAATCTATAAGCTAGGACTCCGTGGACGGTGCAGGTTTTGATCCGAGGCCGACCATACCGAACTCAGATCCGATACTGCGTTTCTTGGATGGAAGACAGGTATTTGTATAATCTCTCTTTTTCTACAGGCTTGAAGAAATGAACTCAGAGTCAACCGACTTTTACCATGCAGGGAAAAACATGATTCAGGCCCCCTATCAGTTGCAGAGTTACATTTACCTCGCTTGAAATTAATTTTTCCCTATCAGACCACCCAAGTAGTTGTAGCGGTGGAGCTAGAGATGGAACTGCAAACTGAATTTGATGAAGTTTTTTATGAATATTGACTGCTTCTGTCGTTTAAAAAAAATTTTACTGCAGTTTGTTTAGGCCCTTTTACTTGGTTCATCTGATACATTTCTTTTTGGGTTGATTGCAATGTGAGTTTTCTCATTTGGGCATTTGAAACAATGAAGCTGCTATATTGCTTTGCATGAATGGAAGCTATGACACATTTTTTTTTTTTGAATTTAGTCGTACTAGAAGGGGTGTTTTCATTAAAAATTTCAACTTGCTGCAGCGGGGAAATCATAAAGTTAAGAGTTGGGTTTTTTTTGATAGATCAACATCACCTCAAGGGAAGTAAGTGTAATTATGCAAAGCACAGGGGTCTGAGTGTAGTTACACCAAACCTCAGGGGGCCTAAGTGTCATTATCCATTAATGGGCATGAATCGAGTCCTCTCTGGCATTTCGGGCCATGACATGAATTGCTGTGATCCTTTGATCGAAAACGTTTTCAGGGATTCGTCGTTTTGGATGCCATCGTGTCCCTCGGCGAACTTTGTTGCGCCAGCATTGGTATCTCGTGCAAGAAGTCAAGAGAACGTATGTCCGGTGATCCTTTAAGTGTTAATTGCGTCCTTTTTGAGTACACGTATTTGCATTTTGATTGGTTAATGGTGATTCTACAATGTAAAAATATGGTGATTCGACAATGTTAATCCAAAAATCGCTATCAATGCTGCTGTCAATTTAGTTATTGCGGTCAACGATCAATTTTGTTGATTGGGAATTTTCAGTTCCTTGATTGTATTGTGTTTTCATGTTTTTGAATCCAGATAAAGTTGATATTTGAGGGAATGGGTACGAAATTTAAGGATCTTCTCGAACTGGGAAGGGCTGGACTTTTTTCGCTGCAAGTCAAAGGCTTCAGATCCATGGGCGTTAGGTATTTCTGCTTATTCTATTTTTCTCCCCCTCTTTGGGCCTTTTAGGTTGTATTTGACCTGCAGTTCGGCATCCTGTAGGAGTTTAGCATGGACAAAATTTTCACTCTTTGGCTGTGAACATAGTTTTCTTTGTTGTTATCATTTATCCTTAATTTATTGACTAAGTTTCCATTGTTTTGCTGGCAGTGTTGTCAAGCTCTTGTAGATGCTGTGCGATTGACGAATGAGTCTCCTGCCTGCATTGTTCCATGAATATTGTTTCTTTACATTTACTTCTATGCTGAGGATAAAGCCAACTGGAGTTTGCCGAACGGTGTTAAAATGCACGTTCTGGGTTCTTTGAATCTGCAGTCAGTTTTCAGATTCCCTGGTGTATGTGGCTTTCTTCCACCAATTTTATTCTGCAAGCTAATTCTTAGTTGCAGATTTACTTTGTCATTTTTAGTGTCATGTTTTAGACAAGTGATAAGATTGTGAAAACTCATTGCTTTGTTTCCAGCGTCCATTTCTTGTGGAAATATAAGGCAGAGGGCTCCTACTCATTTTAATAATGGTCTTTGCTAGGAGTACGTGAAAGCAGATATTACTAGCATCATATCTTTAGAGGATAATCATGCTCCCAAAAGCATCAAAAGATCCTGCTGCCGCCCAGGTTATTGAGGCATTTCTCGTTTCAAATGTTTCTGCTAAGCAAAAACGCAAGTTAATTACCAAGCGTGATGAGAAGCTGCCTTAGTTTCCAATCTAACACCTGTAATGTGTCCCTGAGAGACAATTGTACCATTAACTCGTACCTTTCCTGACGGAGCTTTTTCAAGACTAAAGGCTCTTTACCTGTTGAAGAAACTTGGTGTTGAGGGGCAAGCATCCTTGCTGCCTTCTTCGATTGCATTTGCTCTCTCTCCCCCCTCCCGCACCCACTTTCTTCTACTTGGTTGTGAGTCGCTGGTGTGAGTCCGATTCTCTCTCTATCTCACGCACTTTCTTCTGTTTGGTTGCAAGTCGGTGGTGTGAGTCCAATGGGAAGGAGGTTACAGATCGGTGAGGAGGTGCTGCGAATCAAACCTGAAAATTGGGTAGGAATGGTGGCTGGAATCGGGAAAAAGGCGGCGAGATTGCCGGGTTTCGAGGGTTTTTTGAATTTTTTTGTTCGATCGATTTTGACAGTGCGATGTTCATTCTTGCAGGTCCAGATTTCGGGTTTTCCAAGGAGGAGGACAGACTTCAGACGCGCACTCGCTTTGTGGGGGTATTTTATAAGTGAACTTCACTACGACCAAACTTATGCTTTGGCCCAGATTAAAGAGAGGCATTTTTTCTTCCATTCGATGTCTTGATTTCAGTTTGCTTATACGATTGTTACTGCAAGATTAGCAAGTATTTTGCTAATGTTGCCCTTAATTTTACTTAGTTAGGGTTTTTTTCATTAGAAATCGAATTGGTAGAATCTGAAGTTATTGAACTTAATAGGTTGGCTGGTGGCATTAGTTTTTCCTTGAAGAGAAGGCATTTTGACCATAATGAAGATGAAAATGGTTGGGGGGGGGGGGGGGGGATGAGGATGATGCTGGAGATATTAGTTGGCTAGTGACATTAGCTGTCAAATTTAATAGGTTGGATAGTGACATTGGTTTTCCTTGAACTTGATTACCAATTTCCGCTATAACTCGCCTATTTTTTTCCATGATCACCTCATTTATCATGTTACATAATTCCTTCTGTCAATGTCTCTGGGAGTTAGAATTTAGTTTTATGATTCAATTTACAACACAATTGTGAATTACGCTTATAGGTACGAAGCCATAATTCTTTTGGTTATGTTTATGAGTTTCTCTTTTCAACTACTGCCCAGAAATACTCATGTTGTTATGTTCTACTACCATGATCTTATTTTTAGTGCTATGGTAAGCTAATTAATGATTTTCGTCCCACTTTTGGTAACGTGTTAAAACGAATAATTGTTTAGAAAAATATTTAGTTGTTATGTGTTTTCTTATTGTTTCAGTTTATTGCATATGCCTTTTTTGCATGAAAAACCGCAGGATGATGATCGACGAAAATGAGGTGCTGGAGCTCGGTTATACTGAGAATGAGGAAGAATGAAGACCCATTAGGCTTTGAGGCATCTACATCGTCCGCTGCCGCCAAGGAGAAATGTTGAAATCGTATTACGCCATTTACCTCTTTTTTTATGGTTTCTCTAAAATGATGCATTTTAGTTTGTGTTGTGTTGTGGTTTTCTATTTGCTTTGAATGTTGCGCGTTGTATGGTATGTCTGAGTTCGTGTGTGTTGCAAAATATGATTTCACTTTAATATGAGCTAGTTATGTAGTATTGCGATTCCATCATGTTTATTAATGTGAGGGAGTCGAGGTCTTTGTTGAGTTGTTGGTGAGAATTGATTTTTCCCTTGATGGGCAGCAATTTTCCCAGCATATATATATATATATATATATATATTTAGACAAACACACACATACACACACATATTCATTTTTGTGTGTTGAAATGTGATAAATTATTTCTGCTGTTATTTTGTATCTTTATCTGGTCATATTTTCCGCATTAGTAGTAGATACAAATTGGGTCATAAAACATGCCGCCACAAGGTGATCGGTCAATTCATTTGCCGTCCGCATACTTATTTTCAAATTGGTGGTTGAAAACTCAAACATACCAACCAAAAAAAAAGGAAGAAAAAGATTGGTGGTTGAAAACTCAGACATGCCGGCCAAAAAAAAAAAAAAGAAGGAAAGAAAAACTAATAAAAACGTGAGAATGAGCATTTCGGCCTCTTCGTGTTTTTAAAAATAAGCATTTTCGTTTTTTTTTTCCTTGCCAGTTTTTCTTCATCTAACCAGCTTTGAATCCACTTGAGGGTTATTTAGGTAAATTCATGGAATAATCATTTATCAAATGACACAATCTATCAAATCAACCAACAAATCAAGAGTATAAAAAGTTTTGTCTTAGCATATCATCGAACATAAGAAGTGATGTATTACATCTTACATAATTGTGCATATCATCGAACATACCAAATAAAATATTACAGTTTACGTAATTGCATATAATCTCCAGTTCTATGTTAAGATGCAATTAAACAGTGTAGGAAACCAAACGCTTCGTACGTTTCACAAACAACTCCAACAATGCAACTAATTGGAATTTATATATTTCAAGTGTTTTTGTTTTTTCTACATGAGAGAACATGAAGGAGATTGAACGAGGTTCGTTACATATATATTTGTTGTTATATGAGGGAATTATCTCGAGTACATCAAAAAAAGATATGATAAAACAAATACTAAATAAAATATTTCGAATGGATTAAGTGTAAACTAAGCATTATTTATAAGGGGAATTTTGTTGACAATCAAAATTGTTATTGGCACTCTATCTTTATTTTTTTGTATTGAAAAATTGACTAAATTGCCATTCATCATCTTTAGAACACTATTTTTATTAATTTTGATAGCATAACTTTATCTTTATTGTTAATCATTTTCATATTTTGTTTATAAAGAACATACGAGATCACAATCTTAATGTAAATTCTTTAATTTTTTTATTTTATCTTTCTTTTTTGTCGCACTTAATGCAAAATATATATTACTAACAAAATTTTTCAAGTCATACATGAAATTTTTAGAATACATACGAAACTATGAAATCAAAGAAAACAAGATTAATATATAAAAAAGTTGGGTGATAAAAAAAAGAGCAAAAGATATTGTATAAGCTTACAAATATTCAAATATGTAAAATATTAGGTAAAAAGAAATAAATTGTGTATCCCCACTAATTCTATTTCTCCTCAACATTGTCTAATTTCAAATAAACAAAAAGTCTTGCAAAATAGTAGCAGTAGTTGTAGCAGCAGCAGCAGTAGTAATAATAATAATAATAGAAATAGAAAAAGAAAAAGAAAAAGAAAAAGAGAAAGGAAAGGAAAATTCTGTCAAAAATTTATTTAATTAGAAAAAAAATTATGTCGTAAATGTACCAAAATTCTGTTGGAATTAATTATTTCCGTCGAAAATCTGTCGAAATTTCGACAAAAATACTGTTTTTTCTTGTAGTGACTAATGAACACGTATCTCACCTTTAGAGGCAATGGAAGATTATTGCCAGGATTCAAATCCTCGCAGTGGTGTGTGAACGCGTATTATGAAAAAATAAAACAAATGGTATAAAACTGGTACCTTTATTGTGCTTCTCAGTGTATTCAATTACATAAAACTCCATAGCCAGTCGGAAAAAGAGTACTAATACTAAAAATCTGTGTTCACGTTTCACAATCATTGCTGACAGATGGCGTACTTTAAACAATGAAGAACTCACACAGGAGCAAGAAGGAAATTTATTATTTTGCTGTTTGAACTTCGCATCAATATATATATATATATATATGTGTGTGTGTGTGTGTGTGTGTGTGTGTACGTAAATTTATGACATTTTATAGTTCAGTCTACCTATGCATGTTTTTACACATTGCCATGTATTTCCTTCCTCAACGAAATGCTCCAGCAGGACTCCATTATATGATATGCAACGTCTGAAATATGTATAGTTTGGATTCTAAAGTGTTGTGTGAAACATAGTCTAAGTGGTGAAATTACAACAAAAAAAAAAAAAAAAAAAAAAAAAAAACAATAATTTAGGCGATGAAATGAAAAAAATGCGCAATCAGTTTTAATATCAAATTTTATTTTCGTAAATTTCCACTCGAATCTTAAGCAAAATCTTAGTCTGTTCCTGCACTGCCTTGACTCGCCTGTATGCTTTTTTGAAGGTATTGTATTTCTCGTCACAGCTACACAAGAAGCCTGCAAATATTTCAAGTTTTAGAAAAATTATAAAAAATAAAAATAGGTAATCTGTTTGTCAATTAATATTTATTGAGGTATCTGTACTTTTTGGATCCTAAGATCATCTTACCAGCTCTTCAAATCATGTAGTTAAATTTTATTTTAACCAGATAGTACTTAAGCAAATATTTACCATTTCTGATTAATTGGAAGATGATCCATTTCTGCTTGGTTTCAAGCCCATAGAGGTTTTTTTAAGAGTGAAAGCACTTATTTTTTGACAAAAAAAAGCACTTCAGCAAAAAAAATTATGTTTAGATGAGTTTTGTAAAAAAAAATAGAAACTACAAAAACAATCTAAAAAGGGCTTTTTTTTCGAAAATATCTTAGAATAACTTCAAATAAAAATATATTTTAAAATACTTTTAATCTCCGTATTCAAACGCAAAACTCCTATTCTTAAATAAAATATACATATATATATATATATATACACTATAAAAAAACACTGTTCGAGAAACACGTCAATTTTCAATTTATATATTTCTCAATAGTGCTTTTTCTTTTTGCTTCAAGGCTTCATTTGGATAGTTTTAAAAAAAGTGCTTCCTAAGCCATTCTTTTTATAGTAGAATTTTTTTTTTAAAACCAAATAATTTTGATTTTGGATGCAGTTATTAAAAGGTTTTTAAAATATATTTTTATTTGAAAACATTCTAAATAGCTTCTAAAAAATTTATTTTGGGCTTTTCCTCTCGCTTCTGTTTTTTAAAAAACGCCAAATTAAGCACAATTTTTTTCGCGAAATGATTTTTTTTTCAAAAAAATAAGTACTTATCTTCTAAAATCAACTCATTTAAATGGGCTCCAAACCATATTTATTATCTATTAATTTATTGAACTGATTTTTAAAAGTTCATAGAGGATTTAGTATCAAGACTATGGAAGCTAACTTATCAAATTATGGAAGACTTTGTGGTTGATCAAAGTCATTAATCAGGTAAAACACACACACTACACAATCAATAAACAAAATTTACTTTTGCATTGTTCGAGTAATAACGATTAGAAGTTCGATTAATTAATCTTAAATTCTTAATCGCGGGCCTGCGATGCTAATTTATCTTTTGCTACTTGTCTGGTAGTGTATGCGTGTGTCAAATGGGCCGGGTTGGGGCGGCTCGGCCAAGGCCCACCCAAGCCCAATTACTGTAGTGGGCCGGCCCGAGCCGGCCCTATTGTGAGGTGGGCTGGGCTCGGCCCATGAACCTAGGTCTGGTGGGCTGAGCCTAGCGCGCCTAATGGGCTGGGCTGGCGAGCTGGGCTCAATGGGCCTACCTTTTTTCTTTTTTCTTTTTTTTGGTTTCATTTCATAAAATATATTTTCTTCCATATTTTGTGTCCTATATTTAAATATTAATTAGTATTTTTTAATTAAACTTATGCAAGTACTTAGGAAAAAAAGCATTTTTGGTCCCATAATTTAAGACTTTTTGTACTTTTAGTCCATTATTATCATGATAGCACTTTCAGTCTTGCTGAATACTATTTTGTGGCGAAAACAGTCCCACCGTTAATTTTTGGATGGAAGGCGTACGTGAAATGCATGTGCGCCGTTAGTCAACCAATTTTAGGCTGAAAACCTAGGGGAGAAAAGCTTTTTTGGTCACATTATTTTAGGCTTTTTGCACTTTTAGTCCCATTATTATCATGATAGCATTTTCGGTCCCACTGGATACTACTTTGTGGCAAAAGTACTACTGCCGTTAGTTTTTGGATAAAAAAAGCATGTGAAAGGCATATGCGCTGTTAAAAGAACATAATCTCACTACTGCTACAGTATATACTATGGGGTAAAAGTTATTATCGGGATCAATTGAAACTATTGTCAAAAGAATACGACCATGGGGCCCCTTTAAGTGACAACTATCCACCCCCACAATTGGCTTACGTCTAGCCAAGAAATCATTTTTCAATGCCTCGATCGAGACGGGAACTTAATAGAAGCAATAGCGGCCTTGGTACGGAACAATTGAAAAAAGTGGCCGAAACGAGCCCAAAACGACCATTTTTCGATCAAAAAATGAGACCCAAGGGTTCTGTGGACCACGAGACGATGCTTAAGTCAAAAGATATGGCTATTAGAAGTTGCGCTTCCACATTCCACATCCCGCATAAAAGGAATATCTGTGCAATAACTAGTAGTTGCGATCATACCGGCACTAACACACCAGATCTTATCAGAACTCTGAAGTTAAGCATGCTTGGGCGAGAGTAGTATTGAGATGGGTGATCCTATAAGAAGTCCTCGTATTGCAAGCCTCCCCCTACCCCTTTTGTTTTTCCCCTTTTTTGACACCTAACTTCTCGATTCTCTTTGTACAAAATTTTTATTTATTCATCCTCCCTTCTAATTTCGCATCAAGATCAGGAAAGGCAAATATGGAATGTTATTATTATAATCGTCAAAACAACAATAAAAATAATGAAAAAATAAAATAAAATAAAAAGGAAAAACTAAAATGAAGGCGGGTCACGAGGGGCAATAGAGCTTCCGCACATAGATCGCCCGTTCGGGTCAAGTAGCCTTCTCGGCTGAGGCTAGAACTCGACGACTATAATGGTAGGGCCCGGTACAGAACGTTAGAAAAAAGTTGCCAAACGAGCCCGAAATGACCATTTTTCATTATAAATTGAGGACCAACTGGGCAGGCCCGTTGTACCCACAATCGGGCTCCGAAAAAGCTTTGCGTGCATATGCTGTGGACCGCGAGATAGCGCCCGGGTTGAAAGATATGGCAGTTTGAAGTTGCACCGCTGCCTTCTACATCCCGCATAAAAAGGAATAATCATGCAATAACTAGCAGTTGCGATCATAGCAGCACTAATGCACCAAATCCCATCAAAACTCGAGTAGTTTCAACTACTGGTAGTAAGACTATATTCTTTTGACGGTACACATGCCTTTCACGTGTGTTTTTCATCCAAAAATTAACGGCAGGACTATTTTTGCCACAAAATAGTATCCGACAAGACTAAAAATGCTATCATGATAATAATAGGACTAAAAGTGAAAAAAAGTCTTAAATTATGGGACCAAAAATACTTTTTTCCCCCTAGGTTTTCAGCTTAAAATTGGTTGACTAACGGCGCACTTGAAATTCACGTGCGCCTTCCATTCAAAAATTAACGGTGGGACTGTGTTCGCCACAAAATAGTATTCAGCAGGACTAAAAGTGCTATCATGATAATAATGGGATTAAAAGTACAACAAATCTTAAATTATGGGACCAAAAATGCTTTTTTCCCCAAGTACTTATTGCTTTTTTATTATAACTTTCAATAATAAAATGAAAATTAACTTTACTTTATATATAAAAAAACTCTAATAACTTTTATTAAGTTCAAAATATTGAAGGTAAATATGAGAACCAAAAAAATATTACATAAAGATTTAATAAAAAAAAATCATTTACTACATCTAATACAACTTTAATCCGAAATCATCTGCCAATGTCTTTATATATATGGTATTAGATATATATATGTCAAGTATATATATCATATACATGTATATATATATATATCAATACATGTATGTCAATATATGTATGTCCAAGTATATATATATATATATATATATATATCATATATCAATATATGTGATGCGGTCGGATTTTGGTTCGACCACGTGTCGGGATCCGAAGAGCTCCTGGTAGTAATGCTGGTGGCCTACCTGTCAAAGAGGGAGGAATGCAAGTGAGACTAGCCGGTTTGCCCCAGCATTGGCTCTCCGACGCTCGAGTCAGTGTTTGGAGAAGATGATGAATAGTGAATGAAAGGTTCTCTTGCTTATCAAGAATGAATGTGTGAATCCTATGATTTTCCTTACCCTTGGTTGGAGAGCGGATTTGGTATATATATGAGAGTGAGGCACCCAGATGTGACGTGGTTGGTGGGAACTGGTCAACTCCCTGACAAGAGCCGTACATGCATGTGCTTTTTGTTCCCTTTGAGATTTCCATTGGCGGTTGTTCCCATATCTCATTAATGGAGGGCCTTATTGGCATTTAATGTATATCTTGAGCATTTATGACCAATGATTGTATTTATGACTTGGCATTTGATGCGCTAGAGATCGATGGGATGGACCCATGTACCACTGGGGCGTGTTAGGTGACAGTAGGTAAAACCTACCGTTGGCCGCCAGCTGGATACCTCCCTGTTGGGCGCTAAGCTGTTAGGAACAAGTAGGGGATTGTACCCTGGATAAGGGATGGTGCCCTCGGCACGAACGCATTCGAGGGCCCCTTAAGCCCATGTACTCCTCGGGCCCTTGGATAATCCTGGAGCCGTTCCCTATGGGGGGAAGCGCCCCGAGGCCTTCCTACGTGTGCAGGATTTATTTCGAGGGTCATGGGTCGTTTCGAGGGTCCTTTGGGTAGCGTACTTGTGCCTTGTAGTGATTTTAAGAGCGGCCAGCTTGAGGGCTAGTTCGAGAATGGTCCACCATATTGAGGGCCTTAATCTCCCACTTAGGCTGTTTGGAGGTACCTGCTGAAGCGGCATGATGAGGTGGCACCTGGCCCATCATTAGTCCCCCAACTTTTGATCGTGACGAGGACGTCAGCTTTCAAGAGTGACCTGTATTGGGGGGTGCCAGGTGTCCTTTTGCTTTTTGGATTTGAAACACCAACTAGGCGCGAAAAGTCACTCCTTTCCAACTCCGACGGCCCGCGTGCCTTACGGGAGACGTGGCGCTCTCTTGTCTATTAATTTTTGGCGGCCGAAAGGTTATGATGGCAAGGGGCATACCTAGTCATAATTGCGGTAGGCTTTATTGCCACGGCAGCTGAGGCGTCATGATGGTGGCGTTTCTCGTATCCCTTATAAATAGTTGAGGGCTTCGCCCTAAATTGATTTTTTCCTTCACATTAACCCAAAGTACCCATACGAGCATTTGGAGGCAAGACTTTCAAAAGACGCCATTGTCGTCATTTTCGGCCGTTCATCTCTCTCAAGGTGAACTCTTCTTCCCTATTCTGTTTCTTTACATTTCTAATCTAGCAGCCCTAGCCGCCATGGGCCTGAGAAAAAAGATATTAGATGACTCAGATCCGACTCCTGAGGACTTGGTGGTGGAGAGGGAGGACCACCTTCCCTCCCAGCCGATTTCAGGCGCCGAGGCTAACCACGCGGTAGAGACGACTGGGGTGACCCAGGCCGGGGCGCCACAAAGTGGGGCCCTCGAGTGCCTCCAGCGACCCTGGCCCGAGCGAGCGACTTGGTACGAGGTGTTATATTTATGCAAAGAGTGGCCCTGGAGCCTAAAACCCTTTCTTCTTCTCTTCTCATCCCCCCTACTTTTTTTTTTAGAGTGCCCACTGCTACTAACTTACATTTTTTTTCTCGTGCAGGTCTCTACATCTTAATGGACGCACGCCGAGCTTTGTTGGCTAGGCTTGATCGGTAGAAGTGCCAAATCCAACCTCCCCGCCCTAAAGTTTTCGTTTTCCATAGGGCAGTTACCCAAAAATCACGGCAGCTGAGGAGAGAATCTGGCGCTGATGAGGGATCAAGCCAGAAGGCGAGGTCCCCCACGCTGAAACTGAGGCGGAAAAGAAAGCCCTTCAAGGTGAAGAGGCCAAGGTTACCCCGACCGAGGAAGTTGAGGAAACCTCGAGGGGGGTTGATGGGGGTTAGGAACCCTCGAATCAGAATGTCGCCTCCCCGGATCCACCTTCCGCCCCCCAGGGGGCCTCAGATCCTACTGGGGTCTCCACTCTGGTTGACCACTTATCGCGGCCCGTGGCGACCGAGGCATCGCTCCTGCCTAGGGAGGAGGTTTCATTTGGTAGTCCTCCCTCTGCGGCTTCTCAAGAGACCCCCGCCGCGCACGCAAGTCTCCAGCCCGAAAGGGCTGCCCCTCGAAGGGCCATGCTCGGGGTATCCATCCACGAGGGCGGCACTGAGGGCTCTTGAAAGAGGGCTGTAGAGGAGGAGGCATCTCGAGGGTCCAAAAAACAAAGGCCCGTTCCCACGGGCAAAGGAAAATGAGTAGCGAGTCCCGACCCATCAGACTCTGATGAGGAGGAGAAGCTCCTCAAGTGTGCAGATGTGCGGCCCAGCAACCCCGTTCACCTTCAAGGCCACCAATCCAACCTCCGTATCACCGGGGTAGGAGCCAATGAGACCGACATCAAGATGAACTTGGCTCCCCTTCAAGGTCTCCAATTGCCTGCAGACCAGCGAGCGCTCCTGAAGCGCTCTATTGCTGAGCTTGAAACGAATCTTGCCAATGCTTTAATCAGGGAAAAGATATTTTCGTTGTCTTCTTTCAGTAGTTTCGTTATACACCTTGCCTAAACTCTCGGCGATTTTTGGCAGGTCGTTGTCCCCCTCTCCCACCATTTTCTTCGACGCGCCAACATCTTCCGCAGAGGGAAGAATAAGTATAAGAGGATGTTTCGGGAGGAGAGGAAGAAAAAATAAGCGCTTGCCGATATAGAGAAGCGCCTCGAAGAGACTGAGGTCCTTGTCGCGGAGCTGGCATCAACCAATGACGCTCTTCGAGGGCAACTATAAGAGAGTCAGCAGCTTCTCGAATCTGCTAGGACTCGCATCGCTGAGCTCGAGAGGCAGTGCAAAGACTTGGACGAAGAGGTGCAGCGGATCGCCAAAGCCTAGGAGGAGATCAGGGCTTTGTGTGAGGAGACTGCTCTTGATCAAGACTTCGCCAAGGAGCGTCTCGAAATGGTGAACGAGAAGAGGGCCGAAGCCGAGGCTAAGGCCTTCCAGAACTATGGCGAGGGCGTCAAGGCAGGGCTACGAAAAGCTGAGTGGACCTTTCCCGGGCGGTGCCACAAGAGGATTAAACACGCCTTTTCAAGATTCCTGGTGAGCGAGGTGTTCGACTATATTAGGACATGCCTTAGCTTTTAGGATTCTGCAGAGGCAGTCGATCTCGTTCTCGACCAACTCTAGGTGCGAAGAGATCTGGACGAGGATTTTGATCGAGGCTCTGTTGAACTCTCCTTTGACCGTAACGGGGTGCCTCTAGAAGAAGCGTCACCTTCGACAGGGAAGTCCAAGGAATTTGATTTTTAGAGGAACGAGTTCAACTTCGTCTTCTGCCGTCTCAATATCCTCCCTTCTGAAAGCGCGAAAGGCGAATCGCCGGGGGAAGAAGACATTCCGCTCCCATCCGCGCCAGCTCCTGAGTCCTGGAAAGACCAGATGGCTGGGCCAAGTTCCGCCAGTGACCCCGAGGGCGAAGATAACGACGGCAACAAGGCAGGGGCAGGGGCGGCACTAGGGGCCAGGGCGGAGGCCAGGATGAGGGACCCGTTGAAGTTAGCGACTAGGATAAGCCTCATTCACTGTAACCCCCCAAGCCTCTGTAACCCTTATTTTGTAAATTGAATGACATCCGTGTTACTATCAAGAGTGGTCGAAAATTAATGGCTTAATTATATTTTAATCCCCTTTTTACTTGATAATTACAAAAAAAATTCCTATACACAAGAAACGGACAAAAAACCCCCACACCTCTTCTCTCTCTCTCTCTCCCCCCCCCCCCCAACCAACCCTCCCCCTCTCTTAAATCTATATGTATGTATAGATGTGTGTGTGTGTGTATACATACATACACATTTGAAAATAAATAAAAAACCCTCACCCCCAATACCTCTCCCCCCACCACCCGCCCTCTATCCCTCTCTCTCTCTCTCTCTCTCTCTATTTCTTTCTTTCTCCTTCAATTTATATTATATATATATGGAAGTGTGTGTATATATATATACATGCATACATATTTGAAAAAAAAAATGAAAAAACCTCCCACCCCCATTATCTAAATCTCTCACCCTCTCGATCTGTCTTCTCCCTCTCTCTCTATTTCTTTCTCTCTCTCCCTCAATCTATAAATATATGTGGGTGTGTGAGTGTGTATATATATATATATAATATGTGTGTACATATGTACATATATTTGTCTCTCTCTCTCTCTCTCTCTATATATATATATATATGTGTGTGTGTGTGTGTGTGTGTGTTTGTGTGTATTTATGTACGAATGTATCTATACATATAAGGATTTTTTGTTTTGATTTTGAAATTTTCAAGTAATAAGGGGTTAAAATATAATTAACCCATCATTTTCCCCTCTGACTTGACGGTCATGCGGATGGCACGTGACTTTGCTGTCCAAGATTTAATGAAAATAGCGTATTGAGACCTAATTTGATAACTATTGTGTTTTGTAGGACATAATTTCAGAACTCGAAATTTATGAAATCCAATTTAAAAAAAGTCTATTTTATGGGACAAATTGGATCTTTTTCCGGACAAAACCGAATTTGATGGAGTGTATTTGTAATTTATCATATCACAAGTTATATGAAATCATACAAGAAACAATAGATTTAGCTCAAAACTATGAATTTCAATGTATCATACAAGAAACTTTACTATCATTTTCAACTAGATAAGAATTAAGCGTCGTCAGATGTACCATAGTATCATTCATAACAGAACCATAGACAAATCCAATTACTAGTTATGCTAGATCAAAAGAGTCATAAGAGCACCAAAATGCACACTCAAGTAGCTAGACATAGTTAGTTTTTTGGAGCCTATATCTGAGACTTGTCAGGCTCCGTTACCATCGATCAACGCATCTATCTGGTCTCCATCTTCTAAGCCAAGCTGAAAAGAAAAAAAAATATATTAATTTGTCATAATTTTTAAATTAAGAACGAGTAAAGATTGAAGAACACACATATTATAACCAGCACGAGGAAAATAATAATAACTAACAAAGTGTAGACACTAGATGTGTGAGATATAATTTAATCACATATTTAAATTTTGATAGCATAAAACTAAATATTTATTATATTATGATAAGCGAAAATTTAGTTTAGAATAAGATGAAATCATTCTATGAGAAAAATAATAAAAAGGGGGAAAAAAAGACAGAAGTACTTAAAAGAAAATGGAGACAATCTTGTAAAATCAAAACAATACTGTTAAATTTAATTGATGTGATCATCATGCAGATAATTTGAATGAGGTTATTACTTAGTCTTTAGCAGGAAGTAGAAACAAAGAGTCGAGGTTTGAATATCTTTAGTCCATTTCACTCTGGTTGTAAATCATTTCAGCTAATCCAAACATACATATATTAAACACTCAAAATTATATATTGACATAAATAGGCAGAAAAATATATGAATAGGCTAATATATATTACATTAAAAAAGTCATATATATATATATATATGAAAAGAATAGGCAAAAATCTCATAATATGCGTATATTAAATTCGATGTTTGCTGGCAAAGCAATAAATGTATGGGCAATTAAATTTGCCAACTGATGGTCAAGGAACTAATTAAATGTTTTCACATAATTTATGATTTTCTCTAAGCAAATACAAAATATTGTGATTTTTAACCTTTTTTTTTGGGATATATGCCAGTATCCCCCTAGTGATACTTGACTTGATACCACCATCATCAATGCAACAATCATTAAAAAAAAAGAAGAAGAAGAAGAAGAAACTAAAACAAGGTTAGAAACATACACTGATAATTACACTAGCTACGCCTGCGGATCAGGGTAATTACACTAACCATCCCTTTTAAATCAGTAATTACACTTAACTGCTCTTCAAGTCGCCTGATTATAATGCTTAACCCTAGTCATTAGCCTAATTTACAATTTTTACGAGCGTTATAAAAAAATAGGAGGCAAATCCTATGATTTTTGTGTTTTTACGCTAAATGTGTTAGACCAATTCTGTATGATATATATCCTCCACTATATTATATATACTTTGTATGACCAATTTAAATCAATTGGATGCCCCCCTCAAATAAACATGTGTGTATATCATATGCTAGAGTGTGTTTTAGTTGTAAAGAATTGGTAAACTCATAAAAGCAAAAGTGCAAAATAAAATTTTCATTCTTTTTTTTTTTTTTTTTTTTTTTTTGATAAAGCTAGCAAAAATAACCAATTAGTTATACAACTAGGGTTAAGTGTAAGATGACACAAAACTTCAAGGATGGTTGGCGGAATTATCAATCTAAGAAGGGTAATTAGTTTAATTACCCCAAAACTCAAGGGTGGTTAGTATAATTATCCCATACATACATACATATACATATATATATAGTTTACCTAATTTGAATTTTTGTCATGACGGAAAGGTTTGTGATTAATGACAAAGCGAGTAGAGCGGCAATCCACAGAAGCATGGAAAATTTTAATCCGAACCTGGTTTGGCCGAACCCAACAAATCATATGGCAAATGTATTGCACTTGTCAAGTGATTGGTCACTCTCCCTAAATTATCGACCATTCATAGGACAAGTGTAAAACACTCGCCACATGATGAGCACTGGCTCAGCTGAACCGGGTTTGGGCTAGAATTTCCCCAGAAGCATGCTGGCAAAAACTGAGCAAAAGCTTCCTTATTTTTGATCTCCGTTTGATAACAAAAAATGTCTCTTTCCCATCCTAACAATCAAATGAGAGGATAAATATATATATTATATTTATGTTTATATTTAAATGTCAAATTAATAAATTATTTATACATATGATAGCCAGAGGTTGTCCATCAATTCTTTCCTTCTCTTTAGCAAAATAAAACACAAATAATGAAGAAATACACTAAAAACATGCAAGCATATCAGTTCACACACAATAAACAAAACAGAAGGGGAGGAGAGGGAGAGAGAGAGAGAGAGAGAGAACGAAATTTCATAAACCCATGAAGATATGAGAATCTTGAAACTGTTGTGACTGAAAAACACAGAGGGAAAATTAAAGATGGGATGTGACTGAAAAATTTCCTCGTTGTGATTAGTGTTTACAACTTTACAGATTGTGTTAATACGGAGGTTACTATAAACATGAACCAGAACTAGCGTAAATCTATGCTTCTCTTTCTCTCTCTCTCTCTCTCTCTCTCTCTATATATATATATATATATATATAAATGTCTAAGCTAGTGGCTCTCTCTTTCTATCCCCTATCTCTCTGCGTTATGCTGAGTATCCACAAGAATTCAATGCATTCTGAATATTGATTCGATTCAAGTTATCTTGATTTTCTCGACTTTTCACCAAAACCCAGAATAGAATCAATTCTAAAAACACAAAAACAGATCGCTCCTTTTACGTTTTTTTCTCTTTTATAATTTATTGCTTCATGGGATACGACATAGTGACTAAAAAAGTTTCAATATCAAGTTGAGACATTTTAGCAAAAGCAGGTGAAAGAGATTCATGGTCGTAATCAAACCATCATTTTCTGCTTCAAAATTAATAAAATATAACAATTTTCTTATTCTTATTTAAGAAGAAAATAGTTTCAATTCATAAAAGAGCAATTGTTCAGCAAAAACGAACTTATGTCATTCCTGATGTAACATGTTCACAACCACAAGTTAAAATCAAACATGACTTTAAGTGAAAAGAAATATTAAAGATCAACTAAACACACACCAAAAAAATAAAAATAAAAAAAAGAAAATAAAATTACCACTATGCCCCTTCAATATTAGTTTTCGTCTGCTGGTAAATTTGGGTTAGACAAAAAGCAGTCTAGGGAAAATTTTTGACACTTTTACATCCAAAAAGATTAACATATATTGTATCAACCAATAAATATATTAAAAAAACAGTATTTTTAACATATGTAGAGGTTAGTTTTTATGGCAGAACCCAAGAAGCAAGTCAAAAGCTACCTTTTGGCAAAATTGGTGTTTCGCCATTTAATACTGATGACCCTATAATCCCAGAAGTTGTCAGATATTTGAATTTGAAATTTCTCTGCATTTGTAGAACTCAACAAATTTTGAAACATACAATTAGGAATGTAAGTTGAATTGAACCGATTCAAGAGCTCGATGAGTTTGCTTGAGCTAGGCTCAACTCAAACTCAATCATTTTGAGCTTGAGTTTTTTCGCGAGTCGGGTTTGAACGTAAGAATAAGGATTTACGAGCTCATGAGCTGGCTCGTGAGCTTTTATTTTTAATTTTCAATTTAAAATGTATTAAAAATAATATAAGTTATACTAGTGTAAATATCAAATTTATATAATATTAGTATATATGTCCAAATTATATATTATAATTATTCAATTTTATAATATATGTATATCAAATATTAAAATTCATATTAATCCAAGATTTTTAACAAGTTCAACTAGAGGTGAGCTCGACTTTGAGCTTGAATAGGCTAAACCGTAAATAAGGCGAGCTTGAGCTCAAAAATTTTTGTAATGATCTTAAGTTTGAACATAAATTTATAAGCTCGACGAGCTCGAGCTTGAGGCTGAATCCAATTTTTTTAGATGAGCTTGAACTTGATTCTGAATCTAAAAATTAAATGCTCGACTCAAACTCGACCCATTTCATGCCCTAACGAGAAGTAATTTGGATCTGGGCTTTAACTGGGCCTGGCTTGATATCCACTTCTCTATAACAAAAATTAAGAAAATTGATCAGGAAATGAAGATAAAACAACATAAACGGGTAAAAAAAATATGTCACACTGAATTTAAAAAGAAAACAAAAACATCCATGATAATATTGGTTTCAAAATTAATTACTGTATCATCAAATTACTAAAAGTTCAGCCCACTGAACTGGAAACAATAAATAGCCCAATTTTAAATATATTGTTCAGTTAAAAAGCCCATTATCCATCTTCTGAGCCCACTTAGACCTGTCTGATTTCTGAGATGTCAAAACTTGCACCGGAGAACATGAAGGAGAGAGAAAGCGGCGCCGCCGCCGCCGCCGCCTCATTTGAAGATGCCAAGAGAAGGTGCGCTGCCCTCGATGATCGCATTCAGAGGTTAACTAAAAGCAAGCTTTCTCCCTCCCCGAAGGCCACGCTCTCTGGATTAATCCACGCCAAGCTCAACTTTCTCCGCCGCCTCGCCGCCACTTCTCATCCTCTGATGTTCCTTCTTATTCTTCCTTTTATCGCTATAAATGTTGAATCTTTTCTCTTCTTTCTACCGCGTATATGCTTAAATCCTGGCAATTTCGCATGGCAGTTTCAATATCGGTCATCTGGAGGCTGTAGTGCACGTTCTTCAGCAACCTTTTGTAACTGAGGTGTCGCGCCTTTGCAAGCCCATTAATTTATCTCCCTCGCACAGCATTTACGTGGACATTGTTTGTTCTCTGAATGGGAATCCTGTTTGGTTTATTGTATCTGATATAAATCTCAGATTCATTTCCTGAGATGGCGGTTCTTGTGATAAAAACAAGGGGTTAAGAAACAAAATTCAGCAACTTGTCGATGCTGGACATCAGTCCCCTGTAACGCTCAGGCCATCATCCATTGTGCTTTTCTTTTCTTATGGTCTTTATGAAAATTTTTATGAGAAGCTTAGATGTGAATTTGGAGCCGTTAAGTTTGAAATGGAGCGGTTTTCATATGAAGAGATGGAGTTGGAGGACGAATGGACGAATGTGGTGCTTGGTAGATTGTTTCCTGATGCTTGCATTGTCAAAATAATGTTGAAAAAGATGAAGATAATAGTGGGTTGCAGAAGAGTATAACCGAGTCTGTGAGTTAAGACGGCATTGTTTCTTGCAAGAAGCACGATGAGTGCTCTGAGTTGTATCTAGGCGCATCTTTATGTTCAAAAATAGAGTGGGGTAAACGCGACAAAATGAAGTTGAGGGAGAGTAAGTGTTAGAAGGGGTAAAGTTCAGGAGTGCAAATTATAATTAGCCCTTTTATTTAAAATGGTTGTACCCGTCACCACAAGAATACTATCCTTTAATAATGAACTATTAGTTTTTGTGGCAGATTTAGTTTATAACGATTCTGTTTCTAAATGCCTTATCACAAATTGTTTATTTAGTTTTGTTCAATCTGTCATTATTCCATTACAAATATCTTAATTTGTGATAGAATATCTCCATCACATAATTTCTATTAGTAAAGGGGGTGATTTCTTGTAATACCAACTCGAATAGTTTGACGTAGTCAAACTGTGAGATTAAAAAAGAGTGGTAATCCTTTTTCATATAATTTTTCTTTCTATCAACTAAAAATTGTCCTATCGATTTAGGACAATCATTTGTCCTACTTCGATTTCGGGACACTAATTTGATATGTTTTGGCACATTATTTCGGTGTGAATTGATCAGATTTTACTGATATGGCAAAAAATTGCCTATGTGACACTAATTTTGCGGAATCCAACCATCAATATGACATGACACAAAAAAAGAATTAAAATATAGATTATTTAAAATAATTCTAAAATATATATATAGTTAAATAATATAAAGAATATATATAATAAATTAAAAAATAATATATATATATATATATACCCCCAACCCCCATCCATCACAAAATAAAAACAAAAAGAAAAAGATTTTGAAATCAACACATATAAACACACAAAATTACTTTTCAAAATTTGTTTGAACCTCAAATTAAGTACATGATTAGCTTGTCCGTGGTGTAAGGAATACATTGATGGAAAAAAAATCGAGAAAAACCAGCCATTTTTTCTTGATTATTTTTTTTTTCATAATCTTGTTCCTCATCCCATAGACAACTTAGCCACGTATTCAATTTGAGGATTTGATCCAATTTTGATAGTTTAATTATTTTGTGAATGTTTTGTTTTTTTTTCCTCTCTCTCACATGTTTGTTTCTTCAATTTTTTTCTTGAAAGAAGGGTGGGGATGGGTTGGGGAGACGGTGTTGGTGTTTTGGGGGGTGGGGGTGGGGAGGGGGCAGGTTTCCTTTGTTTCGTTTTTTGTTTGTTTTTTTTTTTTTTTTAAGAAATGGTTGGCTAGTTCAATTTATCCTATTTAGCATGCTATGTCATTTAAAATGCACATAAGTGCTTACATGTTAAACATTTTCAATTGTTCCGGCGAACATGTCACTTTTTTGGTTAATTTCGCCAAATTCTGATTACATTGCAAATTCAAGGCAAAAAGTCCTCAATGTGCCAAAAATTGTTAATTTGGTGTCTTAAAATTGAAGTGGAATAAATTAGTATCATAAATCTCAAATTAATGTAACATACAACTTTAAAAATGTAATTTTTATATTTTTTTGTCAACATTAGCTAAGGGGTGGTGGGCAAATTTTTTATTTTCATGAGGTTTTTATTTTTGATTAATTAAAATTACACAGGGATTTTTTTGCTACTAATCAATAATATAGGGGGTATTTGCAATTAACTCTATTATTTATTATAATAAATTACAAGTTAAGGAGTCTTTTCATTTAAAGGGTTACAAAAATTTAGTTTCTAATAAAGCAATTAAAATAATATAGCACCTAAATTAACCATTTATAATTATAAGTTGAAATTATCGTTAAAATAATTCTTTTTTTATGATATTTTTATATAATTTAAAATGCAAAAGAATTTTCCTTATTTATTTTTGAACAAAATTGCAAAAGACTGATAAGTAGTTTTTAATTCAAGGATAATTACGTTTACACCCCGTTGAGGTTAGGTATAATTATAGATAGACCCCCTCAAACTTGACGAATTACATTTACACCCCCTTAATGTATGCTTAATTAAAAAATACTCCTTCTGTTGGTTCTTTTTCTTTTTGATAAGGTTCCCTTCCATTAGTGGTCATTAGGGTTTTAGCTAACACCATTAATTACCAAGGTTACTTGTTGAGTTCCGTGTGTGTATATATATATATATATATATATATATATATATATATTCTTTTTATAACTTTTTCATGATTAGTTATCTCGTTTCAAAAAATTATTATGAAAACTGATATGTATGTTATCAAAAAGAAAGACATGATGAAATGCAGAGATCACTCTGATCTGAAAAATAAAAATTGAACATTGCTTTAAAATGACCGGCAACTATGACCTCAAAATACTTTTACTTTCTGGTATGTATACGTATACAGAAGAACAATTGTAACATCACCTAAGCATGTAGTTCGAAGTCCTTAATTCAACCCCCACCAAAAAAAAAAAAAAAATGAAGAGAGAGAGGGAGAGAGAGATTGAAAATAAGCCATGGAAAACTTAAGAATCAAGGCAGCTACCCAAAAAAATAACAAAGAAATCAAGAATTATACCAGACGATTAAACTGAAACACGCACACTACTGCTCTTAATGTAAAGAATTTATGGTAATTTTGAGAGGAAAAAGGGTTTAGGGTTTACCTTTTATCTTCAGACCAATGAGATTCCCCTAATTAATTAATAACCCTTTGATTTCTAATTTATACAAATGCAAGTTTAAACTTTAGCTTGCTAAAAATATAAAGCCCTTTTGGGTGGACTCTTTTCAAAAGAGAAGCACTCAGTTTTTTAAAAATAGTACTTCAATGAAAAATAATTGTCTTTGGATGAGTTTTTTTTTAGCTTTTTTTTAAATTACTCAGAATAATTTTAAATAAAAATACATTTTAAATTATTTTTAATTATTACATTCGAACACAAACTACTTGACTTCAAGAAAAGAAAAACTCTATCACAAAAGCAAAAAAAAATCGAGAAGCACTTTTTTCTTTTCAAGCCCATCCAAATGGGCTCATAATTCACTAGTAAATTGTCTAAATTCAAAATATATGTTCTTTAATTGCGTAGGACTTCAAATTAGGGGTGACAATTCGTGTAGGTTGGATGGATTCGGATTGGGTTGAAATGGAGGGATAACATAAAACTTTAAAACCCAACCCAATCCAACCTTACTTGATGAAAACCCAACAGTCCTTGATTCGAACCAAATATTACAAAAATTAGGTTGACCTTTCGGGTTGCCCTAATTTTATTCGGGTTGATCTATTAATCTAAACCACCTAAAACTCACCGGATCAACCTTATTCTCTTTTTGGATGGTGCACTAATAAATTGGTGTAATTTTTCTATCATAGTAATTATCAATGACCTATAAGTCTAAAACATTCATGGTTGCAAGAAAATTAAAAACATAGATAATGGTAATGTTTAAATTCCAAACTACTGCAAATTCAAAAATAGGGTTAATTGCAATGTTGGTCCTATAGGTATGCCTTTGTTCAATTTTGGTCCTATTTGTTTCAATATTTTCAATTTTGATCTCATATGTTTCAATGTTCTCAATTTTGATCCCATATGTTTCAATTTTTTGCAATTTTAGGACTTTTCTAAAATTTCATCTAATCTTTAACGGCAAAGGCACGCACGCCTCACGTGGGACCAAAATTCTATCCAATTTTGGTCCCATATGTTTCAATTTTCTCAATTTTGATCATATACGTCTCAAATTTTTGCAATTTTAGGACATTGCAAAAAATTTAAAACGTATGAGATTTAACAGCAACATGAATGTCCCAAAATTACGAAAATTTAAAACATATAAGACCAAAATTGAAAAAAAAATAAAACATATGGGATCAAAATTGAGAAATTTGAAACGATGGGATCAATATTGGATAAAGGCATACTTATAGGACCAAATTGCAATTAACCCTAAAAAATACGTAAAGACTTGAATCATAGAAAATGTCCAAACTCCAAAAAATTGAATATCAAAACTTATCTAAACTCTACAACAATTTTCAAATGAGAAATGTAACATGAACTTCTTCCCCCTCGATATATATATATATATATATATATATATGATTGATTTCCTTTAGTACTTCTTATTCTAAAATTCATTCGGTATGCATAAACACAAAAAATGTAAATATGCTTTTTTAATCGTTCAGATATCATAACGATACATATAGTTTCACTATGTGACATAGTCTAATTAAAGCTATGATCGGAAAAGATTATTATTGTATCTTTTAATATTCAATAATTTCAAATCTTTTGATATTTTATATGATTACCAATAAGACACTAGGATCAATATTTAAAAATAATTAATTATGTTTTCCTCATCATTTATCTTTCACGAATGCCGTGATGACGCGTAGAAATAAATCTTACAAACACTATTCAAACTTTGATGAGCAAAATTTCAATGCATACATTTTTTTTCATTTATGAGTCATTATGATAAATTGATTTGCCTCCTTTTATACATATTCTTGACATAATATTTTATTGGAATATACTATGCATAACTCTTGATTATCTAACTTTTTATAACTAAAGATCTACAAAACAACCACGTAAAAAGTTTAACATTTGTTGCTATTTCTTTTATAATATTGATATACTAGTTAAATTATACAAAATAAGCACAATAACACTTCAATAATTCAATGCTTGTACTTTTGAATGTTAAAATTGTATTGAATGTATAAAGGACTCAAATTTTAGCTTTACTATGTACAACATACAAAAAGACAATATCAATATGAACTAAAATAAAATATAGTGTATTAATAAATATTTATTATAATAATAATTAATTTTAAAATCATTTTTTTTTGTATTTCTTCATATATGTAATTATATCCATCGAATGTAATCCTAAAAAATGTATATATTAATATTATAAATTATTTTTAAAGACGTATTTAGGTTAACCATATGTTAAATTTGAATTTCTATCTAATCAATAAATTAACTTAACTAAATAATAATAATAATAATAATAATAATTATTATTATTATTATTATTATTATTTGTTTTAAGTGGGTCGGGTTAAAAGATGATCCATTTTTATTTATTTTTTTCAGATTTTACAAGTTGACTCGAGTATCATCTGATCCAAACCCAAAAGGCCTCAATCCAAATCTTATATTTTTTTTCAAATTGTGTTGGTGTCGTATTTTCGAGCCGTGGTCAAAGTTGTCACCCCAACTTCACGTAGATTCTTCATGTTTACAATGATCGGATACATAATTTCCAATACCCATACTGAAACTATTCCGTGATTGCCCCACTGAAATAATATAAAAAAAAAAATTTCTCCACTTGAAGTTTCTTTACCCTTTGTTTGATTTTAGGATTTTGGTAAAAAAAAAAAAAAAAAAATTTGTACTCAAATGATAGTATATTTTACTCTCATTTTTTATAATTTTCATTTTTTTTCTACCTTTCCTCATTAAAATCTTTGTTCCAAACATAACATTAAGAATAATTGAATTGCGAGGCATTGCTAACAATAAGATATCAAACTCATCGATTTATTACACTGTTTACTAAAGCTAAAAAATATTATAGTTTATGCACAAACTTCTAATTTAATCATTTTGAAGATATAATTACGTTCTAAATAATAAATATTGTATCTTCAATTAATGATAGATTCATAAAAGTAAAATAGCCAACTCCACATTTATTAACCGAAGTAAAATAATTTTTTATACGTATATCATAATTCAACATACTCATCACACTAACTGAATCATCGATTGAATACTCTATTCCTTGTGTTTTTCTCTGCTTTGTGTAATATTTCTTCTTTCTTTCTTTCTTTCTTTCTTCTTCTTCACTTAATTTTTATTTTCTGGTTGATGGTTAAAGAATGCTGATAGACACGTGTAGCAGTTCAACATGTAAAATTTTTAGGCGAACTAATTTGGCCGAATTTAACAAATCACATGAAAAGTATTGCAGTTGTCTAGTGATTGATCACTCTTCCTAGACAATTCACAAAGCAAGTGTAAAACACTCACTATGTGATTAATATTAACTCGTTCAAGCCAAATTTGGACTAGAATTTCCCATTAAGGATGTTATTTCACAAATTGAACATTTTCAATCACATACAACAATGATTGAAAGCTTTGGTAAATGAGTGATAACTTTGTTTGGGATTATTAGTAAAAATTAGAGGGTGTTTGGCTGAGCTTATAAACTCTCTATGAGAGCTTATACGATGTTGAAGAGGGTGTTTGGCTATTATTTTTTTAAAAGAACTTATAAGATGTTAAAATAAGATGTTTTACATGTGATAAGATCTTAAAAAATAAGTAACCCTATCCTAACTTATTTTTTTAAGATCTGATAGCTCTATAACTGAAATTTTGATATTCCCACTTTACCCCTCTCATAATTAGCGTCTTCTACCCAAGCTCACAGAAAATCTCTCAAACCCTAGAAAGGAGGAAACTTCACAAGCCGCACTGACCCTAGAAACTTCACCAGCCGCACCGGAGAAAACAACCATCTCATCTTCACCTTGGTCCTAAATATTTAAGTAAAGATCTATTTACCTTCATCTTCTTGTTTAATCGATGGGTTTTTTTTTTCTTTTTTTGATGAATATCATTGAATTTGTTTTCGATTCTTCGCTGCTCGTTAACCGTCGAACCAGAGCTGCGCCGCTACTCCACTGCTACTCCGCTGTCCATTGTTCTTAGTTAAGGCAAACTCAGTTCATCCTACTTTCCCCTCTCGCTCTCCATGTAATTTTCTTTGAACCTTTGTTTTTTCTCACTTGGAATAATGTTTTGGTCCAAATTGATGTTTAATTGGGTAAATTTCAGCTGAAAGTTGCTGAGTGGAGATTGAAGTTGCATTGAACAAGGAGTTTCTTCAAGTGGTACTTGTGTCGCCACAGGTATGCCGCAGTTCTTTTGATAGAGAGTTGTTAATGGGGTTTATGAACAAAAATCAGATGATGATTAGTAGTATTTTGTGAAAAAAAATATGTGTGTGTGTGGAGACATTGAATGACCTGGGCTTTTGTGAATAGATGTAGTAAGAGTCCTCAGAAAATATTAGATAATAACTGTATTTGTGCTACTACTTTCTTTCTTAATTTTTTGGTTGTCGTCTATGTATTTGTGCAAGTACTACTCTTTTAACTCTCCACAGCAAGATGTGTAGATGTATTCCAAGAGCATTTAAGTGATGCTGGAAATTAATACTACTCTCGATTGTATTACTAATTTGGGTGTACCAAAGCTAGCTACTGCCTTTGAGATAATTGGATTTGTTTTCTTTTCCTTTTTTTTCAAATGGTTGAAGTCCAAACCTAATATGTATACAACATTTAACGTATCTGCATTTGATGCCTATAATTTATGAAAATTCATGATAGTATTACTAATGAGGACCTGCTCAAGTAAACATAAGCGAACCAAATATTTGATTTCATGTTTTTCCTTTTATTTTTATTTTTGTCTACTTTGTATTCTATTGTTTGAATACGCAACACGTTTATAGGATGAATATGTCCTATGCATCAAACTTAGTGAAATAATATGGGTTGAATGGAAAAACAGAACACAAGAAGATTTGTTAAAATCTTTACAATTCTAATTTCTTGTTTCAAGTTTCATCTAATCCTTTGCATACACTTTCTATATCCTTGTTTCCTTGTTTGTTTTATACGAAGAGAGTGAGTTTGTTGGTATAATTTTATTATAATGATGATGATCCTCCTTATCTGTTACCCTTATCAAAGTTGTGTTGTGTTTGTGCAATTTGTTCTTTAATTATATTCATGCCACAATGATTAGTTCTTTGTTACGATAGTTCATGCTAGAAATTTTCTCAGTGGTTATGTTACTTTGTTATGTACCGTAGTTATATGCCAATACAAAATGCTAACACTTGGTTATTTTAATTAAGTTAAGAATTACTTTCAGAACTAGAACATTGTTGACTTTGTTCATTCTTTGGCTTTGTTAAGTTCTTCTTACACTTTCAGAATTTGTCTATTTCTAGATGGAGAATCAGGAGGATAAAAATAAAGGAGGGAACAAAAAACAATTGAGTGAAGGCCGATCTTCTGCAAAGTGGAATTCATTTTTGTATCTTAAGTTTATTGAACTATATGAGGAGGAAATTAGGAAAGGGAACAGACCAAATAGCCACTTCAATAACAATGGGTGGAAGAATTTGGTCAAAAGGTTTGCAGAAGTAACTAGTAAAAAATATGTTTACAAGCAACTTATAAATCACTGGGACACTATGAAGAAAGAGTGGTTGCTGTTTAGGAAGTTAATGAACAATGAGACTGGAATAGGTTGGAATCCCATAAAGAATTCCCTCGATGCTTCTGATGAATGGTGGGAGAGAAAAATCGAAGTAATTTCTTATACTCCAATCTTATATATAAGTTCCTATTTTATTGAATTTTGCTAAACTAAGGTTGATTGGGTATTATTGCAGGAGAACCATGATTATAGCAAGTTTAGGAACAAGGATCTGTCTTTCATTTGGTTATTATATGATAAATTGTTTGCTGATGTTGCTGCCACAGGAGAAAGAGCAAAAGCACCGAGTCAAATTTCTGGGAATGAGATTAATGTAGATGAGATGTTGGAGGATAATGGTCAATCGGGTGAGCGTGAAGTAGACATTGGGGATAGTGATAATGGTGAGGATGTTGGGATATATGAGAATAACACAAGTTCGGGAATCAAGAAAGCAAGTAGTGGTGCTAATGAAGTTATGTTCCCCTCTTTCGAAACCCTTAAAAGAAAATATATTGGGGAAAAAAGTAACGGAAATAAGAAGATTTCGGGGGCTGCTTCATTGAAGGAAGATATAAAAAGTCTTTTAGAGTTTATGGGAAACAAAAGCACTGCCTCGTCTACACCATCAACAGAAATTACTATTGGGGCAGCAATTGAGATGCTAAGTAGTATCCCCGGTGTACAACCTCAAAGTGAATTTTGGAATTACTCTTGTAATCTCTTAAGCAAAAAAAAACATGAGAGAAGTGTTTGCTAGCCAACCTTCTTATGAATCTCCTTTATCTTGGTTAGAATTTAAATATAGTCAGTTTAAGAAGAACATGTGATCTTTTCTATTTTCTTTTTCTTTATCCACCCTTCTTTTCTTATTAGAAAATGTTTTGAGGATAAATTTGTTACAATGTTACTCATGTTCAAGATGCTATTGGAGTTTTATAACTTGTTACTTACGTGCTTGGTTTTGTGGAATTTATTTAATGTGTTATTTATATTGTGTTTTTAAATGAAAATTCTTCAATGTTAGATTCATTGTATTCATGGTGGAACTTTATTTGACAACAACTGTCCATTGGTTACTTATGATGCTTGATAATATTAGGGGGCAAAGTGTAATTTGTCTTACTTTGTGGTGATTTTGGAGTTTAACATAGATTCATGTCTTTTTTGTAATTGAATGGAGCCGTGGGACATTAAAGATTGTATCTCAATAAATAACTGGGACATCACAAATCATTTTTTAATTGGTTCGAGTATTTTAGATAATGAGGAAATTAGTAAAGATTTGGACTGGTGGACTTTGTCCTAGGCAACAGCACGTAGTATTTTAACGTACTATGAAAACTACATCAGTAAAGTTCCATGTCGAACATCTACACACACAGGTCAAAAGTTTACAGATGAGATATTAAATGGGCATGAAATCAGATGCTATCAAGCATTCCGCCTTACAATACCCATTTTTCTAGACTTATGTTATGAATTGATTCACAAATATTGTCTTCATCCAACAACGGGGATGTCAGTATACGAGGAAGTGGGGATTTTTTTGATGATTTGTGCTCATGGTGTGGATAATAGGTTGATGCGAGATTTTTAATCATTCGGGTGAGACTATTTCGAGACACTTTCATAGAGTTCTAAAGGTTGAAAGTATGTTAGCTAATGAAATAATTAGACCTCATCCGGAGTATAACGAGGGGAAAGGATACCATAAGCCTCAACATGACCGATACATGCCATTCTTTAAAGTAAGTGAAGTTTTTTTATTATGCGCTTTATATATACAAAAAATTTATATTAAACTCCTTAAATGTATTTAATTTATTTTTGTAGGATTGTATTGGAGCAATAGATGGAACACGTGTAAAAGCTCGACTACCACAAGGACGAGCGATACCATATATTGGACGCAAAGGGTACGCCACTCAAAACATTCTTCTTGTTGTGGATTTTAATGTGTTTTACATTTGCTTAGGCTGGATGGGAAGGAGCTGCCCATGATAATCGAATATTTGGAGAAGCCATTCGTAGACCAGAACTTATCTTTCCTCTTCCTAAAGGAAAAAGATATTACTTGGTTGATGTTGGATACATACATATGCCAGGATATATGGTCCTTATAGAGGAGAAAATTTAAGATATCATCTTGAAGACTTTCGTCAAGCAAGGAGTAGTCAACAACGTGCACCAAGAAATTTGAAAGAAAAATTTAATTATTATCATTCTTCGTGCAAAAATATTATTGAACGTACTTTCGGAGTTTGGAAAGCACGATGTAATATTTTGGCTGACATGCCTTATTATGATATCGACATGCAAAGAGAAATTGTGTTAGCAACTATAGCAATTCACAATTATATAAGAAAGAAAAATGTTACTGACAAGGCATTCCAAATAGCTGAGGATGAAAATTATGAGCCACGGATTGAACGTGTTACAAAAACTAGAGCTACTAGCGTTGAAAATGAAGATAATCCAAGTAGCGTTTATTGGAAGGCATTGCGTGATTCAATTGCTATGGAAATTTCTAAAAGGGGTTGAAGGTTTATTATTATTTTCTTCTTATAATATGTGTATGAATTTATGACTTGTGTTTAAAATTGTTACAACACTTTTAAATTTTAGTAGCACTTTTTAAGTATATGTGACATTAATTTTACTTTTACCCGTATATTTTTGGGATATATTCATGATTCAGATTTTTTTTTGAATTTATGATTTAAATATTTTATTGGATTCCTAAATCGTATTTCCTTAAATATTAGTTAATTTTATTAACAAATTATAATAGTTAAAAATGAGTGTGTGCTTTTTGTTGATAAAACATGAAAGAGGCATTTTGAATTTAAAGACAAAAAGTAGATAAGAAATTATTTCCATTATTAATTAGGCCAAGCTAAACAAAGAATAGTATATATCTAATATCAAATTATTTTTTATGGTTTATCTAATTTCAAATTCATTTTTTTTTTACTTTTCCAAAATTTGTACTATTAGAACTTTATTTGAAGGAAAACTAATTTATAATATTTAAAATAATATTTTACAATGACTATACATAAATATGTCAATAAATGGCCATTTATATTCATAATCATAGCATGTCCTTTTTAGTACTTATACCAATGTTAAGAGCTTATTTTACCAAACACCCAAGCATCAAATAGGATCCACTACCTTATTTATCCAAACATTTTTAGAGCTTATTTTGAAAATAAGCTCATACGTCTTATAAGACGTAAGAGCTTATAAGATGTTAGAAATAAGCTTAGCCAAACACCCTCTAAAGGTGAACACGCTGGCACTCAGGCTATTGTTGTTTCTATACTTATATTTCATTTATCAACCTGAAAATATCATGATAAATATGTACTTATAACAGCTCAAGTAAATCAACCAGTGTTGAGTACAAGGAAGTGATATATATTTTATTAGAGGTTGTGTATGTATGTATATTTTGCTGGCATGGCGAGAGACTAAACTTATTTTCTTGTTCCATCTTTTTGCCTTTCATTAACTAGCGAGGCTTTTATTTTTTAGCAATAATTTTACATGGTTATTGTCATTTGAACTTCTGACTTTTCAGCATATTTTTTTTTAAAAAAAACTTTTGGAACTAGTAATAATGACTCGCATGTGGTAGCATCAGCTTAGAGAGCTGTGTGTGTGTATGGTTGAAGACATAACCTGTAGCTGGTGTTTTGCAGATTAGCATATTTACCTTGAGATTCTTTGTTGGTTATGTTACTAATACCGTAATCTGTGTTCGGTTCTGCTGCCTTGAGTCAATAATTGGTTCTTCTTATTAAGGAGCTTGATGGCTATTATGTATAATAATTGTATTCTTACACTTATATATTCCTGCAAAAACAGAAGAAGAGGAGCTCCAGCGTGTTCCTGGCCATGTTAGAGTTGGCATAAAAAGTAGTGAACGACGTGAAAAGGGGTATTTATTGTATCTCTTAAACTTTCTCTTGGCACTATTTTTTATTTCAATTTTTACATAGAATGGAGAAGTTTTCTCACTGAATGCTCCAATATATTGTTTTTTAGATGCACTGGATATGCATTTTGAGTTATAATATCTGTTGTTTTGTGCTATCCTGGCTCATGAAATCTACCCTCTAGACATCCTGAAAATGGTAGTACTAGGTTATTAGTTTTCATATAATTTTTGTCTTCTGATCTTGAGTAAGTTGCTTACGGTAGAACATGTTCTGTTTACATAACATCAAGCTCCAAAACTAGTTAATACATGAATATTTTGTAAAGCCTTCAATCAGAATATTTGATGCTTCATTTACGTTGGTATTTCCAGGTGTTTCTTATTTGACTAAGACTTGTGGTGAGCAGGTGATAATATGGTTTGGGAGCCCAATCCTATAACCATTCTCTACTTTCTCTGGTCAGTAATAGTGTATCTATGCTAGCTGTGGTTATAGAGTTTGTCACTGGTGTGTATGATGCAGAGGCTGAATCTTTTAGTGCATATGGTTGGTTGATCAATTGAGACATAGGAATTTGCTCTTCTGAGTGTTTTATTTTCAAGCCTGAGCTATTACATTTCCAAAACTCTATTTGGAATTCATTTCTTTAAATTTGCTCTTCATATCATTTGTAATCAGGCTGACGTGGTGCGTCTTCATATCTTTTGTGAAGTTCAATCTTGAGTTGCGATGGATAAAGATTGGAATGCAGTCAAGGAAAATGTGTCCAAAGAACTTCTCGATGAGTAGAAGAATTTAACAAGTTAATTGAACATTCTACATTACCTAATGTTACACGTCAACTCAAATTTTATGTTCACGAAAAGAAGCAGGTTGCAAACATATTACAGCACCCTTTCCCGAGCATACCCAATGAGTGGAACATATTTCAAGGGAGGAAGGAGCAGAGCATATCCAATAAGAGTTTTGTTCCCCTAATGAGCATGAATGTGGATGCCTTGGTATACAAAATAAATTGGCCAAGCGAAGAGCCTTGTTATAGGCTGTCATTGTATGGAACTATAGTATTGAGGTATGTTCCTTGTTAATTTGAATGATTTTGCTATATTATCAAATGTTCTGCTCATTTTTTCTTTTTTTTGTTCTTTTTGATTTCAAGGGTATCTTATTTGAGATGTCAAAGTTGTACAAATACAATTTCAGGTGTGGAGAATTGAGTGAGGGGAGCATCTTAGTCTCAGAGCATGGTGATGTACAACTACAGGGCATATCATATAAGAAGTTGAGTAGTAAATCCATCATAGTGGGTGAAGATTTACGAAGTTTACAAAAACTTCTTCGAGCTCTCCTCAAATCAAAATTCCCGGTTGATTTGAAATCATTTTTCGCCTATATGGGAAGGACTTGTTGGCTGTGTAAGTGAGTTATCTTGTTTAAGAAAAATTGTTTTTGGAATTTTACTATATCACAATTTTTTTCTTATTTTTTTTTCAAATATTCAAACATTGGCTAGCGGATCACCCTGCAACATGGAGTGCTTCGACGTATGTTCAGCAATTTATTTATTTCAAAGACAAGCTAACACAAGGAGATTCACTGCGAGCACTTAGAGAAGCTACGGATATTGCAATTGATGAATTTTGTCCAAATGGAGGAGGATAGGGATGATGCAAAGCAACAACAGTGTAGATTTGGACATATCACTTCTGTATATGATGAGGGAGGAATTACCTCATGAATATCTTAAAAATCTTTTGGAGACACTTCAAAGTACTCAGACGTATCAAGACGCGAGATGGGATCTTAATTACATGATAGCAAGGAGCCAGAAGTTTAAAGAAAAAACAGCTTTCCTAACGTTTTGTAGGAATGCCTTGGTACAGGCCAAGGATCGGGTAATCTTTATTTTATGAGATATATATCTTTATAAATAATTTTTTATTTTAATATATTTGTTTTACATTTTACAGGGGCGATGGGGTTACGCACCTGAAAAGACGTTCGAGTTGATATATGCTAATGGTGGAGATAAACTCCTGCCACGAATCATAGAGGAGTTGGCCGATTTTGGGGCCATCGGGTGTTCGTTGATCAACGTCGAAGAAATCAAAGGTAGCATTTTCAAATTCTAATAGCATTGATAATGGTTAGGAACTTTGAGGAGCATAATCAATCTCTCTCTATATATATATATCTCTACTGCTTGAGTGCTTGTACGGAAAATACTATCTTTCTATTTGGGAGAAATCATTTTCAAACCTCAATCAATCATGCCTTAACTAGATAAATTCACTTATTTCACTCAATTCTTATAATCATGCTTTTTTTTTCTCTTTACTTTCTATATTTCCATATGCAACGATGAAATATTTGAGATCAATAGACTTCAAAAACTATGGAACCAACTGGTTTCACACCGAGAGACCAACATTCGATACAACGAACCTAAGACTTGGGAAGATACCTTGAAAAATGATTTTAGCGTGTATCCTATATATACTCTAGCTTATTCGAACAAATTTTAGTAATTTATAAAACTATTCCATAGTTTTTGAAGTCTACTGATCTCAAATATTTCATCATTGCATATGAAAATATAGAAAGTAAAGAGAAAAAAAAAAAAAAAGCATGTTTATAAAAATTGAGTGAAATAAGTGAATTTATCTAGTTAAGGCATGATTGATTGAGGTTTGAAAATGATTTCTCCCAAATAGAAAGATAGTATTTTCCGTACAAGCACTCAAGCAGTAGATATATATATAGAGAGAGATAGAGATTGATTATGCTCCTCAAAGTTCCTAACCATTATCAATGCTATTAGAATTTGAAAATGCTACCTTTGATTTATTCGACGTTGATCAACGAACACCCGATGGCCCCAAAATCGGCCAACTCATCTATGATTCGTGGCAGGAGTTTATCTCCACCATTAGCATATATCAGCTCGAACGTCTTTTCAGGTGCGTAACCCCATCGCCCCTGTAAAATGTAAAACAAATATATTAAAATAAAAAATTATTTATAAAGATATATATCTCATAAAATAAAATAAAGATTACCCGACCTGTACCAAAACATTCCTACAAAACGTTAGGAAACCTGTTTTTTCTTTAAACTTCTGGCTCCTTGCTATCATGTAATCAAGATCCCATCTCGCGTCTTGATACGTCTGAGTACTTTGAAGTGTCTCCAAAAGATTTTTAAGATATTCATGAGGTAATTCCTCCCTCATCATATACAGAAGTGATATGTCCAAATCTACACTGTTGTTGCTCTGCATCATCCCTATCCTCCTCCATTTGGACAAAATTCATCAATTGCAATATCCGTAGCTTCTTTAAGTGCTCGCAGTGAATCTCCTTGTGTTCGCTTGTCTTTGAAATAAATAAATTGCTGAACATACGTCGAAGCACTCCATGTTGCAGGGTGATCCGCTAGCCAATGTTTGAATATTTGAAAAAAAAAAATAAGAAAAAAATTGTGATATAGTAAAATTCCAAAAACAATTTTTCTTAAACAAGATAACTCACTTACACAGCCAACAAGTCCTTCCCATATAGGCGAAAAATGATTTCAAATCAACCGGGAATTTTGATTTGAGGAGAGCTCGAAGAAGTTTTTGTAAACTTCGTAAATCTTCACCCACTATGATGGATTTACTACTCAACTTCTTATATGATATGCCCTGTAGTTGTACATCACCATGCTCTGAGACTAAGATGCTCCCCTCACTCAATTCTCCACACCTGAAATTGTATTTGTACAACTTTGACATCTCAAATAAGATACCCTTGAAATCAAAAAGAACAAAAAAAAGAAAAAATGAGCAGAACATTTGATAATATAGCAAAATCATTCAAATTAACAAGGAACATACCTCAATACTATAGTTCCATACAATGACAGCCTATAACAAGGCTCTTCGCTTGGCCAATTTATTTTGTATACCAAGGCATCCACATCCATGCTCATTAGGGGAACAAAACTCTTATTGGATATGCTCTGCTCCTTCCTCCCTTGAAATATGTTCCACTCATTGGGTATGCTCGGGAAAGGGTGCTGTAATATGTTTGCAACCTGCTTCTTTTCGTGAACATAAAATTTGAGTTGACGTGTAACATTAGGTAATGTAGAATGTTCAATTAAATTGTTAAATTCTTCTACTTCATCGAGAAGTTCTTTGGACACACTTTCCTTGACTGCATTCCAATCTTTATCCATCGCAACTCAAGATTAAACTTCACAAAAGATATGAAGACGCACCACGTCAGCCTGATTACAAATGATATGAAGAGCAAATTTAAAGAAATGAATTCCAAATAGAGTTTTGGAAATGTAATAGCTCAGGCTTGAAAATAAAACACTCAGAAGAGCAAATTCCTATGTCTCAATTGATCAACCAACCATATGCACTAAAAGATTCAGTCTCTGCATCATACACACCAGTGACAAACTCTATAACCACAACTAGCATAGATACACCATTACTGACCAGAGAAAGCAGTGAATGGTTATAGGATTGGACTCCCAAACCATACTATCACCTGCTCACAACAAGTCTTAGTCAAATAAGAAACACCTGAAAATACCAACATAAATGAAGCATCAAATATTCTGATTGAAGGCTTTACAAAATATTCATGTATTAACTAGTTTTGGAGCTTGATGACAAGTAAACAGAACATGTTCTACCGTAAGCAACACACTCAAGATCAGAAGACAAAAATTATATGAAAACTAATAACCTAGTACTACCATTTTCAGGATGTCTAGAGGGTAGATTTCATGAGCCAGGATAGCACAAAACAGCAGATACTATAACTCAAAATGCATATCCAGTGCATCTAAAAAACAATGTATTGGAGCATTCAGTGAGAAAACTTCTCCATTCTATGTAAAAATTGAAATAAAAAATAGTGCCAAGAGATAGTTTAAGAGATACAATAAATACCCCTTTTCAAGTCGTTCACTACTTTTTATGCCAACTCTAACATGGCCAGGAACACGCTGGAGCTCCTCTTCCTCTGTTTTTGCAGGAATATATAAGTGTAAGAATACAATTATTATACATAATAGCCATCAAGCTCCTTAATAAGAAGAACCAATTATTGACTCAAGGCAGCAGAACCGAACACAGATTACGGTATTAGTAACATAACCAACAAAGAATCTCAAGGTAAATATGCTAATCCGCAAAACACCAGCTACAGATTATGTCTTCAAGCATACACTCACACAGCTCTCTAAGCTGGTGCTACCACATACAAGTCATTATTACTAGTTCCAAAAGTTTAAAAAAAAAAAAACATGCTGAAAAGTCAGAAGTTCAAATGACAATAACCATGTAAAATTATTGCTAAAAAATAAAAGCCTCACTAATTAATGAAAGGCAAAAAGATGGAACAAGAAAATAAGTTTAGTCTCTCGCCATGCCAGCAAAATATACATACATACACAACCTCTAATAAAATATATATCACTTCCTTGTACTCAACACTGGTTGATTTACTTGAGCTGTTATAAGTACAGATTTATCATGATATTTTCGGGTTGATAAATGAAATATAAGTACAGAAACAGCAGCAGCCTGAGTGCCAGCATGTTCATCTGTAATCTCCTCACTGACCCCAAACACTGCCACCCTCATCACTGCTATCCACCCCTCTCATAACAGGGGGGATACGAAGAGAGAGAGAGAGAGAGAGGGTTCTTGATTCTGTTTCTCCATCTCTTTCTCTAATATCAAAATTTTAGCTATTCCAAACATTTTACCATACCAAAACCACAGCAAAAACAGCTAGCTCATCCAATAATATATGCCCATCATTTTCAACACAAAAGAAAAAAGAAGGCCATGCCATAGGCCACAATGCCTTGTTCCCACATATTCATTCATCCAAACTGGCAAACAAACAAGTAGTAAACAAATTCATTCATCCAAATTCATAAACAAATAAGTAACTACAAATCAAAACAGAAAACAGGTTAAGACCCACAGTAAACATAAGAAGATGAGCGAGAACTTGCGAAGCTCGCCGGTGGAGTTTTCTCATCCGAACCGTCTGAGCTCGCCGGAATCCAGATGGGGGATTGGGTCGGTTTTTGGGGATGGTGAGAAGTAAGCTTACTTCAGAGTTCAGATTGATTTGAGTTTTTTTTATTTTAAAAAAAAACGTCAACATTATAATAAGAAACTAGTTTTATAATAAGATTGATATTGGTTAGTCTCTGAATGTCTGCTCCATTGTAGTGGCATTCAGTCAATATTACTAGTATTATAAACGATGGGCATCGGAAACGATGGGGGGGAGAGAGAGAGAGAGATAGAGCGCACAAGAGAGCGGAGGTGACCTGTGATGAGGGTTTGTCGAAGGTTAACTCAGCAATTTAGCATGTTTAATCAAGACCATTGGATCAAAAGCCAGAGATCAAATCGTGACCGTGGAATTAAGGCTCAAATTCAAAGAGGGCCAGAGCAAAACGATGCCGTTCCAAAAATGTGTTGTCCTGCGCTGAAGCCGCCACGTAGAGACATCGCAACCATTCAAAGAAAACAGCATCCCACGGCTCGCATTCAACCACGGATCCTAACGGCCATGCAGGCGGATGTAGTGCTCACCACCATGATGGATAAATCGAAAATTCCTCAAGATTTGTTTAGATTTCTTTAATTTTCTTATTTACATTTCCTTGTATAAAAACACTGAGAGGAGAAATGAAAATCATTAGAAAAGTTTATTCCATTCCTTTTTCTTATCTTCTTTCTATAATTCCTTCCCATCTCCCCTTCTCTATATTCATCACTGTAAAATTCCTATTAAAATTCCTAAAATTCCATTAAACTAGCTGGGGACGTTATAGTTTGATATAGGGAAACGGTGTGTCGTTTGGTTGTTACTGCCGCACCAAAAATACTATTTGTAAATTTACAGTCCCTAAACTTATACAGTACTATTTGTAAATTTACAATCGTTAAAGTACCAAAGTTAGCCCTTAAAGTACTATTTGGCTTCATTTGATTCATTGTATTACCATATAATACACATTTTAATTTATTGAATGAACCACATTTGATTCATTATACTACCATGTAATAAAATCCCACAATCCATGAAAACATCTACTAAGTACATGATTTTGAGCAATATTCAATCTCATGGGGGGGTGTGTTATTATGGGAGTTGAATTTAATTGGTGGAAGATATTAATTATAGATTTACTTTTCTATCCCTCATGATATTTATTCTTGTGGTCTACCTTTTCTTTCCAATTTTAAAATGAAGGGTAAATGAGACATTTCAATTCAATACAATCTAATATCATGAATCAAATTTGTGGATTAGTCCACAATATATACCTAAAAGTTATATAAAATGACAAATCAAATTAGGAGTCTACCTCCAAAAATATGGTCCAATATCATGAAATACATTTTTGGGAGTTGAATCCAATCCCCACAATCAAATGAAGCCTTTGTAAATTTCCTCACCTTAAATTACCCAATTTAGCCCTTAAGATCATAGGGTTTCATTTTAATATCAATTTAGCCCTTAAAGTACTATTTGTAAATTTATAATCCCTAAAATTATAAATTTATTCTACTTCAGTCCTTGTGATGAATTTTTTAGTGAATTTTGGCCTGAAATAGTGTATGTGACTAATTTAAAGATAAAATTGTAAGGTGCTTAAAAGACCCAATTAATTGGCATAAATCAAAAATTAGTCACATGTGTGTCACATAACACCGTTTCAAACCAAAACTCACCGAAAAATTCATCAAAGGGACTAAAGTGGAACAAATTTATAAGTTTAGGAATTGTAAGGTCACACATGGTCCTTTAAGGACTAAATTGATACTAAAATAAAATATTATGAACTACATATGACACATGTCCTTTACTTTTTTATTTTTTTGTCTATATTCAAATTTATTTACAAAATCAAAGTATTTTTAAGTTCTTATTTATTTATTTTTAAAAAAAATTGATAAAAATAGGTCTAATCCCCATAAAACAGCTGGAAATATCAAGAAAAAAAAGAGTGAAAATCTACACGTGCATGCACACCTAATTCTAATGTGGTATTTGATTTTTACAATCCACAATTTGTTAATTTATGAGCTTTGTCCTAATCAATTATAAGTTCACAACTTCACACTACTAATAAAATTTGAGGAATCTAAAGTCAATCATCACAAACTCTAATATCAATCATTCATCATCACGAACTCTAATATGAAAGCAGAGATCATATAAATCAAGAATGGCAAGTAGTAGGCAAATCTTAAAAGGTTTCAACGTAGTATCATAAAACTCAAACAAGCACACAAAAAACAATTTGTGTGATACCTCATCTTTTGCAGCCTGATCTTCTTGAGCATCATCACCTCCATCATCCTGAGCAAACCTTTCAACAAGCCAATCCTTAGTTGATGCAACCAATGTGTAGACCATGGCCATACCAAGATTTTCAGTTGCCTGTGGCATGTGAGCATTGCAAAATATCTTATAGGGCACAAAAAATTAAAAGTTTCGGAGACATAACCTATATATTTGCATTTCCCAAAATAAGTTCATCTCATCAAGTTCTATACACATTCAAGCAGAATGCTTCAAACTTGGCCAGCCACTCAACATAACATGTTCCAAGTAAGCTCATAAATCCATGTTAGACATAATATCTATACTCTTTTATAATTGAAGAGCACACTCCAATAACCGTCTTAGTATCTATACTCTGGCTAAATTAATACCCATACAGAGGAAATAGTTTTATTAATATATATTCATATAGACAAATTTAGTAAATATTTAACATTTCATAAAATCAAAACTTAAGCATGTAACTAAATTACATATTATTTTTATTTTTCACATGTATGAGCGTGCCTCACTGCTAGTCTTTATAAGGAAAGGAACCAGAATTGACATATACAAGCTTTATGGAGTGACACAAGGGGCTTGAAGGTCATACCTCTTGTTCAAGTTTTTCTTTAAGAACTTTAAGATCTCCCGTTTGAATTCCTTTCAAACTGAAAACAAAAAATACATGGTATTTACTGAACATATGAAAATAAATTGATGTTACAAAAAAAATCTAAATATGCCATAGAATATGGTTCAAGTAACCTTTTGACATTGATAAGTGGAGGTTCATCAGGATACTTTTCTGTGTGCGAGAATATCAATGCCAACCGAACTGCATAAAAAGAATTTGATTGAAATAGAAAATATGCACCATTAGATACAAGCACTGGTTACAGGAGCTTCAACAAGAATAGCAGTGGCAATATAGGTTGCAAAACCTGATGAGCTAGTCGATTCATCTGCCTCATCATCCTGTCGGGAATAAAGGCATAAAGAAAACAATGCAATGAGGGATATGATTGGGGAAAGAAAACAGTAATAACTACAGAGCCCTCCCCTGTAACTATACATAATTACACAAATATCCCGTACTGGTTTCAAAATTACATACCTCCCTTCTAATTTATTTACACCTAACAGTTAACCGCTTATGTCAACTACTGCACACGGTGAAATGATATTATGATTATATACTAGAACATATTTATATATACATGATATATATTATGATATATATAGTCGTGGCTAAACCGTGGCCAGAGTGGTAAGCCACGGCCTAGCTGTGGCTAACCCTAACCGTGGTTAGCCATGGCCAGACCGTGGCTAGCTATTAGCCACAGGCTAGCCGTGGCTAGTAAGCCACATAATAAATTTTTGTTTTTTTTTTTTTTTTGAATCTGAAGTTGTTCGAACTCTTGACCTCTTAATTGAAATTAAAGTATCAAACCACTACACCATTTTAATTTTTTGTTAAAGAATTAGTTTTTGCTATACTTAACTAATATAAATTATGCGAAACTCTAAATATAAATTATCTATATAAATATTTTTGTGATAATTTTTGTTTTTGCAATTAATAAATTACTTGTTCAATCACTAAATACTTTTCAATAACAAAAAAAAAGCCAAAGATTAGTAAGAAAAAAAAATAAAGAACTGGACCATGACATATATAACATGATATATATTGGATTTTCAAAATATTTGAGGGTTACAACCCGAATAAGATTTCCTAATTCAAATGGTATTTTATCTTTTATTTCATAATGTACATTCATGCTATAGAACTATGTATTTAAAATTATTTTCTTAATTATACACTTTATTTAGAATATTTACAATTGTTGTATATTCATGCAATAAAGTAGAAAATGAAACCCTTATTTGGAATATAAAGATTAAATGTGGCTTCAACCCCTCCAGTGGTCATGATACTACTTGTCAAAATAAACGATTTCATTAAATTATGAAATTTATCCCATAAATTAAAATTAGAGATATACTTGATTGGGCTTATGAATCAAAAGAATAAATCGAGTTTGATTTAACTAGTCAAAAATCATTTGATATAACTTGTCAAAAATTAAGTTAAATAACTAATTCATTAAAATAAACTCAAATATTAGATTTATGTATTTAAATTGATTTAGGATTATTATTCATTTTACTCAATAGAAAAATAAAACTAGTATTTGAAATTATTGAAATAAATATTTTACCTAAATATTTGAAATAAAAAATAACAATGGGTTAATAAATCAAAAACTAGTAAAACTAATAAATTATAAAACTAGATAAAATTAATGATTTTTTTTATTTTTACTGATTGTTTTTAATTGTTGAAATTATAAAAATAACAATTGTTTTATTATTTTTTTTACAAATTAGCCACGAAAAATCCGTGGCTAATCCGTGCCACAGACTAGACACGGCTTGATATTTTTCATAATTAAGAGGCCAAATTGGCCACGGATGGACCGTGGCTAATGGCCGTGTCTAGAAATCCGTGGCCATTAGCCATGGCCTAGTCGTGGCTAAATTTAGTCGCACCACTTTTAGCCACGGATAAAATCCTTGACTAATCCATGGCTAATTTTCTTGGCCACGGATTTTTGCCAAAATCCGTGGCTAAATCTGTTTGTTTAATCAGTGTATATTGATTATAGATCCACTAAATATTCTTGATTATAAATTCACTCTGCAATTAGAGATATCTCTAATACGAAAATTAAATAACGGGCTTAACATTAATCCGTCAATTCAAGAGCTTGAAGTATTTTAACAAAAATAAAACCCGAGATAAGAGTCTTAAAGTTTGTGACATGATATGATTATGATATAATAAATCATAGCAAGCAAGAACTAGAGGCACAACTCATAATCATATCACAAACTCAAAATTCAAACTTGAATCCTAATAATACCATTCATATTCATATTACAATCCCAATGTACAAATATTCGTTGTATCAATATAAAAAGGCCAATAACTACTACAAAGAACCCCAATATACAAATATTTATTGTGTAAATATAAAAAGGCCAAGAACCTCTACGAAAAATTAAGCGAAGAATTTTCAATTCCTAACTATGCCAAATTAAAATTCTTTCATCTAACTGCAAAATTAGAACATTTTTAATAACAATTATCAAATCAAACTTCATAAAAAACATCGCCTATTATAAATTATAAACTCTGACAATTTAGTCAACAAGCTCAAAAGCACATTTGCAGATACACACAAAATCCATTCCTCAAACTAGAATGTTCGTTAAAAAGTTCGTTCATTAAAGTAAAAAAAAAAAAAACATAGAACAGATGCAATTAACAGACAAAAAAAAACAGCCTATTCAAATTTCAGATATCAAAAACTCAAGTAACATTCTTTACTCGATTTACGAAATTGAACTCATTTCCCTGATATGACTGGTATGCAAACATGAAACCAGCACTTAAAAAATGGCAAAAACAAAACCACAACTACCTAATTCCCAAAGTGGGGGAGAGGGGTGGGGGGGAAGGTGCCGTACCAGGATCACACTGCTGGTAAAATTCTTCAACATCTGCACAGCCAAAACACCCACGTCGAAAAACAAAAAATCAGCAAAAACCCAGAAAGGACTGAGGATAAAAAGAGAGCACAACCCAAAAAAAACAATGAAGCAAAAGTGGTTCGCGTCCAAAAACGAGGAAAATTAAACTTTAAAAGCAAAAAAAAAAAAAAATCATACAAACCTGTGGTGAGGGCTTTGATTAGTTCAGCTCTTCGACCCTTAAAATCCCTAAAAACTTCTTCAAACAGTTCGAGGATTGTACCCTGCCTCCATCCTCTTCTCCCCTTTCTCTTCTCTAGTTCAATTTTTACAAATAAACACAGTAATGGAAGCCGCTGCAAAATTTTCAGTGGGGTTTAAGGGTAGGTGATAAAAACAAAAAAACAGCAAAATTCTTCGGAGGGGAGAGAGAGGGGAGAGAGAGAGGAGAGAGAAATATGGGATGATGGAGCGGATTTGAATCTACTGAAGATGGACGGGGTTTAACTATACTTTAGAGTTGGGTGATGAGTCCGAGAACCCACATACAATTTGAATTTAATTTCCCTTTTTTTTTTCTTTTTCCTTTTATTTTCCTTTACACACACGTACACATGTATTTGTATTTATGTTTACAAGAAAAATAAATTTATAAAATAAAAAGACATAAATATATTTTTTAAATGTATTAATTTAAAATAATTAGATTTTTTTTATATATATTTTTGGGGAGGAAGTGTTCTTATAATAACGTCCAAAAAGAAAACAACGATAGCCCATATAATAGGTACACCAAAAAAAAAAAAAAAAAAATAGCCCATATAATAATAATCAATCTAAATTGTTATTGACATGAAAATTAAATAAATTAAACGATAGTATAAGCCTAATAAAACCTCTCATTATTTCCGAATTTTGTGAGAAATATGAAATTATTTTTAACACTTTTATTTATTTTGAACCAAGCTCAATTGAAAAGTGGATTATTCCTTGATTAATTCATAATTGTAACTATTTCCTATTTAATTAAAAATTCCTTAGCCTGACGGCGTTGAGAAAATTCCATTTCCAGAAAGATCACGAGTTTGATCCTCATGAAGTCCCTGTTCTTTTATTTATGGAAACTTGTCTCTTTGGATTATTTAATAACTTTTTGAACTCCGTAATTGCATAAAATGTAATTATTTTATTTGACTTTAATTATTAAAATAATTATTTGAAATATAATTTACCACTCATCAAAAGAAATCATATTTGATTATGTTGATTTATTAATAATTGTTTGAAAAAAATCATATTTGATTTGTTGATTTACTAATAATTGTTACTATTTTATATAGAATGTGCTGGTGTCATTCTTGAATTTTATTTTTTTTTTCTGTTTACTCCGAACCCTATCTTTAACCCTTCTTTTACTTAATGCTTTCACGAATTCATTTATAAAATATCAAAGTTCGAAATATATATATATATTTTTTCTAATGATTAAAACTCAGAAAGGAGGTAATTATCAAATAACTTCACTTCTATCATGCAATACCTAAGCTAGAAGTATATTTTATTATCGATCCTCTATTTATATTCCTGTTAAATCCATCACACCTTCTCACTTGGAAACACCAGCAAAGCCAAATATCAAACAAAGACAGGGGAGGAAGAGAAAGAGCATGGACTATTTAATTTACAAACCAAAACAAACTTAATATAATAAGTCCACATAAAAAAAATATTGAACAATGAATCGAGAAGAGGAAAAGAAAAAAGAAAAGTCAATTTGATGTTAGAACATTAACAGAGACTCCAGTATATGGATAATGCATCAATAGCTTAGGAAGATCTGACCATAATTAAATTGTGTGGGTGTGTGTGGGTGTGTGTGTGTGAGAGAGAGAGAGAGAGAGAGAGAGCCTGGTAGCACAGAAGGTCTTGAGAAGTCTGAAATACTTATCAGCTGCTGAGCCTGAGCTCATACCAAAAATCATTCTCCAAGCAGTCTTGTCAGAAATTTTTATTTGCCACCCAGAAAACAGAAAGCTCTAAATGGTATCCCTTCACGTGTATGGCATTTCCTGCACAAATATGCTAAAATGAATCAAAAGTGCATCACTTGGAAAATAGTCAACTAGATAGTGGCCCATCAGCAAAGCAGGATAAGTAAATGGATTGGGTGGTTTAACCAGCGTGCTTGAAGATACGATAAACGGAGCAATCCCTAAGCTCGTGAAATAAATTCACTTAAAGACGAACAAACTTTCAAGAGATGCGGGTTGTTTCCATTCGCTGAAAAAGGGTGCTTTGTAGCTTTAAAGCTTTAAAAAAGCAAACAGAGGGTATTTTGTATCATTGCTTCTGCTGAAAACCAAAAAAAAAATTTAAAATAAACTAAAAGTTGAAAGCACACCATACAAGTTAGCTTAGTTATTTTTCTAATATCCAATCACTACTATTCACTTTTTCCTTTCGAAACACTACCCCTTTTTACTATTGCAACTTTTTATAACTTTCTCTACTGCTCCAAAAGTACAACCATTTGCAAATACTCCCGTAATCTAGTTAATCTAGTTAACAGAAAAGATAAAAACTCAAAAAATCCAAAAATAGTAACAACAGCATATAAATTAGTGACATAGGCATGGTCCAGGGCATTTCTTATCAAGCTTCTTTCACCAAATAACAGGACGGTAATACTCAATTGAAGCAGCACCACACAGATATAGAACAGTGGAAGAATAGAAAGAAGAACAATTCTCTTACAGGGTGATATGGCGGCATGTAGAAAACCGGTCGAGCATGTCCCATTATCATCTGCTGCCCGTACTGCACCAAAACCCAGTTAAAATGGCATAGTACTATAGATTATGGGCATAACTCCTAGAAATGCAAAACACAACTAACCTGAGGTACATTTGGATGATAATATGGCTGTGGCATCGGTGCTGCCTGTGGGTTGAACATACCAGGCTGCTGTGCACCAAAAGGTGGTCCAATCTGCATATTACGTGGTTAGTCACCAGATTCCTAACCAGCTTAGAATAGTAAATTTTTTAAGGAAGTGATGAGGTGAATAAACAAATAAAAAACAAGCCGATCGGGCAAACAAAGGAAACAGTCCTTAATCTCATATCTTTCTCCCAGTACAGCCAAAGATCAGTATATACTTGCTCCAGCTTTTACCTTCTTTCTTTTCTTTGTCCTTTTTTATGGATGCCACAATACCTTGTTTCTACTTAAGAGAACTTGCAATTGAAGGGCTGATATATTAATTAATAAACAGAAGTAGCATCTAAGTTAAATTTGGGGAAACATTCAATCATGTTAGTCAAGTTGCAGATACAGGCTACAGTTCTGGATAACCCAAGCAGAACAAGATTCAAGTATTAATATATATGAGTAAACTCACCCCACTAGGCATTCCCTGCATATGTGGCATGGCATTCATGTTAGCTGGGTAGTAGAAGGGACTATCAGGAGCTGGAGAAGAAGGTCGTACAGGTGTTTGAGATGGAGTGAAACTCTTAGCATTCGGGTTAAACTTAAATTCCTGCAAGATAATTAGGCACAGAGCAGAAGTGCAATGAGGAGAAGGATTAATTGGTTTGCTCAACATGTTATGCATGCTAGTTGTAACTTGTAATGCAAGGGGGCATAAGATCGTACTGAATTGTAAATGACAGTACCAATCATAAATTCTCACTCCTAAGTTCTCACCTTAGCATGTGGATTTAGAGTCGACTTCTCCTAAGACAGTGAACCAAAAGATGAACTTGGTGACAATCCCCGCCCAGCTGAAGTTGATGTAACACCTCCATGATCAGTAGTAGATGATGAAGAGCTACTAGGCCGGACAAGAGAACTTGCAGTCCCCTGTGTTCTAGTAGGAGCTGCACTTTCTGATAGCTCATTAGAAGAGCTCGCCTTTTCCTGACCTTCAGATGAGGCATTTGATGGATCAAATGCAGCAGCGTTTGGAGACAATCGAACCTTATCAGATCTTTCTTTCTCTAATCTCAAGAATGAGGGGGAGTCAGTGAATGTAATAATATCAATCTTAATGCAGCACTCTGAGATAAATAACATGGAATAAGAGAAGACAGATTCTACAAAACTCACAGAAAACCAAAGCAAGATTGCAAACACAGGAAAGAGCAGGCTCACCATAATGAAGAAGTCATAAAGCAATTTCAAATGAGAAAAGGAGAACATTGTGACAAAAGTTGACTGCTTGCATATCATTACGGTAGATGGACAACTGCCACTAGGAACAAATGTAAGTAGGTAAACAGCAAAAATTAAGGCAGTTCACTCACCCTCAGCTTTTGATACTTGACCCAGATCATGTATCTGCATAGAAAAGGAAGTGATTATGACACTCATCAGCAACAGTGTTAACAATGTCCAATGTCGGAGAAGTCAACAGACAATCACCTTTCGTGTTTCTTCATCCTCCTTATGGTAAATAGTAGCAGCAAGTCCAACAAATTCGTTATCATGAGCCCTAAATTCAAATATTCCCGGTTAGAAACTTAGTACTTTCTCCAATTTAAAGGCTAATGATTAACTTAAAATGATATAGCATAATTTCATTCCTTTTTTGTTCAGGAAATGTCACACATGCATTTGAAATTTATTTTTTTTAGGCATTAAATAACAAAATGTTAAATATTACAAAAAGCTGCTAGCATCAATCACAGCTGAATGTTTTAGAAGCTCTTCCGGTAAGAGCTGTCGAGCACGCTCCTCTGATCCTGAATTATACACATTTCTGCTTGAAGCAGTTATAGTAGATTGCATTTCTTCCTGAAGAAGAAGAAGAAAAACTTTACAATCTTATACCCAATAACAATCCAAGAAAACATCAAACAATGAAGGCACAAATAAGGGATGGGAAATTCAGATATATCTCCCTTGGCAACTATAATGATAGGTCACACAAGTCAGAACTGCCTACTTTCAGTGTGCAATTATGTAAATACCATGTCATTCATCAGCGCAGATTACTCACTCAAAGGCTTCTACTAAATCATCTAAAAGCAAAATTTTCATATAGCAGCTTATCCAGACTCCTTTAAGCAAGATGAGTTAGGAGAAGATGCCCTCAGAGGTGGAAACAGACATGTTCAGTGAAGGATACTTCTTCTCCAAGAAGAAAACAAATTCATGAAAGAAACAATGAGAGAGGAAGCAGAAAACCACAAAAGAGGCATTTTCCATCAAATCAAGTTTAGCAACGTAATTCTAGATTTGTCATTCAAAAAATGCAGGGAGCAAATGTTAAGACTTGACCCATATTTATGATTTACTTATTCGTGTTGAGGTCATCAATGTTTGACTGTATATTGAAAAAACTACCTTATAACCCACCCACAAAAAAGAAAGCAAATAAAAATATAGGAAACTAACATCTGAGTGGATTGTAAAACCAGCTACAACCCAGTCTCTGGCAATACTGAGAATATGTAATTTCAAGATAAAGATAAGTGGTCATGAGAAGAGCAAGGGATGGAAGAGACAAAATTGGCCTCTGGAGAACCAATGTCAGAGCTCGTTACAATTATGAAGGTAAAAGTATATCCGGTTAATTAACAGATTCATTGCAAGCTGTTGCTTCTTTTTTGCATAATAAATTAAAGGGCGAATTTCATCTAACTCCCCTAAGGTTTGGCGAAATTACAATTTAACCCAGGGTTTTTATTAAATTACAATAAACCCCCTGTGGTACGAAATAATTACAAGTGATGGACGGAAAGTGTATAAAGTCCGTTTTGCCCTTTATTTTTTGCTGATATTAAATAGGAAAAATTACATCTACCTCCCCTGTGGTTTGGTGAAATTACAATTTAACCCACATTTTTTTCTGTATATTACAATAATCCCCTGTGATATGTAGTAATTACAAGTGATAAACGAAAAATGTATAAACCCTACTCTAGCCCACAATTGACCTCACCAACGTGTTTCCCATGTCGAAAAATTTAAGACCCGCTTCAAGTTCACCGAAAAACTTATCGGAAAACAGAGCAATTTTTTCAATATTATTACTTTTAGCCCCACAAAGATGTAATACATAACATACAACCCCAAATATTTTATATATATTACAAAAAAAACCCCTCAAGGGTACTATCGGAATTTTACATACAAAAACTAACGGAACCCTAACGGTCATAAACGGTTGGGGTAAATTGTTAGACGGAAAATACCACATGGAGTTTATTGTAATTTACAAAAAATCGTGGGTTAAATTGTAATTTCGCCAAACCTCAGGGGAGGTAGATGTAATTTGCCCTAAATTAAATCACTGCGTAGTAAGCCACATAACAAATTTTTGTTTTTTTTTTGAATCTGAAGTTGTTCGAACTCTTGACCTCTTAATTGAAATTAAAGTATCAAACCACATCACCATTTTAATTTTTTGTTAAAGAATTAGTTTTTGCTATACTTAACTAATATAAATTATACGAAACTCTAAACATAAATTATCTATATAAAAAAAATTTTGTGATAATTTTTGTTTTTGCAATTAATAAATTACTTATTCAATCACTAAATACTTTTCAATAACAAAAAAAAAAAAAGCCAAAGATTAGTAAAAAAAAATAAATGAATGGACCATGATATATATTGGATTTTCAAAATATTTGAGGGTTACAACCCGAATAAGATTTCCTAATTCAAATGGTATTTTATCTTTTATTTCATAATGTACATTCATGCTATAGAACTATGTATTTAAAATTATTTTCTTAATTATACACTTTATTTAGAATATTTACAATTGATGTATATTCATGCAATAAAGTAGAAAATGAAACCCTTATTTGGAATATAAAGATTAAATGTGGCTTCAACCCCTCCAGTGGTCATGATACTGCTTGTCAAAATAAATGATTTTATTAAATTATGAAAGTTATCCCATAAATTAAAATTAGAGCTATACTTGATTGGGCTTATGTATCAAAAGAATAAATCGAGTTTGATTTAACTAGTCAAAAATCATTTGATATAACTTGTCAAAAATTAAGTTAAATAACTAATTCATTAAAATAAACTCAAATATTAGATTTATGTATTTAAATTGATTTAGGATTATTATTCATTTTACTCAATAGGAAAATAAAACTAGTATTTGAAATTGTTGAAATAAATATTTTACCTAAATATTTGAAATAAAAAATAACAATTGGTTAATAAATCAAAAACTAGTAAAACTAATAAATTATAAAACTAGATAAAATTGATGATTTTTTTTTAATTTTTACTGATTGTTTTTAATTGATGAAATTATAAAAATAACAATTGTTTTACAGATTAGCCACGAAAAATCCGTCGCTAATCCGTGCCACAGACTAGACACGGCTTGATATTTTTCATAATTAAGTGGCCAAATTGGCCACGGATGGACCGTGGCTAATGGTCGTGTCTAGAAATCCGTGGCCATTAGCCATGGCCTAGTCATGGCTAAATTTAGTCACACCACTTTTAGCCACGGATAAAATCCTTGACTAATCCATGGCTAATTTTCTTGGCCACGGATTTTTGCCAAAATCCGTGGCTAAATCTGTTTGTTTAATCAGTGTATATTGATTACAGATTCACTAAATATTCTTGATTATAAATTCACTCTGCAATTAGAGATATCTCTAATACGAAAATTAAATAACGGGCTAAACATTAATCTGTCAATTCAAGAGCTTGAAGTATTTTAACAAAAATAAAACCCGAGATAGAGTCTTAAAGTCTGTGATATGATATGATTATGATATAATAAATCATAACAAGCAAGGACTAGAGGCACAACTCATAATCATGTCACAAACTCAAAATTCAAACTTGAATCCTAATAATACCATTCATATTCATATTACAATCCCAATTTACAAATATTCGTTGTATCAATATAAAAAGGCCAATAACTACTACAAAGAATCCCAATATACAAATATTTATTGTGTAAATATAAAAAGGCCAAGAACCCCTACGAAAAATTAAGCAAAAAATTTTCATTTCTTAACTATGCCAAATTAAAATTCTTTCATCTAACCGCAAAATTAGAACAGTTTTAATAACAATTATCAAATCAAACTTCATAAAAAACATCGCCTATTATAAATTATACACTCTGACAATTTGGCTTCTAAAAGGCTGACTTTATAAATACTCCAGAATTTTATCTATCTTCTGCTTATAAAGACACATAATATTTTATTTCAAATCTAATAAAAAATTGATTACACCTAGGATTGAGAAATCAAATTTTTAAAAAGTACTAATAATATAAACGACTTACGATGAGCAATAAATAAATGGTGCCAAAATATTAAAGAGAATACATACCTTACTTCGAAGAAAAAAGTCGAGGAGCTGATCTAGGGAGAAACCACGTCGAGGAATTGTTCTGGAGAGAAACTACGTTGAATATGATGGTTGAGGAGGAATAGGGTTTTAATAAAGATAAATCACGATGATTGGGGGAAAAGGTTTTAGCGGGAACATGATATTGAGGAGGAATAAGATTTTAGAGGGAAATAATTGGTGGATAATCACATTGATGATAGAGAAGGAGTAGGATTTTGTGTGTTTAGAGGTTAAGATTGTGATATTAAAAAAATATTAAGGGTGCTTATGTCTTTTTAGTATTTATTAGTAAATAGCTTATAAGTTGTGTAAAAAAAGGCTAAATTATGCCACTACCCCCTGTGTTTTTGGAAATTAACTAAAAAACCCCTGTGATTAGAATATAGGCGAAAACAACCTTGTGTTATTTTCTTTGTTGCAAAAAACCCCCATTCCGTCCAAAGCTAACGACGTTGGTGGTACACGTGCCTACTGTGCGAAAATGAATGGTTTTGGACATCTTTTTAATTTAAAATTCAAGTATATTGACTTATTTACCCCTTCACTTTTAGATTTAATAATATTATTTTTTTGTACAAAATTACATACAACCCCCTTTAATTTATTAAAAATTTAAAATTGGTAAAGTAATATAAACTCTAGAATTTATACAAAACACATTCTTTATTATAATATGATAAAAAAATAAAAAATACTAATTTAATATTCTTTACTATTGAGCACTATAAATATCAAAATTAAAATTTTCAAATAAATATTTAAATACTAACAAAATAATTAAGAATATATAGTAAAAAAATTTAATTAATCAGAAATATCAAATATAAATATCAAAATTAAAATTTTCAAATAAATATATTAAATACTAAAAAATAATTAAAAATATATATTAATTTTTTTAATTAAACAAAAGTATCAAATATAAATAATAAAATACTACATAAATAATTTTAAAAAATTAAAAAAATAATATTTTTTATAAATTTTTCCTTTTCTTTTTCGCTTTTCTTTTTTTCCCCATTTTCTTCTTCTTCAATGTCTATGCCCTAATGTCTTACAAATCATGGCAATCTTCTTCTTCTTGCCATCACCACAGCCGCAAATCCCGTTGCCCAAGGCCGCCGCTGTTAGCCCACCGCTGGCCGAAGCCGCTGCCACGACCCGCCGCTCGCCCAAGGTCGCCACTGCTGGCTTGCCGCTCGCCCAAGGCCGCCACCACTGCTGGCCCACCGCTCACCCAAGGCCGTTGCCACCCGCTGCTTGCCCAGGCCGTGTATGTGTGCTACCCAAAGCCATTGTGTGTGTGTGTGTGTGTGTATTTCTATGTGTATGTGTGTATATATATGTGTGTGTGTGTGAGTGTGCAGATGTGTGTGTGTGTGTGTGTATTTCTCTGTGTATGTATGTATGTATGTATATTTATATATGTCTCTGTGTGTGTGTGTGTGCAGATCTGTGTGTATGTATATATATATGTGTGTGTGCAGATCTGTTTGTGTGTATATATATATATATATTTGTATGTGTATGTATCTCTATGATATTATGTGTATTGGTATTTGTGTACATATGTTTATATATTATATAAATTCAAAAACCCTAATTTTTTTTTGTGGCTCTCTTTCTCTCTCTAAAAAATAAGAGTAAGGGTATTTATAATATATCTTGAAAGTCAAAGGGATAAAACGGTCAAAATGCTAAAAATTTAACGCTGTTAATTTTTTCCGTCAAATAGGGCAAGTGTGCAAACAAAAATAAAACATAGGGGGTAATATGCCTATTTTTGAAATATAGGGGGTAATATGCCTATTTTTGAAACATATGAGGTTTTTTGCGATTAAAACATAACATAAAGGGATTTTATGCAATTTTTCCTAAAAAAAAGTTGGGGCTAGCTAACTTTTTTTTTTTTTTTTTGTAGCTTATAAGTTCCTTTGTCAAAAAATTAGCAAACAATTTTAAGAAGCTTATAAGCTGTTTAGAGGAGCTTATAAACTTAGTCAAACACTCTCTTAGACAATATACATAATGTTTAAATGAAATAATATTATATATATATATATATATTTATATGTATAATCACATAAACACACACACAAATCAACACACACATTCATGCGCGTCCGCTCACTTGCTCAACAAAATCACACACATATATACATGTCATTTAAACCCATAAACAAGCAGGTGCGCTCACACACAGAGTTAAGCGCCCGCGCACACAGAAACAGATCGATACACACGCACACAGACACAGAGAGAAAAACACACACATACGGGATATGACTTAAATTTCACCAACAATTTTAATTTGTAATTTTTAGGTGGAGGTGAGGTTAGGATTTGTAAAAAAATAATAAATTCTATATTCATAAATATTTTTTAAAAAAATTTGAATTCATTTTCAATCATTTTTATCATTTTAATAAGAATTTTTTAGAAGATGTTATAAAAAAATAAATTTTTAGTAACAACTAAAAAGTATTTTTAAAGATAATTAAACAAAAATTAAAAAGGGCTTGTTTGTAATGTACAGTTTCGAAATAAAAAGATAAGGACTCAATTAAAAGGGTTAATTCCATATTTCCCCCATTTGGTTTTGCCGAAACACTAAATATCTCCTATGGTATGAAAATAAGCAAATGATCCCTCATATTTTTAAAAACTTGCTCACATCCCTTGCCATTAAGGCAGAACTAATAGTGTTAATTTGTTTTTACGAGATGCCCATTATACCCCTATTACTACGATCCATCGGATTTTTAACATAGAAAATGAACAGTTCAGATTGATTATTGAGTAAAAAATATATAATATATGAAAATTATGTATTATATAATATAAAAATCATAAACTATATATTATATAATTATAAAATTATATTTTTTGTTTGAATAAAAAAAATATAGATTATATATTTTATATCTATATCTTTTTATAAAGTAGCAACACCCTCTAATAACTGTTTTGTATCTTTGGTTTCGTTTTTTTTCTCTTTCCTTGCTCCTATTTTCTATCACTTGTCTCGCCTCTATTCTCAACGTAATATATTATTTCTTTTTATTTTCTTCTCATGAAAACAATGCAAAATATGTGCACTATCATTTGGTTACTATTCCGTTGGACCTTAGATTTTAGGGATAATTACACCCACCTCCTCTAAGTTTAGGTGAAATTACGAATAACCTTCTTGTATTTCAAAAATTACAAACACCCCCTAAGGTATGTATAAGTTTGACAAAATTCACACTTCATCAATGCGAGACGTAATTGCAAGTTCTGTGGTATTTTGAGATGAAATTGACATAGTTATGACAAGTTCAAGATGTAGAAGCTATTATGAAGTCAATTTGAAAAAAAATAAAGTAATGGTGATGTCGAATTATAATGCGATGCTCGGTAGTGGATGTTGTAGTAATGGTTGCCGGGCTTGACAAATTGTACTTTTTTTTGATAGCTAGAGTGGCTACTATGATGCGGGAAAGTTATTGGTAATTTTGAAAGTTATTGCCCATTTGAGATTTTTTGTTAAACGACAACAAATGTGAGGGAATGTTGGTAATTTTTAAAACAAGAGGGGATTATTTATAATTTCACCTAAACTCAAAGGAAATGAGTGTAATTATCCCTAGATTTTGTTGAGGAAAAGTTGAAGAAAAATGAAAGAAAAAGATAAAGCATAGAGTACAATAATTCAAAGTGTAGAAAAAGTTTTCTTCTCTATTTTACTTACTAAAATCCAAAAACCAAACATAGGATAAAGGAAAAGGAACAAAAAAAAATGGAAAATTGGGAAGAAAATTATTGTGTTTATGAGGAAAATCAGTTTTCCTCATAAAAACCAAATATGATCCTTATATAGGAAAATTATTGTGTTTATGAGGAATATCAGTTTTCCTTATCATTTTCTTTCCTTTGCAAAATCCTAGTACCAAACATAGTGGAAAAGTAACAAGGAAGCTGGGAAAAATTACATTTTAGAATTATATGTTACACCAATTTGAGATTTAAAATACTAATTTGTCTCACTTTAATTTTAGGGCACCAATTCACAATTTTTGACCTATTGAGATTATCACATCAAATTGTTCAATTTAGTCGAAAATGTGATGTAATTTACTTGAATATGACATCTCCGACGGAACCAATGAGAATATTTGACATGCAAGCAATTACATGGCACTTATTCATCAATTTAAATCTAAGTGGTATCCCATTTATGATATGTTTGATGTAAAAATGTAATTTGTCAAGTATTTTTAAGAGAAAAAAAAAATGGCAGGAAACCTGCGCCCCTCCCTCCCCATCCCCCAAAACCTGTTTTAAACAAGAAACAAACTAAGTGGTAAAAAAACAGTTACAAAATAATTAGACCAGCAAAACAGGATCAAATCTTCAAGTTGAGTACATGAACGTGATTTTTTTTTTCATCAATGTGTTCCCTATAGCGCGTGGGCAAACAATCCATGTATTCGATTTGAGGATTCAAATGAATTTTAGGGGTTAATTTTGTATGTGTGTGTGTATTTTCACACTTTCCAATTTTTCTTTGGGGGTGGGGTGAATAACATATTATATTTTTAATTTATGTTTTGAATTTATAATAATATATACTTATATTATTTAATATATTATATATATATATATATATTCTGTTTTAGAATTATTTTTATTTTTTATATGTCATTTACATAATTAGCAGGTAGATTTTATCTTTATTCTTTTAAAATTTTATTTTCATTTGTCGTGTCAATATTTATGACCGAATTCCAGTCAAATTTGATGCCACATACAATTTTTTGTCATCTAGGCAAATTTCGACCAATTTAGGTCGGAAGTTCTCAATATGCCAAAAAATATTAAATTGGTGTTATAAAATTGAAGTGGAATAAATTAGCTTCTTAAATCCCAAATCGATGCAACAAACACTCCTAAAATTTTATTTTTCTAGGGAAGCTGTGGAGAAAGCAAGAAAATTTTCTAATAATTGATAGGCACGCACGAGCGCGCGCACACACACTTATATATATATATATGTATATTAATAAATCGTTCATCTAAATCATATATATATAATAAATCTTTCATCTAAATCTTGCTCACAATTGTGTAAAAAATTAACGTTGTGCTTACAGGTGCATCATTTCTGTTTGATGATATATCATTCTTAAAGTTGGTCAGATTGTAGAGGTGAGCAATGTTTGATTATGTCAAAGAGAAAAAGTTAGCCGTAAATAGGTCACCAAACATTCCCATAATTGACGCCATTTGAAGTAAAAAAATATATCATAATCTTTCATTAAAGTCTTATTGGGCAGTTTGTAAGAAATCTTTTTAGCTTTTGTTCCATATGTACTGTGTTTCTTAAAGCTTGTAATATATATACATATATATATATATATAGAGAGAGAGAGAGAGAGGCCGGAAACGGCAGCTTATGCAGCTCTAGTTTCTCTTATGCATATGATAAAGCAAATCCAGCATCATCTTCGACCTCCGATTTCTCTCAACAAACAGCGGGTTGAATCTCTCAGCCAAAAGATCACTTTCTTGCAAGATTTTCTTGGAACCTTTAATTCCATGGTAGCTTGAAGTTGGAGGGTCACATATATAGCGGATGCGGCTTATGCAACAGAAGATATAATCGAGTCCCGTATGGTCGATGGAATTCTCGCTCAATCCACACTCCACAGCGCATGAAGGGGACAAGATCAGTACCACTGACTTGTATTAGGGTTTACAGAAAGTGATAGAAGACATGGATTTTATCAAGAAAGAGGTGATGGAGGTTAAAGACAAGATGGGAATTCGATATGATCAGCTGCCACGAATTATCAAAATACCTGTTGTTTCATCAAAATCTCCTTCAACTGCACAGATCACTATGGTGGGTAGTGTTGATGGTGTCTTACGTGAAGTCCTGGATAAGCTCACGGGACAACCATCCAATAGCCAAATCATCCCCATTGTTGGAACAGGCAGCATTGGTAAGATTACACTTCACAACTAGAAAACAGGAATTTAGTCACGGATCTGGCCATAGAAAAAATTTGTGGCCAAATGTGGCGTGGCTAAGCTTAGCCACGCCCTTAGCCAATAAAATTTGGCCACAGATAAATCTGTGGCTATAATTTTTTTTTAAAAAAATTTCAATTTAGCCACAAATTATTTCGTGGCTAGAATATTTTTTTTTTAAATAATAAATCTAGCCACAGAAAAATCTATGGCTAAAGTAATTATTTTTTAAAAAAATATTAAATTTAGCTTGGAAAAATCCGTGGCTAAGGTAAATATTTTTTGAAAAAAAAAATTAAATTTAGCCACGAAAAAATCCGTGGCTAATTTTGCAGTTTATTTTATGATTTATTTTGTTTTAATGCACCCAAAAACCTACAAATTTTTTTATAAATCAAAATAGCAACAAACTATTAATCAATATAATACTAATAATCCACAAGGTATGTGCTACCAAATATATATTAATAATTAATATAAGTGTATCAATATATTATCCTACTAATTAAATACAACAATACATATATACTAGCGCTTGCTAGAAATATTTATATATATGCACTTGTAGAACACTGCTTTGACATTTGTGCTTGGGTTACAATTTCTCAAGAATATAATATACGAGAGATTGTATTAGAACTTCTTTGTCAAAGAAACCTAGGGAGCAAGGAATGTTCGAATCAAATGAGCGACGATGAATTAGGGGTAATGTTTCACAAAAATTTATCAGGTAGAAGGTATTTGATAATATTTAGGCTTCATTTGATTGTGGGAATTGGATTCAATTCCCAAAAATATATTTTATGGTATTGGATCATATTTTTGGAGGTAAACTCTCAATTTGATTTGTCACTTTATATAATTTTTAGGTATGTATTATGGACTAATACACAAATTTGATTCATGATATTAGATTGTATTGAATTGAAATATCCCATCAACCCTTCATTTTAAAATTAAAAAAAAAGGGTAGACCACAAGAATAAATATCATGAGGGATAGAAAAGTAAATATATAATTAATATCTTCCATAAACAAATCCCACCTACCTTAACTACATCCCCTCCCATGAGACTCAATATTGATGAAAATCATGTATTCAATACATGTACCCATGGATTATGGGGTTTTAATACATGGTATACCAACGAATCAAATTAGGTTGAAAATATGGATTAAAATCTGTATTACATGGTACTACAACAAATCAAATGAAGCCTAATGATATGTGGAGTATTGGAGTATGGGACAAGTTAATGAAATACTTTCCAGATAACTATACTAGAAGTAGAATTATCCTAACCACTAGGATATCAAAGTTGGCTACCAATTTAGTTGGAAGCCATGGCCCTAAGAAGAATTTTTAGATCAAGATCAAAGTTGGAGTCTACTTTGCAAAATTGTATTTGGAGATGAAGATTGCGCAAGCCTATCGGAGCAAATCAGAACAAAGATCTCACAAAATTGCAAAGGACTCCCTTTGTCTGTTGTCGTGATTGGAGGACTCTGGGCTAAATCCAAACGGACACGGGGATACTGGGAATACATCGCAAAAATATTGAATTCAATCATGAATTTTGAGGAAGATGAGAGCTGCTTAAAAATATTACATACGAGTTATAATGAGTTGCCGATTCATTTAAAGCCATGTTTTCTGTATATAATAATTTTTCCTGAAGACAAAAAAATTCATGTCTATTAACTCGTCAAACTATTGGTTGCTAAAGGATTTCTAAAAACAATTAGAGCCAAAAGCTTGGAAGAGGCTACTGAAAATTACTTAATGGGTCTTATTGATAGGAATTTAATTTTGGTTAGTGGATGCAGGTCCTTTGGAAAAATAAAATATTGTAACATCAACGATCTCTTGAGAGACCTATGCTTAAGAGAAGTTAGAAAAATAAGTTTATTTGGGTTATAAGCAACATAGTCTTCACAATCCACATGAAGGCACAAATACCCAACGCCGCATTGCTATTCACCAAAGCACATTCAAAGGAGGAATATATAAATGGCTTGAGATTTTCTTTAGTTACCCGTTCCTTGATATGCAATTTTCACGTAGATTTACCATTGGTTAAATTTAGATTGTTAAGTGTATTGGAAATAGTTGAAAAAGAATCACATTTTGAAGGTGAAAGAAAATATGACTTAGAAGTTATTTTTCAACTAGTTAACTCGCGGTATCTCGTTGTTTCTATTGGTTTCAATCGAACTTTTACATTTCCTTATTCGATCCACCTCCTTTGGAACATTCAAACATTAATTGTTGATGAATTGCATAACAAGAGCGTTGACGCACCACATGAGATTTGCAAGATACCCCTACTTAGGCATGTCAAATTCGATAAGCTATTCCTCCGGGATCCTCCCAACAGCCAAATGGATGGGCATGATGATTTTATTTTGGGGAACCTCCATACGCTTTCAGATATACATAATTTCAAATGTAGTAAAGAAATGGATAAGAGAATCCCCAGTATCAAAAAATTGCAAGTATATTACGAGAACGAAACTATGATGGCTCATGCAATTGTCTCAACAATCTTGCATGCCTACATAAACTTGAACCCATTGCTTGCATCTTTTATTCAGTCCCTGACCAAAACCAGAGTGATCCAGTGCACAACCTCACCTTTCCGCATTCGGTCAAACAGTTGACTCTAAAGGGTTCCTTCCTCTACAGGGAAGACATGAGTACAAAGCCAGGTTCATTACCGCTACTCCAAAAGCTTAAACTGAAGTTGGATGCCTGCACAGGATCAAAGTGGGAAACAATATATGGCAATTCGCCAAACCTAAAATACCTTCAAATTAATGATTGTGACGATTTGGTATGCTGGATAGTGGAGAGCACTCACTTTTCCCGCCTTGAGCACCTTGTTCTTAAAGGATTAGATAAAAGGAGATGCCTTCAGATATTGGAGAAATACCAACGCTAAAATAAATTCAATTGGAATATTGTAGTCATTCTATCGTCATGTCTGCTAAACAGATACTAGAGGAACAACTTGGGAATGAAGACCTTCAAGTTGGAGTTCGCATTCTCGGGGGAACGGTACGTACAACCAAAGATATTCGCAAGCTGCAACTTTGAAGTCGAACTCTAGTGAGAAGGAACTGAATCTGCCATTACTTATGTCTTTATCCTGGAAATGATCTGGTTTGACAATGTAATGAAAATGAATCTGAGAAGCCCAATATTTTCTAGGCTTCGTGGTTTGATGTGATTTTCTCAAGTACTTCTACTTGTTTCCTTCTTTTTGTGTTTTTTTTAACACTTTCTTTGGTTTTTACTTTTTTCCTTTTTTTTTTTTGTTTTTGTAATTACAACTTCCTTCGAGTGTCTTAAGTTCTATCAATAATGTAAATGCATTCAGCTGAAGGACGTTCCTTCAGGAATTGGAAAAATGCCAACGCTTCAATCAATTTATTTCGAATATTGTAGTGATTCTGCCATTATTTCTGCTAAAAATATACTTGATGAACAAGTAGAACTTGGGAATGCAAACCTTCATGTTCAATTTCAGTTAAGGCCAATGAACCAACTAAAGGGCTGGGCAAGCCGCAACTTTCGAGTTCAGAACTAAATCCGCCACGATTTAAAAATCAAGCCTTTTCTTTCCCTTTTTTTATTTTTTTGGTGGTGGTGATTGTGACATCAATAGTGTAAAGGATATTACGTGTTATGCTTCTAGCCTTCTAGTCTTGGAAAATTTGTTAACTTCTCTTTCTATCATAGTGTATGCTCATGCTTTTCCCAAGCAAGATTTTGTTTTCAATTTGTTCAGCAAGAAAAATTCCACAATAAGATTAGGAAGCAATTTGACTTTCTGCTTGGCATAACACTGTATCTTCACGGGGTATGCATTTCTGATATTATGCATCCACTGTGTGCACTTTTGAATGCGGCCATTATATGTAACCTAAATCGTTTCGATGATTAAACTTACATTACTTGTCAAAATCAAGAAATCCATATGGGTTTTAAGGTAGGATTAGATTGAAAATTGTGTTGAATCTTGATTGGTTATTTGCAATGAACAAAATTTTCCATGTTGGCTAGTCGTTCTGTGGGCTATTTTACAAATACCATTTGATATGAAGCTAAGGATAAGCTAAGCGCACTGCAATTTTACAAAACAGAACAAGTATCACAAGAATGCAGGCCACACAAGAATAAACAAATCAACACAAAAAGTAGAAGAAATCCAGAAAAGTGCATTTCCTGAACCAAAGACGGAAACTCAACATCTAGGCTAAAGCAAATCGATCAATTCTGAAGCTTAATTTATTGAAACAGAAACTCCAACAAAAATTGATGCCATGATACAGCTCCTCAAAGCAAAGATCCAAACAACCATGGGTACATTTCGCTTAAATCAGGGAAACTCAGCATAACTTATAATGGTACATGATAACTAACAAGCAAACAACAATGATAATTGAAATGATAAATCGCAACTCCTACGGCTAACCTGCTTTGTCTAAGTTCACTAACCTCTCAACGCATTTTGGAGTCTTTACTGAGCAGATACTTCTTCAGAACATCCATAACTGACCCGAAATCCGCCTTGACTTGCACGGGTGGATTAGCATACCGACAAGCCATGTCTTTGATATCCTTGGAATGATAATCAATCTTCGATTGCGTGAACTTCAATCCATGGGCAGTGCTCACCACAACAGTCCTGTCGGTCGGTCCAATGATCCCTGTATTCCTTAACTTAATCAGAGCCGTCAATGCCACGCCAGTGTGAGGACAGATAAACATTCCGGTCGAGTCGGCCTGTGCCATAGAATCCATCAACTCCTCCTCGGTTGCCTCCTCAACAATCCCATTGGAGTTCTTCAAAGCATACACCGCCCTGTCAATAGAGACAGGATCACCAATCTGAATTGCCGAGGCGAAAGTTGTTCCCGCCTTAACAGCCTTAAAATCCTTCCAACCAGATTTATAATGCAAGTAAAGTGGATTAGCATTCGCAGCCTGAGCACAAACAAGTCTTGGGATCCTATCAACGAGGCCCAATTCTTTACACATGCGAAAACCTTTGTAAAATGCATATATATTACCAAGATTTCCACCAGGAACAATCACCCAATCAGGCACTTCCCAATCAAACTGCTGTAAAATCTCAATGGCTGCAGTTTTCTGCCCTTCTAATCTCAAGCTGTTCAATGAATTGGCCAAATAAATGGGCAGCTCTGCTGTGACTTCACGAATCAACTGCATACAACCATCAAAATCAGTATCAATGCTCAAAACAAAAGCACCATTGGCAATAGGCTGAACCAGCTGAGCCATAGAAATCCGATTTGCCGGCAAGAAAACAATAGATGGGATCCCAGCAGACGCGCAGTAAGCAGACAGAGCTGCCGATGTATCCCCGGTCGAGGCACATCCCACGCCCACCACGGGACGATTCATTTTTCTCAACCTATTCACTTGGCTGACCAAAACAGTCATGCCTAGATCCTTAAAACTACCTGTGTGGCTAATCCCACAATGTTTCACCCACAAATCATTCATGCCCAGAAACTGTTTGCCGAAACGCTCAGCCCAAAACAGATTGGAGTTCCCCTCAAACGCACTCACGATGTCATCACTATCAATCTCCGGCAACACCCACTCTTTCTTCGACCAAACCCCCGACCCATAAGGCCACGTCGTCTTCCCCACCCGCGAATCGAACAACGAACGCCAGTACTCCCCATCGAATTTCTTCAGCGCCTCCATATCGTGCTGAACGTCGAGCAGGCCCCCGGAGCGGCTGCGGTAGACGATCTCGTCGAGGGAATAGGATTCCGTCGAGCTGGGCTCCGCGTTGAAGGGGACATACTTGGCGGAGAAGTTGTGGGACGAGGTGTGGCGGCGGGCCTCGTCGCGGATGTTCTCGTCGGCGGGACGGCGGTGCTTGAGGGGCGCCGCGGCGGGTGGGTCGGGGGAAGTGGCGGTGTTCCGGATAGAGAGGGGGGCGTGGGGGGTCGGGCGGTGGGCGGAGGGGTTGTGGGGGAGGGATTGGGAGGAGAGGAAGGAGGATCTGAAGATTGGAGAAGCCGCCATTGTTGACAGATTGGAGAGATGGAGGCGGAGTGAGACTCGGAGTGTCGAAAGTGGGGATGGTTTTTATGGAGTTGTTTCGATCAGGTGAGACGCTGGGGTTTGTAGGGGCCTTTTTGTAATTACACAAGACTAGTCGGTGCATACGATGATTAAAAATATTGAACTAAATTAGGAAAAAATATTAAAAATTACTTAAATTTTAGTTTTTCATATTCAAAATGTCCATGAATTAATTTTCAACCTCGCAAACTCATTCCATCAATTTTTCGTTCCAAAAATCCAATAATTGACTTTTACCCTTTATATTGACAAGGAGCCAATTTGAATGGATTTTTTTCAACACAAGAATCACTTTTTTTTTTTTTGAAATCACTTATGTAAAAAGAAAAATTATGTTTAGCTAAACTTTAAAAAAAAAAGTCCGAGATCAAAAAACTCAAAAGTGGGTTTTTTTAAAAGTTATTTGAAATGTTTCAAATAAAAGTATATTTAAAATATTTTTAATTAATGTATCCAAATACAAAATTAATTAATACAAAAAATTATTATATCCAAATACAAAAAACTATTTGATTTAAAAAACACATTATTGTAAAATTTACGGCTGGAGTAGCACTTAAATATATCTGTTTATACTATTATAAAAAAAAAAGCCACTTTTGTGTCTAAAATGGCAGTTATTTTTTGTATTTTACAATTTTAACCCTTTAATGTTTAGTGGAATCACAACATAATTATAATATGATACAAAATTGAACATTCCCAACATATTATCATCAATTTGGATACCAATTTTTATAATTCAAAAAAATTACCTTCAATATCTTCCACACTATGTATGAAGTAAGGTTAAAAACGTAATACACCACACTAAATTACCTCCACATTTTGAGAAAAACCCACGTTATGAAACTAAAACTACCATACAATTGATGCAATTTTATAATATGTGAACAAAAATCAAATAAGATAGTTATATGATTAAAATAAAAATAAAATAAAAAATATCACGTTATAATTGAAAAAACAGATACTTAATAACTTATTATAAAGAATAAATGTTTAAATTTATATGCGCGCAGGAACCGCGTGTTAGGAATGTTAGTATAAAAAAACAATGTCCAAATGAGCCCAAATTATCCTTGAGTTTTTTGATATAAATTTTTGAAGATCTAATTAATTATTAATTAATTTCATTTACCTATATTAAGCCGCATGCAAAGGAAATCTATTTATTATTTTTTTTTAATATTTTATTGATTTATTTAATTTTAACAAGTTAAGGTTACATTTTGTATATCTTCAAAACAAATTAAATTTTTTTTAATAATATATCTTAAAATTTTAAGATATTATTAAATGCATCATTGATGCAAATAGATTTAAATAATTAAAAGAGAGAAAAATCTATCAATTAAAATTAATTCATTGAACTTTTAATCTGGAAAGCCAAAGGTAGTTTAGTTAAGTTTTTATATATCGGTCTTTTCTAAATAAAGATATTGCTGGAATAAATTCTCAAGAGTGAACATTAATTTTGTGGATCTCCTAAATATAACACTCTTTTAACATTTTCCCATAAATTATCGATATTTTAAATTCCAAGACAATTATGAATCGCACGCATTGAATGGAGTAACGTAATTGTATTTAATTCCCACTAGCCTAACAGTATTAATTACTAGGTGATTAATGATTATTTATAATAATTGAAAACAAACTTATTCTGCCAAGGAAAACACTAAAAGCCCTTTATATTAAAAGGCATGAAATTAATTTTTAATTTAAAAAAAAAGGGCTCATTCCAACAATTTTTTTTAAAAGCCCATAATCTTTTTTTTTTATTAAATTACCCCTAACCTTTTAGAGTCAAAAACTTAATGAATGAATTTCTAATTAATCTTTTTTATTCCATTGAATTGATTTGCATTAATGGTAATTTTGATCGATCAATCTTTTTTATTTTTTAAAATAAAAAGACCTTAAGCCACATGTTCTGAAATATATATTTTTTTTTAACTTTAAGGTGCACAAATTATAATTGAGATAATTTTATTTTCAAAATTAAATTAAAAAATAAAAAATCATAAACTATTTAAAAAAATAAAAAGATTATACATGCAAGCCAACATAGATAATAAACTAATTTGTGGCAACATACTAAAAAAATTAATTTGAGAAACCCACGTTTTATTTTGTCGAAACAACTTGTCGAATTCAATGGTTGGAATTTTTGGGAAAATAATTGTCAAAATTAATTGTTTGGATTGAAAATCTATTTTATAGGTTTTTTGAATATAGTAAAATAATTGTAAGCGGTTTTGAGTGATTTTCCATAAGTATTATTTACCCCTGAATGAAAGAAAATAATACACTCACTTTGACCCTCTACATAGCATATATTAGGGATAGGGATGGGCTTCAATAGGAATGCAAACGAGTTGAGTCTTGGCCTTTTTTTCAGGCTCGTGCTCGAGCTCGAACCAAATAGATCGAGCTCGAGCCCCACGAGCTAGGAAAAACAAGCTCGAGCTCGAGTCATGTTCGAGCTCGGCTCGTTTGGCTCGAATTTGTGAGTAAATTATAGGCTCGAACTCAAGCTTAAATATTTTCAAATATTTTTTTTATGTTTGAGATGTATGCTCGAGCTCAAGTTCGAAAATCGATATATTATTTATAATTATATATAATTATATAAATATAAAAATAAATATTAAAAACATCAAGGCTCGCAAGCCTATGAACAAGAGTTATTTGGCTCGAGCTCGACTCAAAACTTATACGGGCTTAGTTTGAATTATTCAAATTCGAGCTCAAAATTTTGTCGAGCTGGCTTGGTTCGTTTGCATCCTTAGGCTTCAAATTATGTAATTGTGGGTTCGAATATTTCAGGGTAAGCTAAATTACTATCCAATTCCAACTAAAACTAATCAAGTACCCAAATAGTCGGTTTCATCTAATCATGTTTGGAATCTTTATCCTATTCCAAAATTTTCAAAATTAAAAGGAGTATGTTTTGAATCAAAATAGTTTATTATTTGGTATTTAGACTATAGAAAATATATAGTTTTGACAATGAATGTTTTATTTGTACCAATGTGCAAAAAATAATAATAATATTAAAAAATTAAGAACAATCTTTTTATTTTTTATTTTGATGTTTAATTCCTTTTTGCTTCCCAAAGGTTTTATTCGTGTCGTCCGAGCTCATTCAGAATACTTGCTACAAATAATTATAGAGATAAACTTGCTACTAGTTTCAATAGTACAACAATTATTTTAAATACCAAACTTAAGATAAATTATTATATATAAAAAGTCTATTGTGTTTCTGTGAATTCGTATTATGAACTAACTATTAGATTGGTAAAGCATACAAGTAATTTGATTGAACAAAAGAATGTTATGAAAGATAACAAATAAACCCTGCTACAACATACAAGTTTGAAGAAAAATAACATATTACGTAGAAGAAAATACACAACACATTACAAAACACAAAAAGTTCCACCTTTAAACTAAACCAATTAAAAACTAACCTTAATGTTGCAAAATCTGACTTAAATCCACCAATATTGTTTCAATTTCTCACCTGACCCATCATCAACTTTGTTTTTTAGGAGATTTGTAGAAATTTCCTTCAAAAAACGCAAATGGATTATCAATAATTTCAGAGGAATTTTCTTCAATTGAGAAAATGGGGACAAGGTCTTTTTTATGTTTTTCTTCATTTCGGATGCATATAAACTAAAATCGTGTTTTGAAAATCTAATCTCACCAAAGTACACCTTATTGATGTGGTATTTTTCCTTCTAATGATTAGGGTATTTTAGGCATTTTATGAAAGGATGACTTGGCTATAACAAACAGACGAATTTCTAACTCCGTTAAACTTTTTAGCTTTGAATTATTACATTATGAAGTTGAAAGGGGTAAGTGTTATAAAGGGTAAAATTTAGGGGTATAAGTTGTAATTAGCTTTTTTAAAAATAATATCCAAAATCTAAATTTATGAAATTTTGAACATAGCAATTGAACTGGGAGACTCACCCCTATATTGGATTTTGTAGTATGCGACCGAATTAGTAGCCAATGAGTTGGATTTTAGATACCACATGGATACACACACATATATATATGTATATATACATATATATTTATATTCATATATAAAAGTAAAGACTAAAGGGGTAAAACAGCATCAAATACGTACTTCGGCGCCAAAGTGAAAATAACCGTTACAAGCTATACCCCCGCCACTACATCAATTATTACACCGCTGACCTCCAACCTTGCCTTATTTAATCCTGCAACTAAAACCCTAAATCATTCTTAAACCCAAAACCTCTGCCGAGGCACACCCTTTCACAGGGACAAACAATTTAAAGAACCTCAACGAGATAATTGTAAGAGAACAGGTGAATTCAGGTTACCCTTTCACAGGGACAAACAATTTAAAGAACCTCAACGAGACAATTGTAAGAGAACAGGTGAATTCAGGTTAAGAGAACAGGTGAATTCACGAAGAAACCTGAGACTGTAAGTTTGAGTCTATTTGGATTTTGAGTCGAACCGGAAGATTATAAACACCGTCTACTTGTATTTTTGAGTCGAACCCAGAAGATTTTAAACACTCGAGGAAGAGCGTACTAAAGGACGAGTCATTTTCATTTTCTTTTTTTTTTCTAATTTTTTTTCTTTATTTTCAGTAACTGTATTGTAAGTTTCTAATGGCGCTTGATGGGAGTTTTCGTCTTGAATCGGAGCTGGAGAGGTTTCTTGAGAGGTGTCCGAAGCTTAAGTCCATTCCCTGTTTTGATAATTTGTTAAAGAAGGTACTGAACTCGTGGACAGATATATAAATACACGATTCTTGCAGTTATGTATGACGTATAGAATGTAATATCATATGAATTTTGCGTTTTAGGGTGACAAAATCACAGAGGAAGAGGTGGTGAATGCAGTGGGGAAATTGGTTTTGCACCCGAATTACACAATCCCGGCTCTGGGATGCTTTAGGCCGATAGCGCAGAAGATTATTGAGAAGACGGTGAGGTTGCTTCATTTGGTCCCAAATTTGAGGTCGGACGATGATAATTATATGGAAGATTTTGATGAAGATGGGTTTCTTAGAGAAAGTGAAAATGTAGATAGTGCAGAAGTAGCCAATGTTGTTGATGTTTATGTCAAAAGGGGGAACGGATTGCGCCTTCACGAGCTTGCTTGTGTGGCCTTCTGCAGAGCCCTTGATTTGATTCCCTTTTTGTTGGGGTAAGGTCATTCGTGTTATAGCTATTTTGTAGATTGTGAAGAAATATAGCTAGTTTTATTGATGTTTATTTACACATGTTGCTCATTGCAGGTCTATTTTGAATTATTTTAAAGTTGCTCCTGCTCCATTCGAAAGAATTATGCAGTGTCGATCAGTTTCCAAGGCATTAGCTAGGGTATTCCGCAACTGAAGTATTTTTTTTCTTTTTTTCCTTTTTTTGTTTTTTAACTTTCCTTTTTGTTCAATTGTCACTGTCTTACATTCATCATTTTACCTATCTTATGATTTGAGTGAGTAGCATTGCTGCATTCTGCTGTTTATATGCCACCTGAAATGTCTTGGCCCTAGGAAGAACTGACACAAAACCTTAATTAAGCACCAACCTCCGTATAGAAATTGGTTAACCCAACATTGGTAATGTAGTTGGCTGCGTTAGTGGAAGCATTGCGTGTGAGGATCACAAATAATTATTTATTTGACCAGCTGCTGACTATTGTTAAGCCATAAATATTTTGTGTCTAAATTTGATGCTAAGTGGGGAAAATTCACATGCTTATATATTCTTCTCTTGGGACTTTAGATCATTAATACTTAGATAACCCATCATGTATATGTGCTGTTTAAATGGATGGGACGGAACAGTTTTTGACCGTAATCTGATTTATTGTTGTAGGATTTCTGATTCTCTCATTACAGGTCCAAATAAATATTTTTCTCTCACTGAAATGCTTCCCTTTTTTTTTTTATAAAAAAAAAGTGCTTCTCTTCTTATAAAAAGCCCATCCAAATGGGCTCTAAGCATCATATCCTTTGCTGCAACATTTTCAATACCTTTCTTTTTTCTAGGGACCAAACCAGTGGTTAAATGTTGTCCGGGTATCTTATCGTTTTCTCATATTGGAGCCGGAGGTTTTCACGACGCTGTGGGATTGGTCATTTATTTTGGACCTTGTACAGCAGTGCACAGATCTTAGCCTGGTAAATGTTGCCGCCGGGTTGAGGAATATTTTACTTGACATGAGATGGTGCTGTGTAGGTATTTTATTGGTGGTTTTGAGGTTAAGTTTTAAAGCTTCAGCAAACATTGGCCTCGAATCTGAAGAAGCTCTTCAGAGTTTTCTGCGGTAAGCTCACTTTATAACATGAAGGTTGGGAAATATGCTTTGATGTGGTGTTTGTAAGTGTTGAGTAGAAGCATGGGAATAATAAAATGCATTAATGATTGTTTTCTAGCTATATATTATGTTATATAACTAGCTTGACTGCTCGAGAATAAGCTTACATGTGAGCGACTTGAGTTCCATATGATGTGACAGTAGGCTCGCCAGCATACGTCTATATATCAATTGCTCAAAAAACTTATAATGGAAAAGTGAAATATTCATTAATATGATTTTCCTGTCTAAATTAATATTTTAGTGTTGTCTATTATAGATCTAAAACTTTCAAAATAAGTGGTTATTTAAATAAACGTATTACATGGATGATAAAAGACGTTATACTGGTGAAAAGGAAATTATTTTGATTAAAAGTTTGTTAGGTTTGTTTTTCCGAATCTGAAAACTGTTGACCTTTCTGATATTTATCTTTCTTATCCTTTTTTGCTAATTTGGGATGTTTACTGTATTACTGTTTGTAGCTGGCAAGAATTTTTTATGGATGTATCCTTGGAAAAAGGGGGTTGGTATCTTGAGGCTTCTGCAGAAGAAGCTGAGGCAACGCTTGGAAGAAAAGCGAATCTCGAAGGCGGTGGTTCCTCAAAGCTTTGTTGGCTTAGTTCTTTGTCCATGCTCTCGTTGGCTGAAGAGACTGTTCGTTCAAATCAGATTGGCATGGCGGTAACAAGGTAGGATTCATATAATTGATAAAGGAAGTTATGTTCTCAATTTTTCTGTATATCGTAATGGTGTCATTATAATTTTGGAGAAGAGTTATTGAGAAGACGTTATGCATTCATTTCTTATCTATATTTTGATGGTGTTCCTGCCTAATCTAGTGAAGTGGTCAGCGAAAGGTTCAGATGCTTTGAGTTATGTTAAAGGGGCGTTCGCAATCACAGCAAAAAGTGTTTTTCCTGCTTCTGCTGAAAAAAGCAGAAAATGAGTGTTTTGTTTGCTGTTTTAAGTTAAAGGGGTGTTCGCAATCATAGTAAAAAGTGTTTTTCCTGCTTCTGCTGAAAAAAGCAGAGAATGAGTGTTTTGTTTGCTGTTTTAAGTTAAAGGGGTGTTCGCAATCATAGTAAAAAGTGTTTTTCCTGCTTCTGCTGAAAAAAGCAGAGAATGAGTGTTTTGTATGCTGTTTTAAGTTAAAGGGGTGTTCGCAATCATAGTAAAAAGTGTTTTTCCTGCTTCTGCTGAAAAAAGCAGAGAATGAGTGTTTTATTTGCTGTTTTAAGTTAAAGGGGTGTTCGCAATCATAGTAAAAAGTGTTTTTCCTGCTTCTGCTGAAAAAAGCAGAGAATGAGTGTTTTGTTTGCTGTTTTTGCTGGAGAAAAAAAGTTAAAAATAATCTAATAGCTGCTTCCAGCTTTCAGGCTGCTTCTTCCAGCTTCTAGTTACTTCTTTTTAGAGTTCAACCACTACTATTTTCGCTTTTTCTTTCCAAACCTACCAAATTTACCACTCAACTTTTTAACGTTTTCTACAACTTCTACTATTCCAAAAGCATAAATGTTTGCAAACTTAGGATCATTGTCTGTTGACCTGTTCTCCTTATAGTTAATAAAGGCGAGCGCCTCAGTCACCTAAGGCAGAGAGGTGACCTTGGCTTGCCCGAACTATAGCCTTGGCGAGGCGACATTTGAAAGGCGAGGAGAGGCTCTCGCCTTTGGTTGCCTGGAGGAGAAGCGACGTGAGAAAAAGCGAGAGAGACTTGAGCAACATGTTTTTAGGAGGAAGAAAAATATTAATAAAGAACTGCCTTAAATAAAAAGAATCCTAAGATAGAATATTAGGGTTTTAACATTCGCAGAGCCCAGCTAAAGCTTCCAACCCAGTGACCTATGCACCCAGCCCGTAGCAGTCATATCTTAAATATTTTTCTTTCTTCTTCTCTTTTCTTTTCTCTTCGCATGTTTCTTGTTTCTGTATATCTACATTATCACTTATATTATTCAGATTCTACTATGACAAACACCTCAAGTTCTACTAGAAAAATCCCTTGGTGGAAATATGTTCATTTAGAGAATTGAAAGAACTCCCTAATACTAGAAAAGAGCATTTTCAAGATATATATGTTTATTATTTAAATGCATTAGATATATTTTATGTACTTTTTTAATTATGTTGCCTTGTTCGCCTTTTGGTTGCCTGCCTCTTGTCTCGCCTCTCACCTTAAAAACACACCTCTCCCCCCTCCTCTCACCTTTCGCCTTTAACAACTGTGGTTATCCTCTGACCATCTCAACCCATATATCTGTTGTAATGGAAATTGTTCAATATTTGTGCCGGCGTCTGATATGGCATTCATAATTTTTTTATATTCTTTTCCTTCTTTTCCTGCAGGAATCCTAGGACTCGCTTTATCCTGACGTCTGCTATGACAAAAAGTTTTGAAATGGTCTCTTTAGCTGTGAATCAGAGGTGGCCTGTGCTTCTTTACGGTCCGGCTGGGGGTGGGAAAACTGCACTTATTAACAAGTTGGCCAATGGTTATGGCAGTAGAGGTATGTTGTTTAGTTACGGCGGTAGCCCTGTGCAGTCACTTTGAATCCCTCAGGTTTTTGTTGCAAATCTGCATTTGTTCCACAATAATACTCAGCATACTTCTTATCCTGAACATAACTTGTGTAGCGATAGTTTTGCTGCGTTTGGTTGCCTTTGGTAAAATTTTAGAAATCAGGTTATGAGCTCCTAAAATAAGATGTGAAGGAGTTTATAGCTCTTTATAAGAAGGTAAGGCGTTGTCTTAACTTATTTTTATAGTCCGAACAATCTCCTTTGATTTCAACCAATGCAATTACAAAATTGCCATTACTAATATATGATAAGCTCCATCATCTTATTCATCCAAACATTTTGGGAGCTTATGCCTATAATGAGATCTAACATTTCTGGCAAACACCTGCTTAATGAGGGTTGTATCAGTTAAATGCCGAGCCAAAATAAATGAGATTGTTGAAGTATATGATAAATATTTGATGTCTTTCCACTCTAATAGCTTAAGCTTTTAGATGAGGTGGTCATTTAACATGGTCTAAGAGCTAGTCCACTGCCACCCATTTATGAAAAAAAAAAATTCATGCGCAAGGATTGAGACAAAGAAAGGACAGTCCGCCTGCATGTACGGGGGCGTCTTGAACTAAAGATATATTTGATGTGTCTCCTCTCTAGCAGCTTAAACTTTTAGATGGGATGGTCATTTGACAGAGACACTTGCATAAAACACATTCCTTGCTAGTTGTAAATAGACTTTAGTTGTAGGGAGACTTTGTATGTTACGATAGGGATGTAATTTTTCCCCCCTCCTCTTGTTTGGATAATGCATATTGCATATTAATCTTGTCTAGAATGGTATGATATGCTCCTCTTTGGCATCTATCTGTGTCTGTTCTTGCCTTCTGTCTTTGCGAGTAACTTTTTCTGATTGTTAGCATGTCCCGTGAAAAATATAGTTTTATCCATTCACATGGACGAGCAGCTGGATGGGAAGACACTGCTTGGAACCTATGTTTGTACTGAGCAACCTGGTGAATTCAGATGGCAACCTGGTTCTCTTACTCAGGTTTGAAGTCAATCATATAGTTGAAATTACTGCCCGTGCTATCTTCTTGTAGCCTCTATTGATAAAATAATTGGCAGGCTGTCTTGAATGGGTTTTGGGTTGTCTTTGAGGATATTGACAAAGCACCAGCTGACATTCTATCAATCTTAGTGCCCTTGTTGGAAGGTGCATCTATGTTCTCAACTGGCCATGGGGAGGTATGCACTTTTTTAACTTTAGTTTCTGATTTCTAGAGATCCCACCAGTGGGTTGTGGATAGCTCATTGTTTTAGTTTCTTACCATATAGTTGTGCCAGTCCTAAAGATGTATTGAATTCATTTAGTGATAAAAGGACAATTATACAGGCTATAAGAGTGAGTGAGAGTTTTCGGCTATTTTCCACTGTGACAAGCTCAAATCCAGATACGGCTCGTTTAACTGAAGGTTTGCTGTGCTTTGTTTTGTGGATTGGCCATTATACTGTTATTATTATTATTTTTTAATTTAGTTGATAGATTTAGTTTTCCACCCATTTTTGGTTGGGTTGTGTCCATTCATCTATGTTCTGCTCAAGAGTTGATGAAGGTTATATATGAATTTCAACCTTAACCACTATATTTTGTTGCTTTCGTTGTCGCATATTAGCAGTGAAGTTAGAGGCCTGCGATTGAAACAATACTAAATTTTAGCAACTTTTACTGTGTTTTATTTGGAATTGGTCACTCTCCAATGGATAGCTTGGTAATGTGAAATTCGAAAATTGTGGATAAACATTTGCTGTGTCATTTTCCCTTAACTTGGGCTATAGTATTGCTAGACTCTCTTCTGCTGGCTTGCTCCCTGATATAAGTACTACTTTGTTCTTGAGATCTTTTGGCTTTCTGTTCCTTATTCTGGTATCAGGTAGGAATTCACTTGGTGCTGTTTGGCGGAAGGTAATGATTGCCTTGCCCAGCAATCAGGACTTGCTGAATATTGTGCTAGAGTTGTATCCAGGGTTGGAGTCTCTTGCACATAAACTCATAGGTTTGCTGAATTTTCTGATTTGTGAATAGCTTAGGCTTCTCATGACAAGCACTGCTTATTGTCACTCCTCTGACATTTTCTGCAGAAACCTTTCAGAAGGTGAACCAGCTTGTTAGTTCCCAATCTGGATTGATATCTTCTTCAAGTTATGGTGACAGATTCACTCTAAGGTACGACAACTTCACTGCCTGTAAATACTCCTTATACGTCTTTGCAAAAAGTTAATAACTAAACCATTGCTCTGCAATGAAAGAGATCTCCTCAAGTTGTGCAAAAGAGTTGCGAGTTTGGGCTTTCACTTTGGACACGATTGGCCCTCTGATTATGCATGCAACAGTATCTGTAGAGAGGTTAGATTCCTTATAGTAATTTTCTACATTTCTTACTTAGGAACATGGTTTTATGAAGTGTTTGACTGTAAGTTTGGGCTTTTGGTTTCCAGGCCATAGATGTTTTTGCATCCTTCTCTACTTCAGCAGGGAATCGGCTGGTTATCATGAGAGAGATCACTCAGTTGTGGGGTGTTGTTTCCCCTGAAGCCCTATGTTCTGTTAATAAGCCCATTGCTTGGGAGCGTAACCCCAAGTTTGCCGAAGTGGCTGTAAGTGAAGTCACCTTGAGATGTCCTCTCTCTATGACTTGTTTTCTTTCCGGAAGCA
>CM047871.1:1129739-1302012 GCA_026212405.1 Petrea volubilis | reverse complement strand
TTTGTGAGGATGTTATCAGAACAATTCAGTCTGCTGTAAGTTTATTCTTCGAGAACTTCTTCCTTGATTTCTTTTCGACAAATATGGTTGACTTTTGTATATTTTTCTCTCAGGGAGAACTTCTCAACTATTTTGGAGATACAAATCCTGGCATAAGTTCCTCTGTTTGCACACAGTTGAGACATCTGCATGTCCTACTGGATATGATAATGACCTTCGGAAATAATCTTCTGCAGGATTTTATACTCATGCATAGTATGGTGAGTTTTTACCTAACTTTTACCTTGTAACCAGACGAAGCTTTACCTTTTTCTGTATGGAGTTAGACAATATGCAAGAACAGGAGAAAGTATAGGCAGCACGTTTTGGTGAATAATAAACTAACTAAAGGTTTTGACTTCTGAGCCACAAATTTTCTATTGTATGTAGATATCTAAAGTGACTTACGCGCTAGCGAGCATTTTTGCTTCGTTATTTGCCAAAGGATTTGGCACTACTGAAGACCAAGAAAATGATAGTACACAAGCGGTAACACAAGATGCAAGTGGAACTGGTATGGGTGAAGGTGCAGGAATGAATGATGTCAGTGATCAAATTAATGATGAAGATCAGCTCCTTGGTACATCTGAAAAGGTAAGCAATTTGGCTCCTAGATCTTCCAATTAGAATTATTTTTAATTTCAATACAAAAATCTTATATTTGTTCTGTCCTCCTGAAGCCAAATGAAGAGCGAGATGCCATGTCTGACATGCCTAGCAAAAATGATAAAGGAATAGAGATGGAACAGGATTTTGATGCTGAGGCATTAAGCGTTAGTGAGGATTCTGAAGAAGATGATGAAAATGAAGATGATCAAGATGAGCAATTGGAGTCAGCCATGGGTGAAGTTGGTGCTAACGGTGAAAACATAGTTGATGAGAAACTTGGCGACATTGATAACAATGAGGATGAGAATGGCAATGAAAATGAGAAGTATGAACAAGGGCAATCAGTGAAAGATGAAGCTACACAAGACAAAGAGTTTCGGGCCAAGGAAGATTCTGCTGTTACTGAAGCGGATGTTGGTGATCTTGATGGGAAAGAATCTACTGAACACAAGGATGATGATGAAAATGAAAATGAAAACGAAGGAGGTGATGACGATGGTGGTCAAGAAGATATGAACATAGACAAAGATGACGCATTTTTAGATCCTTCCGGAATAAATCCCGAGGACCAAAATGAAAGGGCCGACGAAGAAGAAACTTACATGGATGAACTGATGGCTAATGAACCTACCGAAGATGGTGAAACAGAGGATATGAATGATTCTGATGTAAAGAATTATGAAGAAAAGGCTGATGAAGTTCTAGAAGCATCAGACTCCGAACATCCTGCAGAGAATGGTGAAACAGCCAATCCTGAAGGGAGTTGCCAAGAAAATGACACAGAAAAGGAAGATTTTAAGATACCGAAGCAAGATTTTGTGCAACCTAGTGTTAATTATAATAATACTGCTCAATCTGCAGGGCTGTCTGTACAAAATTTCTCTGGTGCAGCGGATATGGGAGATGAAAAGGATTCCAATTTCAGTGAATTAAAAGATCCGACTAGTGGTCAGGCTAATGCCTCTGAGCATGAAGTCAAGGTGGCTGACCCTTCAAATGGCAAAAGTTTAAGCAACGAGCGGTTAAGTGGTTCACTGCCTCCATCTGAGTCTCTCACTCAGAAATTTCAGCCTAACCCTTTACGCAGTGTCGGCGATGCTGTAGATGGGTGGAAAGAGAGAGTCAAAGTTTCTGTTGACCTTCAGGACCCAGCCGACCAGTCGGATAATATGATGGAGGAGAATGCAGATGAGTATGGGTACACTGTTGAGTTTAAGGAAGGTACAGCGCAAGCTCTAGGACCCGCAACATCTGACCAAATTAAGGGAGACATGGCTCAGAATGATACCGACAGGGATATCAGAGACACCGATAAAAAGGGTCCCACTACTGAAGCTGAGATTGAGAAAAAGACATCTGAAACTGGCCTAATTAGAAATCCTCCCCTGAATCCTGTAAATGATGTCGAAAATCATCAAGAATTGTCAGATTTAGAGAAGCAGCATGTAGAACCCGTGGAAGTTGATGGCGATGATAATCAAGATATTACCAGCTTGTCCGATAGTTTGGTATCTGTAAAGAGGTCATACATGAGTGAGGACATGCATGAGCTAAGTAAGCTCCCAATGAGTGATGATGATGAGCTGGGTAAAGCTCAAGCCTTTGAGCCTTCCACTGACATGAGGAATGATGCTGCCACTCTTTGGAGAAGATATGAATTGCACACCACAAGATTGTCTCAGGAGTTAGCAGAACAGTTGCGTCTGGTCATGGAGCCCACTTTAGCTAGCAAGCTACAAGGGGATTACAGGACTGGTAAAAGGATTAATATGAAAAAGGTATGTATGTAATTTGACTCTGGGTTAATTACTCTTGCTCCCCGTCTGAAATACTTCCTATTAAAACCCCGAACGGAAGCGGAAGTTCGCCAGAATATAGGGGAGGTTTCTGTTATTATGAAAACTTGAGTGTGAGATGGTGATTTAGGTATTTTGGATTGGGTCTCGGGGTAATTAACCCTGATTGTTTCCTTTTCAACTAATGCACGCGTACCATGATTCAATGATCCTCATATTTTCTGTAATCTACAGGTAATTCCATATATTGCCAGCCGTTATAGGAAAGACAAGATATGGATGAGGCGTACCAAGCCGAGCAAACGTGATTACCAAGTTGTCATTGCGGTGGATGACTCTCGCAGCATGTCTGAAGGTCGTTGTGGTAATTTTGCCATGGAAGCATTGGTGACGGTCTGCCACGCAATGTCCCAACTGGAGGTAGGAAATTTGGCCGTTGCAAGTTTTGGGCAGCAGGGCAACATCAGATTACTTCATGATTTTGACCAACCTTTCACACCTGAAGCTGGAATCAAGGTTAGTTTAATCTCCCTGGCTTGACTTACTGTTGAAAATTTTTCGGGCATCTTCATGTTGTCTTGAGTATCTGTTTTACCGCTATCTAAGTGTGATACAATTAAACACTCTCTCTTGTAAATATGTCTAATTACACAAGCTTTTCCTGTTGGTTTCAAAATTAAAGATACCTCCTGACATTCAAAAATGAGTAAAACTGATATTTATCTCAAGACTTGCAGAACATCATGAATATTAAAATTTGAGTAATCATTTAACTATGATCAACGGAAGAGGCTAACTATAAAGTTGGAGAGAGGTGACAAGGAAAAGAATATGTAACTCTAAAATCTATAGGGGAGATATATGCAATTGCACATAATTAAATGGGAGAGCACTGTAACTATTATATATGTTCTTTTTTAACAACTCCAGACATTTGTCCGTTCTTGCCGGTTTTCAATGTATTTATTGATTGCTTTGCGTTTTTAATTTGGGCAGATGATCTCAAGTTTAACATTTAAGCAAGAGAACACCATTGCTGATGAACCCATGGTTGATCTCCTGAAATATTTGAACAACATGCTGGATACTGCTGTGGTGCGGGCTCGACTACCGTCTGGGTACAATCCTCTTCAACAGCTTGTGCTGATTATAGCTGACGGCCGTTTTAATGAGAAGGTATATCTTCTTCAATTTTCGAAATTGTGCACCTAACTTTCTGTGGTTACCTTTTTCTTATTGCTTTTTAAAATTTTTCTGAACCAGGAAAAACTGAGACATTATGTGAGAGATATCTTGAGTAAGAAGCGTATGGTTGCGTTTTTACTCCTGGATAGCCCGAATGAGTCCATCATGGACTTTATGGTAATTTGCTCTTTTTTCGCATTCACACACACACACATATATATAACCTTTCGAGCAGAGTATTAATTTGATAATGCCCTCCCAGGAAGCGACTGTTCAGGGTAAAGACGTCAAGTTTTCCAAGTATCTCGACACGTTCCCTTTCCCATACTATGTTGTCCTGAAGGTCATTGAGGCGCTTCCCAGGACACTGGCAGATCTTCTGAGACAAGTAAGTTCCATTTATGTTCAATCCAATAGTTGTATTGTTTTTGTGTTTCTCAAATGTATGAACTGACTGGGATCTCTGTTCATTTCTTGACGTGCACAGTGGTTTGAGCTTATGCAGCACTCAAGAGAGTGATGCTATTGGCAATATCTCGTACATTTTTCACTTGTCAATTGTTGGGTAAAGCAGATTTGTGATAAATAAGGATGTTTCCCCACCGTTCTGTCTGGAAACTATTATGAGCTATCTTGATCAAGATTCAAGAACCAGAACTGCATGTAAGAAGAGGGATATCTGAAATCATGTACATTTTCAATGGCGGACCGATATTATTACATGGCAATGATGACAACGGGCCTATGAGCTCAATAGTAGCAGGGGACGAGGAAGAAGAAGAAGAAAAAACAGTGCGATTGTGAAAGGCATGTTTGATCCTCTGTAGTTAAGATTGTTAGAAAAATGTGTGCAGCAGCGCAAGTGCAGTGTCCTAATGACATGTTTGATCCTCTTTTCTCCGGAAAATTGGCACAATTTTGTTGTGGTTAACGTTGTGAAGAAACAATTCATGAGGAAATTTTGAAGCAGTTTGTTTTGTGAATAAAACAGAGTAAAATTATTGAAAGATTGTACGTATGTCATAGTGCAACATAGTGCAAATGTTGCATATTGTCGTCGGAAATTTTTCTATGCACCGAATTTTGGGCTTTCCACACGTACTTGGCAGCGATGATTCATTTTATATTTATGTAATTTATAAAAGACCCAGTAGCTAAATCTATGATCAAATTACCCTTAACCTTTTATATTTAAGAAACTAATTAATTAATTTTTTAGTAGAAAATATTTATGTAAGTTATTAATTGAACTATATCAATGGTGATTTAATTAATTAATTTTTCAGAATGCAAGATAAACTTTTTTGTGAATTTCAAGACATAAAAATCATAAGTAATTTTGTCTAGACAAAAGGGTAAAAAATATAGAAGGAATAATTGCAATTTTCGCCCTTTATGTGTAACTTATTTTTGATTTTGTTCTCTTCATGTCAATTATATAGTTCTCTCCGTTTATGAATTTGTTGATCTTTATCCTATTTTGGACCAAACTAATTGTTGGTAATAACCCCACACGTGAATATGGGATTCATTGCAACTTTCTCGCTATTTGTCGTGAGATGAACATTCAATTGGCCTTTTTTTAACCTAATATTATACATGTCAATGTTCCAACTAGGATTTAATTTACGAAAGTTACAATTAATCCTATTTTAAAATATTAATTTATATTAGTAAGGTTGGCACACTAGATGTGTGTATCAAATTAAAAATATATATAAATTAATTATGTACTTGAGTTTTATTATTTATTATATTTTTAATGTGAAAATTTTTGTAACGTTTATTAAGTTTTAAATAATTGAAAAGTAAAATAATTTAATATAAGATAAAATTAAATAATTAAAAATAATATACAAAGGAGTTAAAATGTTCCATAGGAGGAAGGAGGCAGAAGATAGAAGAGATATGAGAAAAAGAAAAAAGGAAAGAAAATTAAGAAGGTAAACATGTGTAGTGGGAGGGAAGGGAGAGAGAAAATAAGCAAAAAAAGGAGAGAGAAAATAGGGAAAAAATATAAGATAAAATGACATATCAAAGGTAGTTATTTAAAAGGCCTTTTGTTTTGTATAATAATATAGGCAATTATTACAATTTTAGAATTTAAATATATATATCTATATATATAATGTTGCTTATATAATAAGATATTATATAAATTCAATCAATTGAATTCACACAAAATATATTATATAAATTCTAATTAAGTTAAGTAAATACAAAAGTTAATTAAAAAAATATATATATAATATTATTTAAACTATATATATATATATATATTTTTAAAAACTTAACTAAAAAAAATACAAAATAAAACTCAAACTCAAACCCTTATTATTCTCCACTCGGCCCTCTCATCTCCAATTTCTTCCCCGTCGCCCTTATCCCTTAACCTTCTTAGGCACATTGCATGAAATTTTTTAGGTTTTGGTTGACCTCATTTCCTCAAAAAGAGAATATTATTAAAAAGCTTTAATTATTTAAGATCATCACACCTATATCTATTTATTGCCTCTAAAATCTTTGGCATTTTAAATTTTTAATTAAAATAATTGGTCGACGACTACGAGCTTGGCTTAGTAGACTGGATGTCTAGCTGGAAATTACGGATAAGGTGTGACACGTCATCGGATAGGCTCATTTACCTAGAATAGGCACGTGCCCTTTTTTTGCCCCTTTTATTTTCTCTATTTTCAAGCATATATAAGTTAAACAGGAAATCTCTTTTTCTTTTTTTTTTCTTTTCTTTTTTTAATAAAAAATGCATGAAAGTCGCTGGTATTATCTCTGTGTGTATCTACTGTGTGTGTGTACATATATATATATATATGTATATATGTATATTGTTGCGCAAAATGATATCATCTTTCACGCATATGCACGCCCATCATACACTGTTGGGTACTATTATTCTTGTTTCTTGCACTTTAAAGACTGAATTTTTCCGGCTAGATTCGCTCTTACCGGCGACACTCTCCGATGATCGCTTCTCCGGTAAGAATTTTCAAGAAATGCTAAACCCTTTTGCTGTAATCTACAACCAATCCAAAACCTGGTTCCACAAGCGCAAAAAATCCTTTTGCCCTTAATATGAAGCCATAGAGACTGCTATGTATAAATTAACTCAAAGCTTCAGTTGTTAAGCTGTTTAATGTATGGGGGGTTCTGTTTTATATATGTAGTTAGCAAACTTTTGTTTACATGCTTTTGTAAATGTTGATGATTTGTTGCACAAGTGAATAGTTCAGGATTCTTGAATAAGTTGGAAGAAAGAGGGGAAGAGGTTATGTTCTTATGTATATAGTTTGAGTTTTGTCTATTCAGAGTGAAAAAGGAAAATAGCTTAGGACTTTGAAATAGTATGGAGAAAATGAGTTTAGAAGAACCAGCAGAGCACGAAATTCACATTCCAGCAGACATAGAGTGGCAAATGCTGGACAAATCCAAGTTCTTTTTTCTTGGGGCAGCCTTATTTTCTGGTGTTTCAGCCATTTTATACCCTGCGGTGGTGTTGAAAACCCGACAGCAGGTGGCTCAATCCCATGTTTCATGCATAGAAACCGCAATTCGGATCGCTAGGTACGAAGGGCTTTGTGGGTTGTACAGGGGATTTGGGACCTCGTTGACTGGCACTATCCCTGCTAGAGCTCTATACATGACAGCCCTTGAGGTTACCAAGAGTAATGTGGGGACCACCACCAATAGGCTCGGATTTCCTGAGCCTATTGCAGCGGCCACAGCCAACGCTGTGGCCGGATTGAGTGCTGCAATGGCAGGCACAGGTGGTGTGGACACCAGTTGATGTGATCAGCCAGAGGCTAATGGCACAGGGGAAGAATAGTTGTGCTCATTTGAATGCATTGCCGTGTCAATATAGAAATGGGGTCGATGTGTTTAGGAGGATTTTAAATACAGATGGATAAGAGGGTTGTACAGAGGCTTTGGGATATCAATCTTGACTTATGCACCGTCTAATGCTGTTTGGTGGGCTTCTTACTCGGTGGTGCAGAGGGTGGTGTGGGGTGGGGTGGGGTGTTTTCTTTGCAAAAAAGAAGATGAGAGTCTTGAAGATCTTGAAAATGGAGTTGTAAATGCAGTGTAGGAATAATAGCAATGGATTGCAGTCGGATGCCAAAACAATGATGGTGGTTCAAGGGGTGAGTGCAGCCATGGCCGGAGGGTTTTCGGCTTTGATCACAATGCCTTTGGACACAATCAAGACACGGTTACAAGTCTTGGATTGTGATGAGAATGGTAGAAAGGGGCCGACTTTCGGCCAGACTGTGAGGAAACTTGTGAGGGATGGGGGGTGGACGGCTTGTTACAGAGGGTTGGGGCCAAGGTGGGCTTCTATGTCCGTGTCTGCAACAATAATGATCACTACCTATGAGTTCTTGAAACGGCTCTCAGCCAAGAATCGAGAAGTTGTGATATCATGAACCAACACACAGAAGAAGAAAACCAGTTGAAGAATAAGGTTTTCTTTTCCATTTTTTCTCTTGGGGCTAATCACAGAAAGCCTCTTAAAGTTTGGTCTGTTTTTACAGAACCCCTTCATTATGAAAAATTACAAAGAAAACCCTAATGTTTGTTTTACAAATCCCACCGACAGGAGGCATCCGTAACACAGAACGAAACGAAACAAAAAATTAGCAGGGTATTTGCAATTTTCATACCACAAAGAGCTTCCCCGTATTTGGTTTCACTTGTAAGATATGTAAATCTTGCTTCACTGCATTTTCTTAGTATATGATAATATCTTGACATGAAAGTGTGCTAGCCACAACTATGGCGCTTTATAATTGAATCTATGCTTGACGATACTTAAATATTGAGTGTGAGCTTTGATTGGAATTGATTGGATTCTTTTCAGTTTGTGGGGGAACACCAACCTATTACAAGTCAAGTCTTAAGTGGCATAAGGAAGACTTTCTTGAAGACTTGGGGTAAAAAATTGGATTTAATGTTGGTAGATGATGTTGATGGTTACTAAGATTGTTAGTTGCTTGACAAAGATGTCTTAAGTAAGCATTAGGATTTAGGTGTGTACCAAGAGGCTTTGCTTAACAAACCTTTTGGTGGGGTTATCCACAACTTGATTGCTTTTCTTTGGATATTTTGTGAGTGTGTGTTTTATCTTTTTGCAACTTGCATACGTGTCGGAATTTGAACGGAAATTCTTCAATTTATCGGGTGTTGTGCCTTATACATGCATCCAACAATTATAATTCTTTTTTATTTATTTTATTTGATAAAAAATATTTTAATATATGATGTGAGTAAATTAGAATTGTTGAGTCCATAAATAGGACCCAAAACCCGATGTATGAAAGAATTTTTCGTATATTTTGCGAGATACGTGCTAAAGTAGGTTATCTGGTTTGTCACTCTTGACACATTTTTGTGATCTTGTAATCCGAACTTTGACATTATTATATGTATAAATTACCTTTCATTGTCAGCAAATCAATTATTGAATTAGAAAAAAGAGAGTAGGAATGTTGGATATGATGATGATGCTCCATTTGCCACGCCATAGTTCATTTTTTTTCATAAAAAAGAAAAATATTCTCTCGTTTAGGGGTGTATTGGTGATCCACTCCATTTCATATCTTCAATCAGCAAATTTATCACGACATAAAGTGCCAACTAAAATGGTAATATATGGATTAGTCAATCAGCCAACTTTATACATTTAAAGTTCACATAAAAGATCTTTGTTTAATTTTTAATCAGGTCTCTTACCCCCAATCTTTACGGTTGTTTACAAGTCATGGGCCATGACCTTCCAAGAATAATTGCATATTTAACAGATAACTACCATACTATCACTGTGACAATTTGCACTAACCATAAGCTACAAAACCACATTAATTAAATATGCCACGTATAAAAAGTAAGATAAATCATGAAAAACTTGAAGCCCATTTCAAAAGAAACATGATAGTTCCACTAAATCAGGGGACTACTAATCAGACTACTACAAATAATACTATACCAAGAACGAAATCCCCCAACTCAAAGAGTACAGATTCACAGTTAGCACTTAAAAACAAGAAACCATCTAATTGACCAAGAACATTAAGCAGAGTCTTTGGAAAGTACAGAGCTAACTATTCGATTTCTACACTACTAAGGGCGTGCCCGTTTGTTGCTGCACGAAGGACACTTGTACTGCTTGATATGCTCAGCCCTAGCAGGAGTAATCTTGACACACTTGCCATGGAACCACTTCTCGCATATGTCGCAGCAAATCCAGAATTCGTCAGATGCATAGTTCTCCCCACACGCACCACACAACGTCTCTCCATGCTCGTCATCTTCTTCCTCATCCAAGCCCTCTTCTTCATCTTTCGGCTGTGACTTTGAAACTTTTCCCTGAGATTCAGATGCTCGCTGTTGCGAAATACATGAACATGATGGTATATTAAGCAGTTGAAGAAAATTGATGGAGAAGATCGAAATAATGCAACAGAACTGCATCATGTCTGAACTACTCTGGTTAAAACTCTCAGAGGAACACCAGAAAGAATAGTGCCATGAACAATTGACTGCTACTAATATAAAGCAAGGATGGCTTAAGAGAACGCATTGCAAGCAAAATAAACGGCTCTATGAGAAATCTTCCCCTACCAATTTGGAGTTTGACTTTGACTTGCTGCTACTGTGATTTGAGACTGAAGATTTCTCTTTCTGCTGCTTTTTGGCAGCACCTGTCACAACTTCAAATACAGTAGGGAGATCATTGATCATGTTGAAAAGCCGCTTCCTGCACCAAGACACAGCAAAGATCATTGCATGTATAAAATTGGACAAAAAAGCTAAGATACTTGGTATAAACATTAGAATATCAACACGTGAGGGATTGAATTATACTTTCTCCAATAAATCACAGAATCTCGCAACCAGACCCCACCACACTATGGACATCATGTCCATACCAACCAATATCCCTACCAGCGGAGGAAAAGTTATAAAATAAAAAAATAATAATAATAAAAATACAAAAAAGCCAGAACACATTCCTAGCAGCGATCAAGGCTTTCAGTAACAGATATATCCTGACCATACAAAGGCCATACTTCAATGCAAGATTCAAAAGACCATACGAAACACAAACTCAGAAGAAAAGATTGGCACCACCATTACTGCTTCCAGTAAGAAATTGTTATCCAATATTTTTAGCTCAGAACACTAGTTAGAAAGATTGCACTGAGAACTAGGCAGAGCAGTAGCACCAGGCTCACCTGTCAGCTTTATCAAAACCAAATCTAGCACCGAAATAGAAGGCAACAGCAAGCAACCAAGCATCACTGTGGACAGCAACTAGAGATAACCAGTCTTTTTCTTGCATCCCATCCCTAGCGAAATTGATACCCAGAGCAGGCTCAGGGAGTTCAGGAGGTACTTCTTCAGCAGGCAAATTGACCTCCCATTGCTCACTAGGAAATCCATACAAGCACAAATTCTCCTTCTCTGGAAATACAGGGCAGGAAGACATAAAAATTAATATTTCTGAAAGTTATCTCATCCACTCCAACAAGTACTGAGATACATAGGAAGTGAGTGACAGAAATTACAAAAAGAACATCAAGAAAATTGATGTATATAATAGATGTCTTAGCTTAAAACATATATAGGCTTAACAAGTATCTTCCTCAGGTGGTGGTGCACCATCGAACTAGATAACATACACAAGCTATCTCTAAGACAATTCTAAACTAGGTTGAAGTTTAACACCAAGAACTTAGTTCAAGTCCGCATTTTAAAATTATAATGGAACCACCCTGAGATTTGAAAAAGTAAGCATTGATCACAGCTTAATAATTTATAGGATATCTACACAATGAGAAGCTTTAATAAGACTAAATAAGAATATAACAGATAGACACGTGATGGCATTTAATTCAACCTGAAAAACTTCCAAATGTTATGATACAACTTTCAGCCTCGTTAGGAGACACGACAAAGGTTATTGGAAACCATGCAAGACCACAACAGCAATTTCAAAGATCCCAATAACATCACAAATCACACCTGAATTACCCATATCCACCTGCTTTTTAACAGTACTTGTCAATGTCATGCCATGCATGAGAGTAGTCGATTTACCCCCACCTAACATGCCATGCATTACTCCTAAAGAAAATTATACTCCTTACCAACAGTCAAGAAACATCCAACATAAGGCAAAAAAACCTACTTGTTCAAACTAAATTAACAGAATCAAAATGTGAAATTTTCTTTTTAAGAGAAGGGGGGGGGGGGGGGGGGGGGCGCAAAAATGAAAAAGGGAAGGGGGGGAAAAAACGTGAAAAAACACAAAAGAGTTCAGCACATCTGCACGCCATTGACCAAATACTTGAGATTTATTTCTCTGCACCTATCAGTGCATGCTAACGGAGCCATTTGTTTAACAAATTGGAATGTAAGATTTAAAACCTGACTAATGCACTCTTATCTTCCACGCTTAGTCAACAAGCTCAAGAGCACATTTGCAGATACACACAAAATCCATTCCTCAAACTAGAATGTTTGTTAAAAAGTTCGTTCATTAAAGTAAAAAAAAAAAAAAAAACATAGAACAGATGCAATTAACAGACAAAAAAAAACAGCCTATTCAAATTTCAGCTATCAAAAACTCAAGTAACATTCTTTACTCGATTTACGAAATTGAACTCATTTCCCTGATATGACTGACATGCAAACATGAAACCAGCACTTAAAAATGGCAAACACAAAACCACAACTACCTAATTCCCAAAGTGGGGGAGAGGGTTGGGGGGGAAGGTGCCGTACCAGGATCACACTGCTGGTAAAATTCTTCAACATCTGCATAGCCAAAACACCCACGTCGAAAAACAAAAAATCAGCAAAAACCCAGAAAGGACTGAGGAAAAAAAGAGCGTACAACCCAAAAAAAAAAAAAACAATGAAGCAAAAGTGATTCGCGTCCAAAAACGAGGAAAATTAAACTTTAAAAGAAAAAAAAAACATACAAACCTGTGGTGAGGGCTTTGATTAGTCCAGCTCTTCGACCCTTAAAATCCCTAAAAACTTCTTCAACAGTTCGAGGATTGTACCCTGCCTCCATCCTCTTCTTCCCTTTGTCTTCTCTAGTTCAATTTTTACAAAGAAACACAGCAATGGAAGCCGCTGCAAAATTTTCAGTGGGGTTTAAGGGTAGGTGATAAAAAAAACAGCAAAATTCTTCGGAGGGGAGAGAGAAATATGGGATGATGGAGCGGATTTGAATCTAATGAAGATGGACGGGTTTAACTATATTTTAGAGTTGGGTGATGAGTCCGAGAACCCACATACAATTTGAATTTAATTTCCCTTTTTTTTCTTTTTCCTTTTATTTTCCTTTACACACACGTATACATGTATTTGTATTTATGTTTACATGAAAAATAAAATTATAAAATAAAAGACATAAACGTATTTTTTAAATGTACTAATTTAAAATAATTAGATTTTTTTTATATATATTTTTGGGGAGGAAGTGTTCTTATAATAACGTCCAAAAAGAAGACAACGATAGTCATATATAATAAATCAATCTAAATTGTTATTGACATGCAAATTAAATAAATTAAACGATAGTATAAGCCCTGCCCAATAAATCCTCTCATTATTTCCGAATTTTGTGAGAAATATGAAAGTATTTATAACACTTTTATTTATTTTGAACCAAGCTCAATTGAAAAGTGGATTATTCCTTGATTTATTCATAATTGTAACTATTTCCTATTTAATTAAAAATTCCTTAGCTTGACGGCGTTGAGAAAATTCCGTTTACAGAGAGATTACGAGTTTGATCCTCATGCGGTCCCTGTTCTTTTATTTATAGTAACTTGTCTCTTTGGATTATTTAATAATTTTTTGAACTCCATAATTGCATAAGGTGTAATTATTTTATTTGACTTTAATTATTAAAATAATTATTTGAAATATAATGTACCACTCATCAAAAAAAATAAATAAATAAATCATATTTGATTATGTTGATTTATTAATAATTGTTTGAAAATAAATCATATTTGATTTGTTGCTATTTTATATAGAATGTGCTGATGTCATTCTTGAATTATTTCTTCTTTTTTTCAGTTTACTCCGAACCCTATCTTTCACCCTTCTCTTACTTAATGCTTTCACGAATTCATTGATAAAATATCAAAGTTCGAAAAATATATTTTTGTTTTTCTAATGATTAAAATTCAGAAAGGAGGTAATTATTAAATAACATTACTTCTACCATGCAATAACTAAACTAGAAGTATATTTTATTATCGATCCTCTATTTATATTCGTGTTAAATCCATCACACTTTCTCACTTGGAAACATGCCACCAGCAAAGCCAAATATCAAACAAAGACGGGGGAGGAAGAGAAAGAGTATGGACTATTTAATTTACAAACCAAAACAAACTTAAATAACATATTAAGTCGACATCAAAAAAAATATTGAACAATGAATCAAGAAAAGGAAAAGAAAAAAGAAAATTCAATTCGATGTTAGAACATTAACAGAGACTCCAGTATATGGATAATGCATCACTAGCTTAGGAAGATCTGACCATAATTAAATAATGTGTGTGTGTGTGTGTGTGTGTGTGAGAGAGAGAGAGAGAGAGAGAGAGAGAGAGAGCCTGGCAGCACAGAAGGTCTTGAGAAGTCTGAAATACTTATCAGCTGCTGAGCCTGAGCTCATACCAAAAATCATTCTCCAAGCAGTCTTGTCAGAAATTTTTATTTGCCACCCAGAAAACAGAAAGCTCTAAATGGTATCCCTTCACTTGTATGGCATTTCCTGCACAAATATGCTAAAATGAATCAAAAGTGCATCACTTTGGAAAATAGTCAACTAGATATTGGCCCATCAGCAAAGCGGGATAAGTAAATGGATAGGGTGGGTTAACCAGCGTGCTTGAAGATACGATAGACAGCATAAACGGAGCAATCCCTAAGCTCGTGAAATAAATTCACTTAAAGACGAAGAAACTTTGAAGAGGTGCGGGGTGTTTCCATTCGCTAAAAAAAGGTGCTTTGTAGCTTTAGAGCTTTCAAAAAGCAGACATGGTATTTTGTATCACTGCTTCTGCTGAAAACCAAAAAAAAATTTAAAATAAGCTAAAAGTTGAAAGCTCACCTTGCAAGTTAGCTTAGTTATTTTTCTAGTATCCTACCACTACTACTCACTTTTTCCTTTCGAAACGCTACCCACTTTTACTATTGCAACTTTTTATAACTTTCTCTACTACTCCAAAAGTACAACCATTTGCAAATACCCCCGTAATCTAGTTAATCTAGTTAACAGAAAAGATAAAACTCTAAAAATCCAAAAATAGTAACAACAGCATATAAATAAGTGACATAGGCATGGTCCAGGGCATTTCTTATCAAGCTTCTTTCACCAAATAACAGGACGGTAATACTCAATTGAAGCAGCACCACACAGATATAAAACAGTGGAAGAATAGAAAGAAGAACAATTCTCTTACAGGGGGATATGGTGGCATGTAGAAAACCGGTCGAGCATGTCCCATTATCATCTGCTGCCCATACTGCACCAAAACCCAGTTAAAATGGCATAGTACTACAGATTATGGGCATAACTCCTAGAAATGCAAAACACAACGAACCTGAGGTACATTTGGATGATAATATGGCTGTGGCATTGGTGCAGCCTGTGGGTTGAACATACCAGGCTGCTGTGCACCAAAAGGTGGTCCAATCTGCAGATTACGTGGTTATTCACCAGATACGTAACCAGCTTAGAATAGTAAATTTTTTAAGGAAGTGATGAGGTGAATAAACAAATAAAAAACAAGCCGATCGGGCAAACAAAGGAAACAGTCCTTAATCTCATATCTTTCTCCCAGTACAGCCAAAGATCAGTATATAGTTGCTCCAGCTTTTACCTTCTTCTTTCTTTTCTTTTTCCTTTTTTATGGATGCCACAATACCTTGTTTCTACTTAAGAGAACTTGCAATTGAAGGGCTGATATATTAATTAATAAACAGAAGTAGCATCTAAGTTAAATTTGGGGAAACATTCAATCAAGTTAGTCAAGTTGCAGATACAGGCTACAGTTCTGGATAACCCAAGCAGAACAAGGTTCAAGTATTAATATATACGAGTAAACTCACCCCACTAGGCATTCCCTGCATATGTGGCATGGCATTCATGTTAGCTGGGTAATAGAACGGAATATCAGGAGCTGGAGAAGAAGGTCGTACAGGTGGAGTGAAACTCTTAGCATTCGGGTTTAACTTAAATTCCTGCAAGATAATTAGGCACAGAGCAGAAGTGCAATGAGGAGAAGGATTAATTGGTTTGCTCAACATGTTAAGCATGCTAGTTGTAACTTGTAATGTAAGGGGGCATAAGATCGTACTGAATTGTAAATGACAGTACCAATTGTAAATTCTCACTCCTAAGTTCTCACCTTAGCATGTGGATTTAGAGTCGACTTCTCCGAAGACAGTGAACCAACAGATGAACTTGGTGACAATCCCCACCCAGCTGAAGTTGATGTAACACCTCCATGATCAGTAGTAGATGATGAAGAGCTACTAGGCCGGACAAGAGAACGTGCAGTCCCTCGTGTTCTAGTAGGAGCTGCACTTTCTGATAGCTCATTAGAAGAGCTCGCCTTTTCCTGACCTTCAGATGAGGCATTTGATGGATCAAATGCAGCAGCGTTTGGAGACAATCGAGCCTTATCAGATCTTTCTTTCTCTAATCTCAAGAATGAGGGGGAATCAGTGAATGTAATAATATCAATCTTAATGCAGCACTCTGAGATAAATAACATGGAATAAGAGAAGATAGATTCTACAAAACTCACAGAAAAGCAAAGCAAGATTGCAAACACAGGAAAGAGCAGGCCCACCACAATAACGAAGTCATAAAGCAATTTCAAATGAGAAAAGGAGAACATTGTGACAAAAGTTGACTGCTTGCAAATCATTAAGGTAGATGGACAACTGCCACTAGGAACAAATCTAAGTAGGTAAACAGCAAAAATTAAGGCAGTTCACTCACCCTCAGCTTTTGATACTTGACTCAGATCATGTATCTGCATAGAAAAGGAAGTGATTATGACACTCATCAGCGACAGTTTTAACAATGTCCAATGTCAGAGAAGTCAACAGACAATCACCTTTCGTGTTTCTTCATCCTCCTTATGGTAAATAGTAGCAGCAAGTCCAACAAATTCGTTATCATGAGCCCTAAATTCAAATATTCCCGGTTAGAAACTTAGTAGACTTTCTCCAATTCAAAGGCTAATGATTAACTTAAAAATGATATAGCATAATTTCACTACTTTTTTGTTCAGGAAATGTCACACATGCATTTGAAAATTTTTTTTTCTTAGGCATTAAATAACGAAATGTTAAATATTACAAAAACCTGCTAGCATCAATCACAGCTGAATGTTTTAGAAGCTCTTCCGGTAAGAGCTGTCGAGCATGCTCCTCTGATCCTGAGTTATACACATATCTGCTTGAAGCAGTCATAGTAGATTGCATTTCTTCCTGAAGAAGAAGAACAAAAACCTTACAAGTTTATACCCAATAACAATCCAAGAAAACATCAGACAATGAAGGCACAAATAAGGGATGGGAGATTCAGATATATCTCCCTTGGCAACTATAATGATAGGTCACACAAGTCAGAACTGCCTACTTTCAGTGTGCAATTATGTAAATACCATGTCATTCATCAGCGCAGATTACTCACTCAAAGGCTTCTACTAAATCATCTAAAAGCAGAATTTTCATATAGCAGCTTATCCAGACTCCTTTAAGCAAGATTAGTTCGGAGATGATGCCCTCAGAGGTGGAAACAGACATGTTCAGTTAAGGATACTTCTTCTCCAAGAAGAAAACAAATTCATGAAAGAAACAATGAGAGAGGAAGCAGAAAACCATAAAAGAGGCATTTTCCATCAAATCAAGTTTAGCACTGTAATTCTAGAGTTGTCATTCAAAAAATGCAGGGAGCAAATGTTAGACTTAACCCATATTTATGATTTACTTATTCGTGTTGAGGTCATCAATGTTTGACTGTATATTGAAAAAACTACCATATACCCACCCACACAAAAGAAAGCAAATACAAATATAGAAAACTAACATCTGAGTGCATTGCAAAACCAGCTACAACCCAGTCTCTGGCAATATTGAGAATATGTAATTTCAAAATAAAGATAAGTGGTCATGAGAAGAGCAAGGGATGGAAGAGAGACAAAATTGGCCTTTGGAGAACCAATGTCAGAACTCGTTACAATTATGAAGGTAAAAGTATATCCAGTTAATTAATAGATTCATTGCAAGCTGTTGCTTCTTTTTTGCGTCGTAAATTAAATCACTGCAAACGTCAACCTGTGTAGCCATTGTAAAGCTTTGATAACCAAAAGAGAAAAAGGTATTGAGAAGTAAACAAAACAGCTAAACACCTGTAGCAGGCAAATGACAGTACGTCAATCATAATGCCAGGTATAATGGTAGATACTGTTCAGAAATTAAGAATACCATCAATGAAGATCTCGATGACACTTGCGTTCCATCACTGGTTTTCCCAATACTCTCGCCTGTGAGTGTTTTGCTAACAAGAGAACCAGAGAGACCTCCAAATGTTTCATCATTTCGTGAATCCAATAATATGTCCTCACCATCATTGTATCCACTGTCATCAGCTCCCCGGTAGACAGACGAGAATCGAGTTTCTTCATCAATATCTAGACTTCCATCGAGTTGAATACCTCTTTCCTGTGGAATCAAACAAGATTGAGATCAATGAAACAAAAGTAGAAACAGAAACCAAAGAAAAGAGGGCAAAACAGTTAGCCAAGTCACAGTCTAACCTCTGCTAGATGAAGATCATGGGTTTCCTCACCCTCAATCTCTCTAGCTATCCTTAAAGCTTCTCTTTCCCATTCTCTTGTCTGAGGACCTCTCTCAAGCTTCGTTGTGTAAAGCTCCTCATCGAATGTGCTCTTGACTCCAAATAAAGTTTCATTCGCTTCAAACTGATCCCAGCATCTGATACAAAGGTAAAGGTATTGCATCAGTCAAAACAGCAATAAGAAAACAAGGATGACAGTATCAAGTGAAGGAAATTTGATAATTGCTATAGATAAATGATATTTCTTCAGAAAATTAAACAGCACTGCATAAAGTTCTTTATGATCTCTAAGGGCTTATTGCCCAAGCTACTATATGGTTGCCTCCAAAACTGTCATGGGAAAAAGCATCACTTGACATTATTCACAAATTTCAGTAAAAGGGAAGCATCCCCAACCAGACATATATCCCAAGAAAGAATCATCACATCTATCCAAAATTCAGAGAGAAATGTGAGTCCCAACCTATAAGGACCATCAAAAATGTTCTCCAGCTCAGGAGATCCAGGGTCATTCTCATCAGGGACCCAGCGCTCCAGTTCCCTACCCACCTCTACATGTCGCGATTGTGATATGCAGGAATCTGTCAGGAGTTCTTGCAACTTTTCATTCTGGACTTCATTAGTAAACCTATCCCTTGTTACAGGCACGCCCTGTTCCAGTTTGAAAAAAAGCTAGTTTAACTCCAACTGCAGCCTAAGCCATTCAGCAGAATCTGCTGCTTTACAATGAAGAGTTCATCAACAGAAACTACTGGTAGATAACTATCTCATGCAAATTTTGACTAGCAACCCAAATATGGCATCAGGAATGAAAATGTAATAATAAGCAGAATACTTATTTAAACCTTTGCAATCACTTGCACAAGGTCCTTAGCTGGTATTATCAGAGTCCTCGAAGGAGGCTTATCTGATACATTTTTCTGTCCTCCTCGAGAACCATCTTTAATTGAGTGTGCCATTTTCAGAACAACTCCTGCACCCCAGAAAAAGCCATATGTCAAGCTGCAAAAGTGGTGCTTAAAGTAGTGCTAAATCACACAAAGGTACAGTTATAAGTAGATTCATGCAGCTACATCTTGACATACCAAAATCCTCTGAATTTGTAGCATGAAATATTCCTGCATATACAGATCCATCCAGCACCTGGACTTCCACTTGATGCCCGATGAGGCATGTAGTTAAATAAATTAGCCGATCACGTGAAAGTGGTTCAGGGACCTCTTCTTCACCTAAAATTACTTGATTTAGATCTGAATATAACATAATTTATAGACAGGCTAATGGTGCATTGTCACGAATCCTTACCAAAAGTAGTCCTGCTAGAATTCGTTTTGCCAATTTTACGACGGCCATATCCGTTAGAAGAAGATCTGGGTAGCACAACTTGCTGAGTATTCATCTTCAACAGATGAAGTCAAGTATATGCAGATAACTCGACCAGGCTCAGACAATAAACAGCAGAGGCAACAAACTGAAATAAAAAATGTTTTTAACTAGGCACAAGTAAGATAAATTGATTCCAAAAAGAATGAAAAAAGTTCAGGCACAGCGGCAGCCAGGATTTCCAACAAGATAAACTTCACACGGCAATAACAAAAATAACAAGACATCATCAAATAGGTCTAGCCATAGAGGCCCACAAAATAACTACTGCCAAGTTTGGCCATAACCCTTATAAGTGTTGTTATTTTACGAGAATTCTGAATAATTTTATTTGACATCCATAACCATCACAATTTTGCATCAACAAAACTTTATGAATATGACTGTCCTACAGGTACCAAAAACACGTCAACAAGCAAGCATTTCAACATCATTAGCACTTAAATATTTCACAATAGGCACAAGGATTGAAATGCTCCTCAATCAACTCAGGCCAGTGGAAACAACAAAACAACTCATTCTCTCAACATACATGCAGAAATTGGGATGACAAAATAGAACCGTATCTGCGAATTCTCTAAAAATTACCCCTATACTTACACAGAATATCAAAGATGAAACAATGAAACAATCACTTCAAAAATCAGGCAACTACGTAGACAGCATCTAACTAGTTGAAAGATTAGAACAAGCCCCAAGTGCTTTCTTGCAATAAAAGTATAAGGGGGAGCAGCAATAATCTAGTGACCTGCTGTGGATGATTATCTCAAGATGTTTACAAGGCAGCACACACCCTCTGCAAGGAAATATGAAAGACCTCAAGTCAACAGATGCTACTCTAAGTTTTGCAAATACTTCCACCATGAACACAGAATGATAGAAATGCATCCGTTATAACAAGATTGTCATGGAATGAGGCAAATCAATCTTGGACAAAAACAATCAGCACTCTTGCTCACACAACTCATGCTTTTTGGATTGGATCAACAGTACAAGGTAAGTATCTGTTATCATACTTCAGAACACATAGGACAATTCACTATCTGGGGCTTCCTAAACCCCAAATCTTTGAAACAGAAGGAAAAGCCCATCTAAATCACTGATCTTGATCGAAGCAGCAACCAAATCATCAAAAAGCAAGGAATGTGTAAATTGCAGCGATTCTAGAATGAGGTTATGAAAAACAATACTTGGATCACATGCATATGTGGAGTGCAGCAACAAACATGCTGGAATGGAGTAGGAAATTAGATAGAGTCTTGACCTTTCAACCAAATAAACTACAAGATCTCTTCTCAAATATTGATGGATAGATACGACAAAACAAAGAGAGTCAGATTCATCACCAACTATATATGCCTAAAGCATCTACAACTCGAACTTCCACATTAGGGTTCCATCACCTTTCTAAAGTTTTATGCATGGTGAAGAACAGAGTCAAACATCTCTTCCACTCTGCTCATCTCAATACCATCTGTAAACAGATGGCAATGGACCGAGATAAAGATTAAAAATGTAACATGAAACAAACGTGAAAACTAAAATATTTTTCAGAATTACTTTGGGAAAGAAATTCCTCCCTGACAATAAGAAAAAACTATATTTACCCTAACAAATTATATGAGCATTACTAAGTACATGTCTGTGACTAGCAAACATGGTTAACTATACCTTCCTTGGCAGAACTCTTAGCAATAAAATTTGAAATCTCCAACCCACCAGGAAAAGAAAGAGGGAGGGAGGGAGGGAGGGGGAGAGAGAGAGAGAGCAAGGTAGAACCAGATTTTATTCATATGAATAGTAATTTGTGAAGATTTTCAAGTGTTAACAAGTTTCCATGATAGAAACCATTCATACCCACTAGTGAAACATCAAAATTCAATCAAATTTTGAAAGAGCTTGAACCTATTAGCGGGCCCAAAAGAAAACACAAAAACCCGCCAAAAAAGAAGCATCATAGCTACACATGCAGCCATGGATTACACTAATTTCCAATATGCAACCAAAACTTCCATAACTAATCATAATGCAACGAGAACAAGAAGTTTGCAACCTCAACCCAATAAAATGGCTATAAATATCAAGCATTAACAACAAAGAAAAAAAAAGGGGAACAGCTTCTATGGCACCCCGCAAACCAACTATTGAATCAATCAAAAAAACAAGGAATAATATGGATAACTAGCCAATAATATTGCACAGGCATCCAAAAACATAGATGAACGTATTTCATGCAATTTGGTTTTTTTTTTTTTACATCAAGCAGTGGCATTTCTTGAAGGGAGCAAAAACTGAGACCGCAAATGATATAATTATCCACTGCTCAACTTCAAAAGCCCTACTCATCACAAACAACAACTTAAAAAACCGTAGAAATTTCCTCCTCGGGAACCCTATAATTAAAACAATCAATCAATACATAAAATTACTAATATTGTAGACGATGGGCATCGGAAAACGCGCTCACCAGGAGAACGAATAGAGATAGCGACGACAAGAGAGCGGAGGCGATCTGAGATAGGGGTTTGATCAGAACAAAACGGCGTCGTACTGATGGTTACCGCCACGCCAAACAACCGGACCCGAATGAGGAGCTAAATGAATATTATGATCTGCATCTCTGCAAATTATGTTTTTATGTTCAGTTCTCTCTTTGGGAGCATGATGACCCGTTTACCCGACCCGAACGATGTTTGAACTTGCAAGGAAACGGGTTTGAAATTTTCTTTTTTGCTTGCATGCCCTTCTAAACTTATGTATTAGTATTTGAACTACCCATACATTTGACTAGAGTCGAGTGGAATCGAGCGATTAATTTACTTTCTTTTTTTTTTTTTGTCTATATTCAAATTTAATTACAAAATCACAATAAGTTTAAATTCTTTTTTATTTTTTTTAAATCGATAGAAATAGGTCTGATCCCCATAAAATAGGTCAAGAAAAAAAAAAGTAAAAATCTACCCGTTTATGCACACCTAATTCTAGTATGGTATTTGAATTTTACAATTCACGATTTGTTAATTTATGAGTTTTGTCCTAATCAAGTATATGTTCACACTACTAATAAACTTTGAAGAATCTAAAGTAACTACACTTTAGATTGTTGATCGTTAGTTCTCATTTGTTGTCATATATCTCATCGATGATCGTTCACTTTTCAACATTTCTTCTAGCTTTTATATTTGATTCCTTTGGTCATATAAACTCATCTTATTTTAAAAGAAATCCATTTTTGTTTATTATAAACTAAATAAATATGTCAAAAGAAATTTAAAAATACATATACATATAAAACATTAATAAATGTTTTATATGTTATACTACTAAAATTTAAGATGAAAACAAATTATATTTCATTTTTATACTAAACACACCTCGAGAAGTTCAAATCCTAACCTCCTCTCTTTTAGTAAAAAACACATAAGTTCAAGTCCCAACCAAATGCTCGAATTTGGTAGGTTTTTGTCTGTATTTATTCAAGTGGAAAAACTTCAAAAGCTCAAAGTTAGTTTGATTCCATCGACAGTGTCAAATATAAGAATCAAACTTATTTATTTTTCTTAAAGAAAACGTCTAATGTTAGGCATAGCAGGCTAAGAATACAATAATCACCTTACAAAAGTAAACTTACATCCTATATGCACGAATACTTCTAAAATTAGAGTCATGTTATGTTATGTCAGATACAACACCCCTCCTACATCAGAGGCGGAGCTGTAATTTTTAGTTTGGGGTTCGATGCCCCCCCCCCCCTACCCAACCCACACTCTCCTAAAACTTCCATTTTTTTTTTTTTTTGTTATTTGGGCAATAACCACTATTTTGAATGTATGTTTCTTAAAAAGTTGCCCCTCAAAATAATTGATGCTTCATAAAAATTCAATCTTGTTCATGAGACAAAAATTTGTGACTCTATCCTTATCTAAAACTAAATTGTTTTTTAATTGTTGTTGTGACCAACCGGAGCCAAAGTCGAGGCCACCAATGTCAAAAGTGGTTCAAGCATTGGTTGTGTTGGTGCAGCGAGCAAACAAGTAAATTTTTATCCACATCGAGTTAAGTCATATCGGGACTAATATGATGGCTAGCATTTTACATTTGCCATGTAATTGGTATACAATTTAAACAGAGTAATCAATCACATGCCAAGTGTATCAGCACTTGCCACTTGATTGGTTGGGTGTGGTAAAGTCAGGTTTGGGCAAGAATTTTACCGAGCGGACATGAGCAAGAGAACTTTTGGAAACGGAGATGCCGATGAATATTCTCCTTTGCTTGCTTTTAAGTTCCTAGTGGAAATTGAAGTTCCTTCTTTTTTTTTGAATAATACACACACCACCTGCACGCTGGCAAGATTCCTTGTGGAAAGTAAATATTACCTCCCTGTATTGACTCCTTTACCCTTTCCCGCAAAGGATTCACATTGAATCTTTTAGATAATTTAACTATGTTGTATCATAGGAAAGAGTAGGTGACAAAAAATTGTTCATTCTTGATAAATTCATTTTCACTCCATCAACCATACAATACAATTTCCAAGGAAAATCCAGTATAGAAGGAGGCACAACTGCTGCAAAGAATATTTTCAATTGAAACAAATGTTCCATTAACAGAGTCAACAACCAAGCGAGCGAGACAAGGAAAGAACTTTTCGTCGAATTCCAACGGGAACACCCCATCCCCATACTGAAAACGGATAACGGATTGTAAACCATGTACTTACTTGGCCGTTGCACTGAACTTCTGATAGCCTTTTGATGACTTTGTCGACAACATCTCTGTTACTGTCTTCCTTCTTGCCCGGATAGCATACATTCCGGCTTCCGTGCACACACTTCTTATGTCGGCTCCTGAATTTAGAAAAAAAAATCGAATAATATTAGATCAGAGCAAAGAACGGACCCGATATATATGAACTGGTAAAAGGTTTCTCCTAAATTTTGTCATGATAAGTGTTTCGTTTGTTATCTCTTAACAACATCGACATAGGCAGGGAGCAATCACAATCAAGGTGATAGAGACACTAAAACAAAGGCCTCCCAAGTGCTTAAGGAACCCAAAATTTGCATTAGTTTCCTTAAAAGCTAATGGAAATGGGTACAAAGCTCAGAAATTCCTAGACAAGTGACTTGTGCCATCATTTTTAGATGCCAAAATTGATGATTTCATTCATAAAGCTAACACAAACTAAAGGCAAAATAGAAAGACTGACCTATCGATTGCCATTAGTACTTTAATACTACTTCTACAGAAGAGCATCGAATCCAGCAAGTTGATTCACAATTTCAAGCATGGTGCGGTGAACCTCATTGTCTCCACCTACCCCATCATCAAACCGTGCACCTCCAATGGCATCTACTTCATCGAAACATACAATGCAAGCTACCAATAACACGAATGAAACAGGCATCGGTTCGATTAGCAGAGTTTTGCCAGTACCAAGAGGACCATAACACAGAACACCCTCTGGAGGATCAATCCCCAGCTTTACAAATTTGCATGGGCAGCTCAACAACCTACAAAAAATACATGGCGAAATGTGCATTCCAGTTAAAGGGTACAGACCACGATTGCTAAGATTTCAAGACAACCAGCAATAACCAACATCAGAAACTAAACCAGAAATTAAACTAAAGTAGTTCTCTCACAAGGTTATATACACTGACTAGATTACGGTTCTAGAAATTGCCAATGGACTTGTTTGTGTTACGATTCAATCTCTTTTTGGCCCTGTTTTGAGTAGGATACTGAATATGACATTTGGTTATTTTGTGTGTCTTTCACGAGTGTCCAATTCTTAATCGGCGAGAGACAGACACTATTGTTCCACGAGTGTCCAATTCTTAATTTTAAATTTAGTTGTTTACTTATTAAATTTAGAAGTGGTCAGAAAATGGTATACCGAGGTGACCATCTTGATAAGCATTTAGTGGTTTCAAAGGCTTATCAGAGGGGATAAATCACTTAGCTAATGACGGGTCAACTATGCTAGCTTCATTTTGCGAACTAAGAGTAAAGAGGCAAATTCTTCGCAAAACTTCTAGTGCTATTGGCCAAGCGTCCATTACGGAGTCTCAATACAAAGAAGATGAATAAGAGTGAATGACTATATGACTAAAAGCACAAGAAGTGGGGAGGGTTGGAGGAATCATAACATCTTTTCTGAGCTATGCTTGCCTAAATTGCCATTTCAGTGCGCAATATTGACCAGCAAATTTATAAAAGCTCTGCACAATAAAGCCTTGAGGGCGCAATACAGGCTCGTCTATCACCACGTCAATATAGTCCGTCATTTTCTCCACCTCATCAGGGAAGTCGCCCTTAATATGATCCAGTCTAAGCTTGAAAACCGTAGCTCCCATTGATGATATATAACCAGTTTGAAGATCGGTGAAATACGCAGCAAAGCAGAAACATCCTCCACCGGCATGCACAACAGCACCAATCCCTTATGCACAATCTACTGCACAGGTGAAGTATTCATTCAATCCAGTGATACGTTTTGGAGTCATATAACTGAAATCTTCCCCTTTTAAGATGTGAAAGTGTGAGAGCGTTCAAATTATAGCCAACAATGGCCACTTTTGGATATATAACCTCAAGTTTACCAATATCCAGCCCTGGTTCAAAGTAATGCTGCTCGATGAGGAAAATCTTGCTGCATACATTGGAGCAAGTTGAAAACCAATGGATCCAATTTAGCAGCGGAGGTATATTCTCCTCCATCTTCTCTTTCACTATCATAATACTTGGTATACAAAAACCATTGGCATTCAATGGAGTCGAAAACACAGAGTCCAAACCGCTGACATGAATGAGGGGTTCGAAAGTAGATTTTCTGCTCTCCTCGATCAATCACAAAACATTTTACGGTGACACGAGTAGATAAAAATTGTGGGGAAGGAAGCACAACCCAAGATGGAATTGATAGTTCCTCAAATCTTTCCCTTTTTCTTTTTTTCCAAATCTGGTTGCTCCATAGCTAAATCCAGCTTTTCAAATTCAATATGGTTGTAACTGGGTTGAGTGGATAAAACATAGAGCTTCTGATCCAGAGCAAATTGCAAAGGTTTATGCATGGGAGCATTCAATATCGGGCCCTTTTCCATCCATGAGGCCCCGGACCGCTGACGTGGCAAGTGTAAACCGCTCGAGCGGCCAATTCATCAGCCCTTCCAATGTAACCTACGGGCTACGACAATGAAAAGCTTGGTTCCACAGGCTGTAGAAGCGATATCATCTGTAAGCTCTTCGCCGCCGTCATTGCCATTGTCACTGTCGACGTCGACGGCGTTACCCCCGATCTCGTAAAAATCACTCAGATGGAGATCGATGACATTATAGGCACTCTCACGACCCCTCCGTAAACCCAGAGTGAGAAACACCCATTTTGCATTGGGTAGCTCCGACACTGCCGGAATTTCATCTTTCCTTGGCATGAAATCAAAATCAACAACCGGTTCCGCCATTGCAACACCACCAAACCCTAGTAACTCCGATTCAATCAATCCCTTATACCGTAGCCCTTATTCTATTCAGTTCAATTCCTCTCCCGAGTCTGTCTTTGGTTTTGCTTATTTTTACGCCCGCCATCTTTTTCCCGGGCTTTTGGATTTCTAAAAAGATTAGGACAAATTGCACTTCGCCCCCTGAAAATTTTTAATTTTGACACAATACCTCCTAAAAATTAATAGAAAAACATCTCTCTTTTTCCAATATTCAATCTATTATTTTTATTGTATTTTTTCATCTTAGTCTCTTTTTTTTTTTTGGAATTATCCAATTCAATGAAGGTGAAATTTATTTCTCTTTTATTATTATTAACTCAATAAATACTTTAAATGTATATTTGATAAATAAAAATAAGGACAAGTGTCGTATTTAGTCATCAAAATATCATTTTAGTGTCACTTTAGTCCTTAAAATGCCATTTTTGATCTTACAACCCTTAAACTTATAAATTAGTTTCATGTTTATCCCTTTGATGAATTTTTAGGTACGTTTTTGCCTGAAATGATATCATGTGAATATTTTAAGGGAAAATTTGTCATTCCATGATTATACATTTTAGATAAAAAAAAATTTCAATTGGCCAAAAATGAGATTTTGAATTTTAATTGACCATTTTTAAAAAGGCATAAAGGAAAATTTTAATTTTTTATGACTTTTTTATTTTTTCATCGACAAAAAAAAAACACTTATGTAAATTGTATAATTATGGAATAATAATTTTGGCCTTAAAATAGCCACATGTCTGTTACACAATACCATTTCAAACAAAAACACACCAAAAAATTCACAAAAGGATGAAATGAAACCAATTTATAAGTTTAGGGACTGTAAAGTCACAAATAATACTTTATGAGCTAAAATGATATTAGAATTAAATATTGAGGACTAAATATGATATTTACCCGATTAACAATTTTAAGCCATCAAAGTTTGGACTTTTAATTAGAAATGTATATATTTTTTATGGCTTAATTGCAAAACTCATCCTATACCTTCACCCCACTAGTAATTTTGGAACACTTTGTATTTAATTTGACAATTTAAGACTGCAATTTCTTAATTTTGACAATTTAAGATAAATTTTCATCGTAATTTTTGAAATTGGATAGAAAAGGTCATGTGCAGCACATGTGACAAAATAAAATTTGGGATTTTATGTTCTCCGGCCAACTTGCATTTACGTGGACAACCAAAGAGCTAAATCATCATTTTTTAAACACGTTGACAACTACAAAAAAAAAAACAAAAAAAAAATCCATACATGCAACATCACCAATAAATTTGGAGGAAAAACTCCCTCCAATTAAAAGGCACACATATATCATACTAGAAATTTGGGCACACTCAATGTGTGTGTATAGTAAAAATAATATAATATAATTACATGCTTAAAATTTGTTGGAATTTATACTGTCAAAATATATATTTTTAAATTACATGCTTAAAATTTGTTGGAATCTATACTATCAAAATATATATTTTTAAATATTTTTACTATACTTATTAAATTAATAATAAGTGAAAGGTAAAAATAATTTAAAATATAATTAAGAAAATAAATACAAAGAAAGTAACAAAAAAAGATTTTAAAATGTGGGGATGGGAGAGAGAGGGAGGAGTAAAAACAATGTGGAAAAGGGAGACGAGAAAGAAAATAAAATTAAAAAAAGACAAACCAAAATAGGTGAAATACTACAAATGGTTATAAGAGGATGCTCCCTCTTTATATAATAGTATGGATGCGTGTATATATATGTTGTACCTTATATATCAAATGCCATATCATACTATACATATAGATAGATAATTTATAAATTAATGTTGAAAATATATTAATGATATAAAAATATTATTTATAAATCTACGAATATATATCTTATATAATATCATAATATATAAATAAACATATTCATATAAATTCATGGAGAATATATTATATAATATAATCTATATGTGTATATATTTAAACAATATTTCATACATTTAATAAAACATTATACATGTACATAAAAATAATAATGAAAAAAGATTTTATTTTTGTTTTCTCTCATCCTCTCCACCTAACCCCTACTCCCCCCCCCCCAAATGGTTTAAATATATGCAAAATGTTCCCTGCGTTTTTTGAAACCCTATGTGAAACTCCATTTTCGTCAGAAAATAACAAAGCCTGTATTACATGTGTTTGGTGTGCAAAAATTAGTAATTTTTGATACCTTTTTGCGAGTATAATGACCAATATACCCTTGCGCTTATCATTTAAATATACTTATCTAGTATAACAAGTAAGTCCCTTTAATTTATTTAAATTTTAATTAAGCCCTTATCTTTTTATTTATAAACTTTAAATTACAAACAAGCCCTTTTCTGTTTTTGTTTTAATTATCTTTCAAACTATTTTAATTTGTTCATAAAATATATTTTCTATTTTTAATAAGTATTAATTTTGTTATAACTTCTTCTAAAAAATTCTTATTAAATAAATAATAATAATTAAAAATGAATTCAATTTTTAAAAAAATCATGGATATACAATCTATTATTCCTTTACGAACCCTAGCCCCATCTCCACCTGAAAATTATGGGGTTAAAATTGTTGGTGAAATTTAAATTATATCCATAACTGTGTGTGTTTTGGTGTGTGTTTTTCTATGTGTGAGCTCACTTTACATGAGTCAAGTATGAGCTTGCTTTACAAATGGCACCAAATGAGGAGGGCAAACATGCATTTTGGTTTATTATATTGACTTCATTTCATATTGAGGACACTTTATATGTCGATTGACAAATATGGTGCAAATTGTTTCAAAAATTTCGTAATGTTAGGCCAATGACCAAAATCCAACCCAAAAATGCTATATCATCGTGGAGAAAAGTCTTAGTTTGCTTTTTTTGCTTATAAGGGGATGAATAGGTCAGTGAAATTGATTTATTAAATAGTTAAATTTCACCCCAAAAATTTTTAAAATGGTCTGGAGTCATAGAGGAGGCCTTAGTGGGGGGTGTAACAGAAATTATATAGGTATACCCTCAAGTCCCATAGTTAGGGGGTCGGCAACCCTATGGATGCTCCAGGATAGGGTATGTGAGACCCTATCCTGGGGCATCTTTGATGGGACTTGAGGGTATACTTTGCACAATTTCTATTACACCCCTCACTAAGGCCTCCTATATGGGTGGGTGGGGGGTGTAAATTTGATATTAATGGTTTAAAATATCTAAGTTCAATTTTTTAAATTCATTAATCTAATCTTAAAATTTTACCTTCATTTGCTTTTTCTAGAATGAATTTATAATTTATATAAAGAATTCATGATTCATAAATTCATTTAATATATATAAAAATTTATAAAAAAATTATAAATACAATTCTTTTTATAAATGCATATGGATGCGTGCGCGCGCGCGCACGCAATTGAGAGAAGTTATATTTATAAATTCTTTATATAAATTTTTATATGTGTGTGTAAAATTATTTTTATAAATTCTTTTTGGAAAAAATAACAGAAAGTAAAATATTAAAATTAGATTAATAAATTTTAAAAATTGAACTTAGAGATTTTGAATTGTTAACATTAAAGTTGTAGCACATTTCTACAACATTAGCTAAGTGTGTCCAAGTGGTTTGGCAAAGAAGCTTAAGTTTGTGCCGTTAACAACCTAGGATATAATCCATCTTGAAGTAAACTTTTTTGCGGGACGCGGTTTAGGTATCTAAAATGAAGTTTTTGCCCTTCAATTTAGTCCACCTAGATGTTAAGATATCTAATATATCCACCTCATTAATCTACTTATCCCCATGTAAGCAAGATATGGCAACTAGAATTTTTCTTGACGAAGACGTGGAATTTTCAGCCTAAATTCCGGCCGTTGGTCTAACATTGCAAAATTTTGAAACAATATGTCTCATATTTGCTAGTGAACAAAAAAAATGTATCTTTAATATGAAATGAGACCAATATAATGGACAAAAAAGAATGCAATTTTGCCAGATGAGCAACCATCTGCGGAAATACGTTCTATGCCATGCAAATCGTGCTGCTTGTTTCTCTAAACTGGTATGGCCACATTAATAGGCTTATTGCTTTGAACATACACATCTATTCCATATTTTTCACTGTTTGTATTATCTATAATAAATGATATGGAGTATAATTGTCTCTAAATTTCTTTTCATTGCCTGATGAAAATTAAAAATTACACTATGAATAGACAATGTGAAAACTAGAAATCAAGAGCTCATGCTGGAATTTGATAGCAACTCATTCAGTCATTGTCTAAGTTTAGTTTGTGCCACAATTAAAAGTTTATTTCTTGTATATTCCTTAGGAAAGAACAAGGAAAAGTTGAATTGCATTTTAAATTTAACTTCAGCATCTCTTGATTTAGGAGAGCCATCTATAATTTTAAGAAGCAACAAGAGGGTTGTTGTTTCAAGTGAAAATGAGGGACCAAATCTGATTTAGAAATATAGTTGGAGGACGAAAACTGAATTTTTTTTTCCACTTTTTTTCCACCCCTCCTATCAACTTTTTATTCAGAGAAAAATAAAAAATGAAGAATTTAGTTGATCTTACCGATAATCAATTACTTCAAAGTTGTGACTTCTCAAGTGCCCCATAAGTGGACTACTTTCTTCATAAACTCGAACTCTAACTTGGAGGCCGTCATTCCCAAATTTGTCTTGTTCCTTTAGTATCGTTTAGTGGAACCCACTGCGAAATAGCTACAATCGTTCAACTTAATCAATTGAAGCAGTGGTATTTCTCCAGTGCATGAAGGAATCTCATTGAACATATCTAGTTCCCCAAAAATGGGTGCTCTCTACTATCCAACATTTCAGATTATGACATTTCTTAATTGGCAGGTATTTTAGGTTGGGAATTGCCCCTCAACTGTTTCCCACTTTGATCCTATGAAGAAAAACCACTCCAATTTGAGCATTTGAAGATGGAGTATTGAACCTATCTTTGTACTCATGTCCTCCCAATAGAGAACATTGCCATCTAAAGTGAACTTCTTTTGAGTGAATGCAAGAAGGCCAAGTTTTGCAACAAATCACTCCGACTTGGCCTGTTACTCTGACCAAAAGAGCAATCAATAGATTTGAGTTTATGTAGGCATATAAGATTGTTGAGACAATAATGTGGTGTCACCTCAAATCCCTATACAATATCATTATAACTTAATTGCAATTTCTTGACATTTGAGATTCTCCTAACCACTTATTCACTACACTTGAAATTTGTTATTTTCGAGAGTGTTGTAGGTTTCCTGAAATAAAGAGCCCGTTTGGATGGACTTTTTTCAAATAAAAAGCACTTATTTTTTGAAAAAAAGCACTTCAGACAAAATAAATTGTGTTTGGATGGGCTTTTTAAAAAAAAACAGAAGCCAGAAAAAAAGCCAAAACTTTTTTTAGAAGCTGCCTCGGACTAGCTTCAAATAAAAGCACATTTTAAAACACTTTTAACTTCTGTATCTAAACGCAAAACTGCTTGGCTTAAAAAAAAAGCTCTACCATAAAAAGCACCATCCGAGAAGCACTCTTTTTTTAAGCCCATCCAAACGGGCCCAAAGTCATCTTGCTCATCCATTTGGTCACTGGGAGGATCCGGAAGGAGTAGATTATCAAATCTGACATGCTTAGGTTGAGGCACCTTCCAAATTTTAAGTTTTGCAATAGCATTCTTGTTCGTCCCGCTAACAATTAATGTCTGTAGATTCTAAAAGAGGTAGATTATCCACAAGATCATAGAGCCAAGAAATGTCATTTTTGTCTTCTACTACGATTTGACGAGTAGCAATACAATATTGGATATTTATGCCTTCATTACGAGGAATATCAAAACTACGTTTGTTTGTGACATAAAGAAACTTATTTTTCGAGCTTTTCTTAAATATAGGTCTATCAAGAGATCATGGATATTATAAAATTTTGTTTTTCCCAAAACTTCATGTCCACTAACCAAAATTAAATTCCTACTTATGAGTACATTGAGTGTTCCTCAACACCCTCTTCCAAGTTTTTGGCTCTAATTGATTTTATAAATCCTCCATCAACCCATAGTTTGATGAGGGAGGCACAAATTTTACTGTCTTCAAATGGATTGACAACTGCTTACAACTCGTATATAATATTTTCAAACACCTCTCATTTCCCTCTAAATTCATAATTGAATTTAAATTTTCCACAATGTACTCCTAATACTCTCGTGTCCATTTGGATTTCGCTAGGAATCCTCCATTCACAATAATTGATAAAAGAAGCCCTTTGCTGATTTTTGCAATCTTCTATCCTATTTCCGCCAATTCAATGGGGCAATCTCCTTTTCCAACACATATTGGCAAAGTAAATTCCAACTTTTATGCTCATCCAAAAAATTCATCACGACACAAGGGGGGCCAACTAAATCCGAAGTCAATTTTGCTAGTCTAGTGGTTATAATTATTCCACTACTATTTTTGTTATTTGAAAAGTAGAAATTTACTTTGTCCCAAGTCTCAATACTCTGCATTACTATTATTACATATCATCTATTATATTCAAATACCTTCTACCCAATAAACTTTCGTACAATTGTAAACTTGAAATTTTTTTTCACTTGTTACACTCAAAGTTTCCCTTTTATCTTAGGTTATTTGACAAAGAATCTCCACAAAAATTTCTTTCATATTATAATCTTGAGATATGGTAATCCAAAAACGAACATCGTAAAATTGTACCATAAGTGGACTTATATACACATTTGTAGCAAGTGTTGACTGTCAAGAGAAATTGGAGGGCGTGGATGATTTTGGAACTGCTCTATAATGCACATAAGAGAAACAAGAGCTGCATAAGCTACTGTATATATCTCTGTCACTATAAGTTTCAGAAAAGGGATGCAAAATTTATGGAAGTAGTGAAGGTGAAAATGAAACAGCAACTATGATCTCAGGGATTGGCTATGGAGGTTTGCAAGAAAAACAAAGGTTTTTTTTTTTTGGCTATTCGTTTAACTATTTGGTGAAAAGGAAAATTAAATTTTTTTCAGAAAAATGGAGCAATAACAAAAACTACAAAATTTTCTCACAAACTGGTGGAAATGACAAGCCTCAATTATTGGAACTTTAGGCCCTTTTCCAGCAAGCATAATCAGTACTTCAACATAACCAAAAAAAAAAAAATCAGTACTTCAACTTTTTGACTAATGCTAAGGATATTCGTTCGGCTACAAAATTAGTCAAAACTATGTGTAATATTCGACATATATAGGGGGCTGATTGTAAGGTTGTGATAAGGTACAAGGGAGGTATATGTAGTTTTGAGACCATGAGGAAAGACCTGCATAACTGTACGTAATTATAGGAGCCTGTATTGACTCTTTTACCGTTTCCCGCAATCCGTATTGAGAGAATCTTTTAGATAACTTAACTGCATTGTACCATAGGAAAGAGTAGGTGATAAAAATTTGTTCATTTTCATTCCATCAACCATACAATTTCCAAGGAAAATCCAGTACAGAACGAGGCACAAGTGTTGCCTAGACTAGAATGTTCTCAACTGAAACAAATGTGTCGTTAACAAAGTTGGAGACCAAGCGAGACAAGAGAAGAACTTTAAGAACAAATTCCAAGGGGAACATTGCTATCAACAATAAGAACCTCAAGCCTACAAGCCTACACAAATATGTTCCATAAGATTCCTCATTTGCCAATTCATTATCTTATTGAAAAAAGCTAATCACAAAGCTCACCCGATGCGCATGCCTTCTTCAATATCAGTGGGTGGAACTTTATCACCCAATCCAACAAAAAACTGCAGCAATAGAATGCACAAGACAAATAATTGATTAGCAACCACAATAACCATGATAAAATAAGAAAACACATAATTTGGTGTCAAACGCTAGTATATATCAAAATGTTACCATCTCCAACCACTGGCAGTGTTAGGGAATATCAAGGGATTCAACTACTCTAATTTTCTATTTCATGGGAATTAGGAGAAACTCAACTACCAGGCAAAACTGTTGAAAGGATAGGGCAGCTTACTTACTTTGGCAATTTGCTTGACATTTATAACATACTTATTCCTCGGTGTTTGGGTTAATTATCTTTGTACATCGCGCAACCTATGCACAGAAACAAATAAGAGCCAGGAGAATAGATTCAGAAAGTTAAAAACACTACCTGAAGTGGTTCTTTCTCCTGCAACATAGGCTTATCAGATACATGATCCCACTGGCTGGGTGCAGCAACTAAATTGGTGTCAGATTCTTTGATACATACATGAAGTGGAAATTTACCAATTAAAAAGAATTAAGCCAGATGATCAGATAAAACAAGTTCCCCACAGTAAGAGAAGAAAATAGAAGCAATTAACATACCACAGATATCATTAATCTTCTTTCCCATCTCCTTGATTTCCTTCTCAATTTTCTGTATGCCATTCAAACAAGGTCCCAAACCCTGCATACATCATTTCATGAACGTTAACAGAGGCACCATTTCACAGCCCATCTAAACCACATGCCTACAAACCAGAGCATAACATGACAAAATATGTCAGCACTCTATAAATTTTGACCAAATTGTACAACTACTTCTATAGGCAATAGAAAACACTTTCCCTCCAATCCATCTCATGAATCCCATTAAACAAACCAATTTCAGAAAAAATAAGGAAAAAAAGATGAAACTTATCATAATTAATAATCCAGCCACAATTGCAGTTGGCTTCGCTGCTATGATTGCATAAATATTTAAAGAAGACCATCAAACATACTCCCAGATTCAAGGTAAGATAACTACATCATATATTATATATTATATCATGTGGTGATGAGTATGAGATATTCACTAAGTTTAAAAAGTGACCGTGCTTCCATACGCATTGTCTTTGTGCTTTCTCTTCAAGACATTGATGCGATCATCAGCATAAATGTATTCATCAATCACAAGGCATCTCTGTTGCAACATGGTAACAAATGTAGTACCCAAGATTTTACAAAAGGATTTGACGTATATTATGTAGTTTCTAGAATACTAACCGGCCATTCCAAGACAGAAGGGCTCACCTCGTACCCTCAATCGGTCCAGCCTCATTGGCTTACAAACTTGATTGATCATGCACAAGATGCAGAGCAATTGCACAAGTTGGAGTGTCATGTGATGAATCATTGGGATTACTGCATCAAAGTAACTTGATATTCCTAATTGATGAAATGATCAGTTGCTACTTGCTAATTAGGTGGATACAAAGAAACAGATAAGGAAGCCATAATTACAAAGTTTGTCAATTATTAATGCAGAACCACCTCTAGCGACTGTTGCACATGTATAATTTCTGCAGTTTCATTAATAAAAGTTGTAATATTTGTTTTATGAAGGGTCTCTTATAACTAAAAGAAACCCGTCCTCCACTTTTTCCTCATTCACATTTAGCTGCTGCAAATGATTTTAGTTTATGTTTTCTTTTTGTTACATATCCTTTTCTTTGTCCTTGTCCATATTTGAACAGCACGTAGAGATTCATTGTAAGCTAGCTCGATTCAGTAACCCAATTTGATTTACTTGTACAATTGCTCCGTAATTAGTGACTAATTTTAAGATATAAAGTTAAAATAGAAAAGTTAGCAGATTGTGTATGTTTAAAAACAATAATCCAACAGTTATGGGATGCAGTCGACTTGTCATCTGCATAATTTGACGGTAATTTTCCTTTTCCTTTTCCTTTTCCTTTTTTTCTGGATAAAAGTGGAATTGATAGATAGGATAAAGTTAAGAACTTCAGATAAGTACAGACCACAATTGCTAAGATTTCAAGACAACCAGCAATAACCAACATCAGACACTTAACCAGAAATTAAAGCCAAGGCAGTGATCATCTTGATAAGCATTTAGTGGTTTCAAAAAGGCTGACTAGAGGGGATAAATCACTTAGCTAATGATGGGTCAACTATGCTAGCTCCAGTTGCGAACAAAGAGTCAAGAGGCATATTCTTAGCAACGCTTCTAATGCTAATGGTCAAGCATCCATCAGGGTGTCTCATCTTGTACAAAGAAGAGGAATAAATAAGAGGTACCAAAAAAGAAACAAGTTAACATGCAAAGTATTTAGCTAGCAAGCCATCCATGATACATACCTCGCTTTCTTCTTACATATATATGACTATGACTCAAAGCACAAGGGGTGGAGAGGGTTGGAGAATTTCAAAAGTTAAGATGCTAAAGACTGAAATTACTTTGCAAGCATACGACTCATCATCTTTTCTGAGTTATTCTTTATTCTGAGCTATGCTTGCCTAAATTGCAATTTCGGTGAACAATATCGACCAGCAAATTTATAAAATCTCTGCACAACAGCACCTTGAGGACAGCAATACAGGCTCATCTATCACAACATCAATATAGTCATTCATTTGCTCCAACTCATTAGGGAAGTCGCCCTGAATATGATCCAGTCTAAGCTTGAAAACAGCAGCACCCACTGATGATACATAACAAGTTTGAAGATCGGAGAAATATTCAGCAAAGCAGAAACGTCCTCCACTCACATGCACAACACCACCAGTGCCGTCGTCGCAATATAATGCATTGCTGAAGTAGGAATGTAATCCAGTGATACGTTTTGGAGTCATATAAGAGAAATCTTCCCCTTTAAGGCGGCGATCACGTCTTTGACGAATGCTGGGCGGGATAGGAGCCTTCAAATTATAACCAACCAGGGCCACTTTTCGATATGTAATGTACTCAGATATACTAAAATCCATTAACCCTGGTTCAACGTAATCATTCTGGATGAGGAAAATCTTACCGTATAGTATTGGAGCACAGCCACTCCAGAATGGAATCCGCAGCAAATTGAAAACCAATGGATCAATCGTAGCAGCGGAGGTATGTTCTTCTTCCCTTTCTTCTTCACTTTCACTTTCACTTTCACTTTCACTCACTTCACCATAACCGTGGGCATACGAAAACCATTTGCATTCAAGGGTGTTGAAAACACAGAGTCCAAACATTTCACATTCATTAGGAGGTCGAAAGTAGATTTTTTGCTCTTCTCGATCAATCCCAAAACATGTTACGGGGACAAGAGAAGACAAGAATTTTGGGGAAGGGAGCACATCCCAAGATGGCATTGGTAGTTCCTCAACTCTTTTCCTTTTCTTTTTTTCCGAATCTGGTAAAGCCAAATCCAGCTTTTCAAAAGAATAAGCATAGCAACTGAGTTGAGTGGATAAAACATAGAGCTTCTGACCCAGAGCAAATAGCAAAGGCTTACGCTTGGGAGCATTCAATCTCGGGCCCTCTTTCCATCCATGAGGCCCTGGACAGCCGATGTCGCAAGTGTAAACCGTTCGAACCGCAAATTCATCAGCGCTTCCAGTGTCACCTACGACAATGAAAAGCTTGGTTCCGCAGGCTGCAAAAGCAATATCATCCGGAAGCTCGTTGCGGCGGCCGTCGCTGCCACTGTCGCTGTCACTGTCGACGTCGACGGCGTTACAGCCGATCTCGTGAAAATCACTCAGTTTGAAATCGATAACATGATAGACATCGCAGGTCTGAGGATTCAAGCCGAAGATCTCGAGCTTTGATCTATCACTGTCACGACCCCGCCTTAAACCCAGAGTGAAAAACGCCCATTCTGCATTGGGTTGCACTCCATCATCCGATAATAAAGGAATATCATTTTTATGTGGAATGAAATCGAAATCATCAACTAATTCCATCACCGCAACACCAAACCCTAACTCCTACACAATCAATCCTTTTCTCTCTCGTAACAGCAAACCCTGGCCCCTGTGCCATGTAGTTATATAGTAATAATATACCCCATATCCAAAGATGTCAAATGGTCTGGGCCGGCCCACGAACTAGGTGACCCAGCTCGATCCGGTCAGGCCCGCACCAAATAAGCCTGGAGCAGTCCCGGGCCCATACCGGCCCAGCTCAGGCCCGTTATGTAAAATATATAATAATATATTGTACACATATTTACAAATGCATGTATATATGATTAGATATGTTATATAAATACATTAGGTATATTTATATATGATAGATACGTATTAATATATATTGATATATATGTATATCATATATGATATCTATATACCTTATATATATATGTATGCTTACAAGCTACATGTAATATATAATAATGTAATTAATATATATAAGCTGCATCTCATCCATTGGATTAGATCCAACAGTTGCAAGTAGTCCAGAACCAACTGCAATTTTTAACTAGCTACTACCACGTCTGGCAACACAACAATATATATATATATATATATATATATATATATATATTTGTTTAAGACTGTGATGTGCATCTTATAGTTGTCCCAAAGCCAGCTGCAATTTCTAACTTGTTGCTGCCAGACGCATTAATTATTTTTTTTTTCTAAGATTGTATTGTGCATCTCACAGCCGTTGGATGAGATCCAACTACTGTGAAAACAACAAAAACAGCAGCTTGAATTTTTTTGATAGACAAAAGGAACACAGGGATTGATAGTGTCCCTGGAATCAAAAACCCAACAGGACAAAATCATTGTACAGTGAGTCACGAATACAATCAGGTGGTGATAAACTCCACTGTTCCATCTCCTACAAGGTACTAGCAATGGTTTTAGCCAATGTGTGGGCGACTCTGTTTGCGGTGCGGCGGACATGGCAAAAACGAATCTCCACAAAGTGCGAGACCAGAGATAGCCCCTCATCCACGACATTGCGGAGCATAGAGATGCATGACTGTGGGCTGTGTAGAAAATTGATGAGTTGCAAGCAGTCACCTTCCAAAACAACTTTCCTGTACTCCGTTCCTATCAACCATTTGATACCGGCTAGAAACGCTTCGCCTTCCATATCCAGTGGTCGCCACGGGCCAGTCTTCAATAGAGATTTTACCGCAAGCACTTGGCCCTCGGCGTTTCTCAGCACCAAACCCAATCCAATACTCCGCTTCTCCTCACTCCAGCCCGCATCAAAATTCAGTTTCACAAACCCCAGTGGTGGCGGCTGCCAAATCTCAACCATACTCCGCCCCGGCATGGAGGTTTCCTCAGCCCAAATATCCTGACTCTCGTATACATAATTCGCAACCCAGCTTTGGACCTCCGAGAATCTTGGACTAATATTTTCAGCGTAAAAACTGTTGCGATGCCACCACAATCGCCAACATGTTAGCATGAGCTTATCCAGCTGGTGGGAACGCGTCTTCTCTGAGAATTTTCCAAAAAATAAGTCCACACTTGCCGGCCTATCCCCTGAGTTCGTTAGGTAGATATCTGCAAAGGCCGATACCGTCAAGGGGCAGCGGCACAGCAGGTGTTCCACAGTCTCGGCTTCTTCGTTGCATAACCCGCACCCACCATCCACCAACACTCCACGATGCATTAGGTTAACTCTTGTAGGGATCCTGTTCCGAAGCAAACGCCAAACCCAGACTTTAACTTTCATAGGAAGTTTTGACCTCCATATTGCTTTAAACAACACCACCCGGTGTCAAGCGGCGTGAGCCCCCTCACGAAACTCAACCTGTTTCGCATGGTAGATAAAGTGGTAAGCGGATTTCACCGTGAACATCCTGGAAGAGTCCTTATCCTAGAAAGGGCAATCCGACTCCCCCCACCGTATGGGGACTTGTTGAATCAAATCCCAGCCTCTTCCCCCCACTAGCATCAGAATTTTTTCCTCGTCCCACCAACCACTCTCACTGTTAATGCAGTTAGCAACACGGAGGGAGCTATCATATCCCGCCGGCCAAGGCAATAGAGGTGAAAGCTCACCGGGGGTCCAATAGTCACTCAAGAACTGAACAGTTTTACCATCCCCAATCCGCCATTTAAGGCCCCTTACCAACCAATCACGTCCACCTAGAATGCTCTTCCAAACAAAAGAGTGAGTTTTGTCGGGCTTTGCACTCGAGAAAGGAGCTCGTTGGGAAGTATCTCCCACACAACATCTTTGCACACAGAGAATCAGGCTCTGAAAGAATGCGCCACGCCTGTTTCGCCAGGAAAGCCATATTGAAAGATGAAAAGTCGCGAAAACCAAGTCCACCTTCCGCTTTTGCCACGCACATCCATTTCCAAGACTCCCATGAGATTTTCCGAGCTCCATTTCCAAAATCTGCTACATAGTGAATTTACCTCACTACAAAACCCCGCCGGGAACTGAAAAATACTCATAGTATAAGACGGAATAGCCTGGGCCACCGCTTTGATCAACACTTCTTTCCCCCCAAGGGAAAGGAGCTTACATTTCCACCCTTGAAGCTTTTCCCAAATCCTGTCTCGCAGGAACTGGAAACACCTCCTCTTAGACCTCCCGAAAGTGACCGGGAGTCCAAGGTACGTATCCATCGGCGTGTCTTCGCACTGAAGCATCCCACAGATAGCAGCACGAGTATCTGCTCTTGTGTTCTTACTAAACATAAGAGCCGTCTTTCGTAGATTGATTTTTTGTCCCGAAAAAACCTCGTAACTATGCAAAATGTCCAGCAAAGCACTAGTCTCCCTCGTATTAGCACGGATAAACATTAGAGAGTCGTCCGCAAAGAACAAATGAGTTAGCCGAGGCATAGTCCTGCTCAGGGCTAGCCCTTGTAGCCGACCCCGCATACTCGCGTCTCTCACCAAGGCTGAGAGCCCTTCTGTGCAAAGCAAAAATAAATAAGGGGAAAGTGGATCCCCTTGTCTCAATCCACGAGTCGGACGAAAACAGCAGCTTGAATTAAATGCAACATATGAGATCCAATTTTTTTACCATTTCCCAACGGTAAAATATTTAATGCAACAGTAAATTGTAGAAATCAACGGCTTGGATTATTTTTTCGTTTTTTATTGATAAATTTTGGCCAAAAAAATCCAAAAATTTAATTTTTAATTAAAAAAATATTTTCACAACACAATAAAATGATATCTTTTTAAAATTTCATCACTACAAATTCTCAATTCTAAATTCTCCCAATATCATCTCAATTCTCAATCCTCTCTCAATCATTTTAAATATTTTACAATACTCTCAATTTAAATATCATATATTTCTCTCCATTCTCCCAAACTCAATTATATATCTAAATTATTTCGATCATTATTCAATTTATTGTATTCTCCCATTCTCAATTTTTTTCTTAGTCATCTCAATCATATTTCTATGTCATTATATTATACAATTATAAATAGTTGGTGTTGTACTTGAAGAGGTCACAATTGGAGTTGAAGGCATCACTCCTATTTGGTAACATCTTTCTTTTATATTGTTCGTGCTTATTATCTGTAATCTAAATTTCTTAATTATTTGTGACTTAATTATTTTGTGTTGTTGTTATACTTGTGTAATCAATTATTTAATTATTTCTCAATTATTTGTGACTAATTTTGTGTTGTTTTTCAATTATTTGTCAATTATTTAATTATGCACCCATCATGTAGAAATACTACTTTTTTCCGATTTTACTGTTTCTCCTATGTCTCATAATTTAAGTGATCCCCCACTTATGCCTCACATAAATTTTAGTCTTAGCACTAATGATTCAACTATTTCAAGAAGACCATTTAATGTACACACATTTTCACCATAACATAATAGACAAAAAACATGAATTAATTCATGAAAATACGAATGCACCTCTCGATAGTCATTGTTTAGATTTAGATAATGATATTCCTAACCCAACTAGTACCAAATCACCTATTAAAAATACAACTAGTAAAGTTTGGATATAATGTCCTTGCTCCTCTTTTAAATGTATTTCTTCAAGTTACTAGTATTATGTCCGGTTTGTATTATCCAATTGCTAATATTATGTTGCCCTAAATGATTAGAATTGTTAAAATGTTTCATGAACATAGAAAATGATAATAATGTAGGGGCTATTATTAAAGATATGGAAGATTAATAGAATAAATATACTAAACTTCCTTGTACTTGTCTTTTTTTTTTTCTTGAGTTTTTGGTCCTAGGTGCAAATTTTCTAGTTGTAAACATTGATTGAAGAATATTATACTTACCTTACATTAGAAATTCAAATAGATGTAGATGCCGAGCAAGAAGAAATTCAAACCTTAGTTTATAATTTAGTTGAAGTATATTCTTCTAGTTCATCTTTTCAACAAGAAACTCTTCTATACAATAATTATCATCAAGTAAATCCCACAAATCTATATTTTCTTGTTTAAATTAATTAAAAAAGAGCATAAATACATCTGATAACCATTCATACGAATCAACACATTATTTGCATCTTCAAATACTAGAACTCAAGAGAGACCTCACCTCTCTCCAGAGTGGTCCCCTACCACCTCCTCAAAGTGGTCCCCCCAGGCAACAATTTCTGACAAAACCATTACGTCCAACGTCTCTAATACTATGTGTCAGAGAATATACCCTATACGGACATCGGACATGGGCCGAGCCAACCCTAGCTTAGCCCATTCTCATCCGGCTACTATAAATAACAGGTCGTTACTGTTCATAAAGGTACGCTTTTCAATTTCGCACTTATCATACTCAGTACATTACATCACCTTCCGATTATTTGCTCAAACATCACTAACTTGAGCATCGGAGGGTCTTCGCTAGAAACACTTTCGATTAAGCTCACGTGTATTCCATCCTTGCAGAGTAGAAACCCAACCAGCATTTAGAAACCTTTACTCATACTCAAGGACTTTTCTGCTTGAAGACATATTCCAACCACATCATCGACATCACATAACATTAAAAAAAAAAAGAAAAAGAAAAGAAAAGCTTAGCCAAACACACTCTAAGTAGTTTCAGAATTTTCTTTCGTGTGGTGTGATAAGTTGTATATTTTAACTGCGAATTCCCTTGATGCATTTATTGCACAACATTTCAATTGTGTATATTTTAACTTTGGTGGGGGACCAAATCATGAATTGCAAATGAAAATGCCTTTGCATTGATTAAGAGGGTGTTTGGCTAAGCTTATAAGCTCATCAAAACATTTTATAAGATGTTTGAGAGCTTATAAAATAATGCAAAGTGTTTGACAAAAATTTTGGATGAGGAACTTATAAACTCTTCAATTAAGATGTTTAGGAGTTTATAAACTCTTTTTAAAAAAGTAAGGAGGTGGCAACTTATTTTTTAAGATCCATCAAACTCCTTTATTTTCAACCAAATAAATTACAATATTGTCATTATTAACATTTTATAAGATATATGCTATCTTATTTATCCAAATACTTTGATAACTTTTTTTTAAAATAAGATTCAATATCTTATAAGTTGCTAAAATATCTTATAAGATATGTATGAGCTTATAAGATATTTTAAATAAGCTTATCCAAACACCCTCAAATTTAAGGATGTTGGGGCCATTTACAATGGACTAGGCCGGTCCTTCAACAACACAGAAAAGGGCAAAAAAAATAGATTTAGTCTAGTAATTTACTATTTTCTTCTTATATCAATGTAACTTATTATAGACACCATCCTTTTCTTCATAAAATATTCAAAATATTCTGGATTTTTCCCAACAGAAAAAAAAGAATCCAAAAAATTACGCCAATAAATTCCTAGTGTTTCTCGTATTATGGCAAGGTTAATCTCTAGTTGACCATCAGACAAAATTGGACCCAAATCCGCATTCTATTGATATGATAACGACGAGGGCTAGCATTTCTTTTGCTCTAAGTCAAAAAGCCAATTAGATCTTTTGAGATCAGCCCTTGAGCGGTTAAGACAACTTTGCTTGGCCAATTATTATGCAAATCTAGAACAATATCTTTAATGACAAGAGCACCGCGAATCACTCCTGAAAAAAAGATACTTATCAAAATTTCAAAATGTGTGTTTGGGTCCAAAAAATAATTTTTTTAGTCAAATTCGAAGGGGGCTGATATTGGTTCCTTTTCGCCACGTTGAAATAAGTTAGTTGGGCCTAGGTTACTTCGATGCGTGCATGGGAGCCCATATTGGAGGCCCAAGCCGGAATGAAATAACGGCCCATGGCTCGGTAGCAGAAAAATAAAAAATAGAAAATAAACAAAATAATAAAGTCAGAATTCAAATCCCTCACTTCTAGGGGTTATTAGGAGGAAAATAACAGAATAGTTAAAGGATAGGCAAACATGCCTAAAATAAAAGCCATGTGTTGCTGAAAATTTGAAATTTAAATAGGATAGCGCAACTGCCATAAACTAGAAACAAGGACTGCCATTCATTTCTAATGGCCAAGCTTGAATAAACTTTCCAACTCCAAGAATAAAGAAATTCGGTTGTAGTTTGAAGCCTATAAAAGGAAGCCCGGATTTACCATTGGGGGACACAACGTCAATCAATCAAACACAACAACAATTCTCTCAATCAAGAAGTCATCACTTCTCTGATTTTTTAGTCTAAATGAACAAAAGAATAGCTTTAGTTCAGTAGGTAGAAAAACCGCTACGGGTGTTTGTAGCCATACCTCATTTGGCTTAAAGTGAGGATATCAATGCACTCATTCCATAACGTCACGAGGTCATAGCCACCACTCACTCGGATTGGGCCCGATTCAAGGTGAGATATCAATGCGACGGAGTGGTACCCAGCATCCATATCGAGCGCATTCATGAAGACGAGTACAGATGAAGTCAATCAATGCTCGTCGGAGTGAACAGCCTCTAAATACACCACAGGTAGATATGGCCGGAGTCATCAATGTGGTCGATTTGTAGCTTTAGGGACTGCTTAATGCATCTTTGTCATAGATATGGCCCGAGTCATCAATGCGTGTGTCTGTAATCGAGTCCTGTAAAAGTCCCTATGGTGAGTAGCCATCGTCTTTGAATATATTTTCTCTTCGATTTAAAGCTTTTTGACCCTTTTCGATTTCTAAGAGTGTTGAATTGTTAAAGTCCTACATTGAGTTGTAGGTAAGTAAAACCTTAGGGGTAGTATTTGTCTACTCCGATTCAATCATTTTTTTTAGATAGAAGTCTTAGGCACACCACATCATTTTTCACTTTGAACCACGTCACTTTTCACTTCGAAACACAAGACTTCCACTTGTGTGCTCCTGCACATTGGCACGCCCGCACCCGAAATCTGAGAGCTCACATCGAATTGGTTGTTTTCCTATCGAACTCAGTCGGCTCGAACCCTGAGCGACCACTTCGGGTTTAGGGTTTAGGGTTTAGGGTTGTTTTCACTTCGGCTCATGCAAACAATGTGACATGTAGTTCCAACTTTATTCTAAGTTCATTATCTTCTCAAGGATTTAATTTTTGAGCCTGCATTTAAAGTCGTACATAGTTTTTGTTTTAGATATTTTTCTTTTCATTTGACATATTGGCAAGCCATCTTAGCTTAGCCAATAAAACGTGTGATTTTTAACCATATGTCCATGGGTTTGATTTCCACAAATGACGAGTACTTAAATAATTACCTATGTTTCAATAGGTTATGTTTGGTGGTATTGTGGGAGAAGTATTTGGAAAAGTGTTTGACTCCCACAGACGACAACTGTTTAAGAGAGTGTTTGGCTAAGTGTAATGATGATCGAAAAAAATAAAGTAAAATTAATTTCATATAAATATTTCTTTTGAGATAGTAGAAATGTAATATTGAAAATTAATAAATATATTTATGTTATTTGATCTTTTAGCATTAGAAAACTTATAAGCTATTTGAAAAAAAGAAGTTGGGAAGCTTTTTTTTTTTTTTTTAAGCTTATAAGCTCCTAAAAACTTATTTTTGGAGCATATAAGTTATTTTACTAAAAAAAAATTACTAAACATTTTTAAGGAGCTTATAAACTCCCAAACAGTTTATTAGATATTTTTAAAAGCTTATAAGATCAACCAAACACTCTCTAAATAATTAATAGGTTATGTTTGGTGGTGTTGTAGGAGAAGTATTTTGGTAAAATATATTTTGATAACCGGGTGGGAGAATGTATAGAGAATAGAAGTTTGTTTGTCTTTATTTTGAAATAGAAAAATTTTATTGAAACTATCTTCTCAAGTTTTTGGGATTTCGAGGTAGAGGAGTTCAAACAAGGTGGCAAAATCGATGAGACATTGAATGCTACAACTGTCATTGACGAGGACACTATTCCTATGAGTGTCGAAGTAAATCCAGTGAGGAGAAGGAGAAGACTCACCTTGCTGAAGAAAAGAAAGTTGATGGCGATACTGCTCTCTTGTTGGCACACAACCAACAAGGTAAAGGCGAAAAGAGCACTTGGTACCTCGACACAGGTGCTAGCAATCACATGTGTGGTCACAAACACATGTTTGTCGAAATTGATAATTCAGTGATAGGAAACATTTCATTTGGAGATTCGTCAAAGATTTCCATTAAGGGACGATGTAGAATTGTAATCCGATTGAAGAATGGAGATCACCAGTTCATTTCGAACGTGTACTATATTCCTGGGATGAAGGTAAATATCTTGAGTGTAGGCCAACTTTTGGAAAAAGGCTACGATATACACATGAAAGATATGACCCTGTACTTGCGAAAGAACAAAGGAGTATTGTTAGCTCGTGTGGCCTATGACAAGCAACAGGATGTTCTTGTTGAACATCAAGAACGAAGTGGCGAAATGCTTGAAGGCGTATTTAGAAGATACGTCATGGTTATGGCACTTAAGGTTGGGACATCTCAATTTTGGAGGCCTTAAGTTGATGTCGAAGAAGAGGATGGTGAAGGACTTCCTTCCATTGACCACCCCGATCAGTTGTGTGAGGGTTGTCTTGTCGGAAAGCAACACCGTTACAGTTTTCCTAAGGAGTCGGAAATAAGAGCAAGGAAACTATTGGAGTTAGTTCACACCGATATATGTGGTCCTATCACTCCAACATCACTTGGTAAGAACAAATATTTTATTTTGTTCATTGATGATTATAGTAGGAAGGCACGGGTATACTTCCTCGAGAAGAAATCAGAAGCATTTTCGGCCTTTAGAAGATTCAAGGCGCTTGTCGAAAAGCAAAGTGGCTACCAAATAAAGTCACTTCGATCCGATCGAGGTGGAGAGTTCACCTCGCGGGAGTTCAATGCATATTGTGACGAAGAGCGCATTCGACGCCCCATAACGAATCTATACTCCACACAGCAGAATGGAGTAGCGGAGAGAAAAAATCGGTCCATTTTTAACATGGCCCGATGCATGTTGAAGAGCAAGAACTTGCCTAAAGAGTTGTCGACAGAAGCTGTAGAGTGTGCTGTATAACTGTCGAATAGGAGTTCGACGAGGAGCTTGTGGAATCAAACACCACAAGAGGCATGGAGTGGATACAAGCCTAATATATCCTATTCGAAGGTTTTTGGAAGCATTGCCCATATGCATGTTCCAGATGAACAAAGGAATAAGCTGGATGAAAAGAGTAAGAGGTATATTTTTATTGGGTATGATCAAAACTCTAAAGGTTACAAGTTGTATGATCTAACTAACAATAAGGTCAAAGTGAGCTGTGATGTTCACTTTGACGAGAAGAGCTCGTGGGATTGGAGCTCGCAACAGAAAGAACAATACAGTTTTTACCCATTCGAAGTGGAACCGAGTCGAAATGAAAAAGAAGATGAAGAGGAGGAGCCAGTCACTCTGACTAGACAATCAACATCAAATTCCACTTCGACAGAGGCAGAATCCAACAGTCAGCCTAGAAGGAAGAGATCGCTTGCTGAAATATATAATGAATTGAATCAAAACAATACATTATTTTTTTCTCTTTGTAGAGACGGAGCCAATTGATTTCGAAGAAGCAGCAGAAAGCCCCAAATGGAGGATGGCCATGAATGAGGAGATTGATTCCATTAAACGAAATGATACTTGGGAGCTTACCTCGCTACCAGCAGGATATAAGCCCATCAGAGTGAAATGGGTTTACAAAATCAAAAGAAATTCAAAAGGCGAAGTGGAGCGCTACAAGGCAAGGCTCGTAGTAAAAGGCTACAAGCAGAGAGCCGGAATTGACTATGACGAAGTCTTTGCCCCAGTTACAAGATTGGAAACCATAAGACTTCTCATCTCGTTAGCAGCTCAAAATAAGTGAAAGATGTATCAAATGGATGTAAAGTCAACGTTTCCATTTCATCCGGGAGAATATTCCTAAGAAAAATGTGCAAGTAAAGTATGTCAAAATCGAAGATTAAGTTGTTGATATCTTTATAAAGCCACTCAAATGAGAAGTGTTCGAGAAGTTGAGGAGTTATCTCAGAATGAGAAAATCAAGCTTAGGGGGGCGTGTTGAGAAATGAGAAATTAATCTTGATTTTGAGAAGTCAAAGAGCCATTCATGGTGGTGGCAAAACGATCGGGAGTTACAAATATTATTTTATATAATTAAGTTTGTAACCTATGCAATTAGTATTCTAAGAGTCATGTCACTTATTAGGAGACTAGTATAAATCGAGGATCATGTATTATGCATTTTGTGTGGAGTGTGTGTAGTGAGTGAATGTGATTGAGTGAGTGAAAGAGTTAGGAGAGTAAAAGAGTTGTAAAAGTGTTTTGAGTAAAGTTTGAGTGAAAGATAGAAGTGTTGATTGAGTAGAGTAAATTGTGTGTTCTTCTCTCCACTTCCCCTCTCCTAAATTTAATTATTTTTCTACACCACCCCCACCACGTTTCCGCAACAGTATAAGGGATAGCAATTATTGCATTATTCTAGCTTTTTGACGAGATGTAGGGCCACGTTTAGAAGAAAGATCAATGCAAACAATAGCCTGATGAACAACAAGGAAGAATGCTTACTCAAACGAGAGCGTCTTACCATTGCTCTCTTTCTTTGTTAGAAAGAAAAGGCCTCACAAGGGCTTAAACAACCTAAAATTTGCATTAGTTTCCTTAAAAGCTAATGGAGATGGGTACAAAGCTCAGAAATTCCTAGACAAGTGACGTGTTATTAGTTTTAGATGCCAAAATTGATGATCTCATTCATAAAGCTAAACACCAACTAAAGGCAAAATAGAAAGACTAGCCTATCGACCATCATGAGTACTTTAATATTTCCACACACAAGCATCGAATCCATCAAGTTGATTCACAATTTCAAGCATGGTGCGCCAAACATCATTGTCTCCGCCCACACCATCATCAAACCGTGCGCCTCCAATGTCATCTACTTCATCAAAAAACACAATGCAAGCTTACTTGGAGCGAGCCATCTGCCAACACAGGGAGTGCAGTGCAGAAAAGTTATACAAACTAAGACGATTCTGAGCTAAGAAAAACCGGGCTTTGGAGGTATATGTAATTTTGAGGTATATTGTAAGGTTGTGACAAGGTACAAGGGAGGTATATGTAATTTTTAAACCATGAGGCGAGACCTATACAACTTTGGAGGTATAACCAAGGTTTAATAGCACGAACGAGACATGCATCGGTTCAATTAGCAGAGTTTTGCCAATTTCGGGAGGACCATAAACACAGAACACCCTTTCGGAGGAACAACCCCAAGCTTTACAAATTTGAAGGGGCAGCTCAACAACCCACAAGAAATCCATCACGAAAATGTGCACTCCAATTAAAGAGTACATTAAACTGCAACCAGAGACGCGTAGACAAAGAAATGCCCGCGTATAAGTATATAACAACGGCTCGCATCATCCTCCAACATCGGGCTTTTCCTCCACAGTCATCATTGTAACACTCGGATCAATTATTCCTCTCCACACTGTAAAAACAGTGATGTGTCAAGCTTCATATTATCCCAGCAAAATTAACAGTAACATCAACAATAAGAAGCTCAAGGCATAAATGTATTCATCAATCGCAAGGCATCTCTGTTGCAACATGGTAACATATATATTAACCAAGATTTTACAAAAGGATTTGTCGTGTATTATGTATTTTTTGGAATACTAACCAGCCATTCCAAGACAGTAGAGCCCACCTCATACCCTCATTCAGTCCAGCCTCATCGGCTAAAAAACTTGATGGATCATGCTCAAGCGGCTGAATAATTGCACAAGTTAAGAGTATCATGTGATCAACCATTGAGATTTGAGCCTACTGTATCGAACTAATTTGATATTCCTAATTGATGAAATGATCACTTCCTACTTGCTAATTAGGTGGACACAAAGAAACAGATAAGCAAGCCATAATTACAAAGTTTGTCAATTATTAATGTAGAACCATATCTAGAGACTTTCACACATATATAATTTCTGCAATTTCATTAATAAAAGTTGTATTGTAAAGGGTCTTTGGTAACTAAAAGAAAATGGTCCTCCAATTATTCCTCATTCACATTTATCACGCACTAATTCCATCTTTTCCAATTTTTAATTTTGATGCTACTCGGGCTAACTAATACTCCAAGTACTTTAATGTGGTTGATGAATCAAGTGTTTAAACTATTTTTTGGTAAATTTGTTGTTGTCTATTTGATAATATATTGATTTATAATCGATTTGACGAGAAACACGTGATGCACTCACACAAAGTACTAATTGTTTTGAGGGCGACTAAGTTACACTAGGGAGGAGTTTTCCTCTTCCCATCTTGTATAACCATGGGAAGACTTTTTCGGGTGGATACGCTTGGTTCAACTATGAAAATTTGAAAATAAACAAATAAATTAATATTAAATTATTTCTTATATTACATTATCTCAAAGAAATATATGTATAGTGCATTATCTTTGTTGTGAACCAGCACAACTCAGCAAAACAACAACAGTCCAATTGGTGAATCAAGTTTCCTATGACTTCTCCTATCATCATACAGGCCTTGCATTTTGTCATATCGATCCTTATCTTTAATCTTTCGATAGACTCCTCAAATCGGAACTTTTTTCCTTTGCTATAGCTGCTATGTCCTTAGCTTTCATAGATTTAAGCATTTGAAAAAGCTTACTGCAGACCTTCTTGTCAGGCAGCAAACTTTGCCACCCACCTGGAGCAACACTTCCACATGCAGCACCCATAGCTGGCACAATGTTAGTTGGATCATCTAGATAGTGTCTATGAGACAGTCGTTCCTTTACTTATAGAAAGACCTCAATGTACCCCCCAAAGACCAGAACGTTGGGTGCTTCTCAAGCCAAGTGATATATAATTAAAACCAAAAAAGAACAAAGAAAATTTATTAATAGCAGTAAATTATTAATGCAAATTAAATTTAAAAAAAATACATAATACCCCCATTGCCAATTGTGTCTCCTCATGTAAATTATTAATGCAAATTAAATTTTAAAAAAAATACATAATACCCCCATTGCCAATTGTGCCTCCTCATATATTCGAATAGTGAATCTAGATCGATCGTAAATTTTGCACTGAAAATCGTTTTTAGCAAACGCTGAATATCTTTGAAGTCCTACTCCAGAATTTCTATCTTCTCCCAGTAAAACTGCTCCGTAAGTATTACTTCACTCTCACTTTCAACTAACTCACTTGTCTCATCCTTAGGTTTAACCAACACAGTGTTCTCATTCAATCTTCCACAAACAAAATTTTGATTGTGGAGATTAGACACTTCAACCAAGATTCTTCTGCAATAAAAAATAACATAAAAAGATTTATGAGAGTGGATATTTGCTCAAAAATATATTTGAATCTACTAGTTTGCATTTTTTTTTTTTTTGAAAATTTGAGCGAAGTATCACCCCTCACTATTTCTTTTATTCATTTTTATTACAGAGGAATTTTAGCAGAGTTGTCTGATCTCCATGATCACGGTTTTGTATGTGGAGTAGTGAATAAGAAAAATGTCCTACTTAAAGATGGGCTTGAAGTAAAATTAAAACTTTTAGAAATCTCTTATCAAGTTAAGGCACATCTTCTCAAGGAAAATGATTTGAAAAGTGTACAATCACTATTTAAAGGAGATTCTCAAATCAAGATTCCCTTTTGATTTGAATTCACACTTTCAATATTTGATAAGGAAAATGGAATTGGATGTAAGTTGTTTATATATTTTGTTTAAGTGAATTTTTTTTTAGAAAGAAGATCTTTTTAAGGAAAGTTACACTCTTATTAATTCTCCAAACTTATCTCCAAACTTGGACACTTTACAAATGAGACCCCTCCCTCTATTTATAGATTTCCACCTTCCCAATGGATAGTAGAGATTGATTTGATACAACAGTCAGGAGTGGTTATATGGAATTCTCCATAATGTCCCTATACTTTGTATAATCACCCAAGATCTTCCATAATGCTCTACACTTGTCAACATCATTCTAGATTAATTTATACTATTCTACCATGACCTAGAATATTCTAGACTCTTCTAGAGTCTTCTAGGGTCTTCTAAAATCCTCCAAGTTTTTCTAGAATTGTCCATCATGAAGAGGTGTAAGAGAGAGAGAGATAGGGAGAGAGAGAAGGCGTAAGAGAGAGAGAGAGAGAGAGAGAGAGAGAGAGATTAGATGTGTAGGTTTTTGGTAGTAAAAAAGTGAGTGTATATTTTTGGTACGCTTTTTTAGTATTTTTGATCAAATATCCAAATTCATTTTAAATTTATCACAAACTCAATAGAACCCATTTAAAACTCATTATAAACCCATACCCATCTCAATCCAATTGAACCCAGAACCAACCCAACCCATTAAATATTTTTTAAACCCAACCCAATCCAAAACCAGTTGGGTTGGGTTGAACCCATGGGTTTGTAGCCCATTTTGACACACCTATTCAATATCATTTTTTTTTACTTTCTTTGTAATTATTTTCTTTTTTATTATGATTTATTTTATTTTATTTATAACTAATTTCATAAATCTATTAAAAATAGTTAAAAATATTTTGATAGTATAGATAATACCAAACTTTTTGTTATCTCATTAAATTATGATTTTTTTTATTATGTACACGTATCGAGTGTGTCAGTATTACAAATAATTATAACTGAACAAATTAGCAAGCTTTTGTATACATACACATAAATTAATATGCCACAAGTTACTTAGATGAATGCAGTTGCATTGGTGGTTAAATATCATTTAATGTTTGCGAGTTTGAATCTCATTAATTATAATTGAACTATATTTTTTGAACGAGGCTTATGTAAAAGATGATTGTATTTTTAAAAAACTCAAATACTAGTCATATGAGGGAATCTTGGCGGAATATTGTGTCAGAATTTGAATTTGGATGGTATGTTGTTAAAAAATGTAAAGTTTGGATGGCAATCGATAAATATATATACATATGTATATATGGCAAAGTGTAAAAATTTGTATACTTTGAATGATAAATAATTTTTTTTCTCTATAATAAATACGTTTTTCTAATTTAAGGGGAAATTTAAACAAATAAACAATCATAATTACTATATGGGATACGGCTTATCTCTCAGTTTTCTGACTTACAGACAAACTCACCAAATCAAGAGGGGGGAAAAAATTTAATGAATCCTCAATAACAATAAAATTGATTTAGCTTACAACTCTAAACACACTCGAAATCATTAAGGCCCAAACCCCTATTAGATTAAGGCGAATTTAAGTTTGAGATGAGATCTCCTCCTACTCTCACAGCTTGCTCGACCAACTACGAAAGTGGGGAAAGTGATGGTGCTATCCATTACCATGAAAATTGGGCTTGGAGTTATTTAGTGGAAGAGAAGAGACCCAAAGTGGTTATTTTGTCTTGGCCCAGGAATTACACCATCTTGAAGCCTCGTCGCCAACCCAGACACTATCCTAAAGATAAGAGGATAAAACCTTTAACCATGTCAATTCATCATGTGATAATTGTGGGGTTATATCAGATAATTTCTATCTCGTTACGGCTAACAGCTGCATCCCTTTGAATCTCAACAAACTCCCAACTACCTACCCTAATTTCGGGGGGATGGTTGAGTTAATCCTAAAGGATGATTACTGACCTGAGTGTATATAGGAGTGAGCTTTCCAAAGGGTGAAGGCTAATCAATTTTTCTCGCACTAATACACTCTATTGCAATCCCTATGATTCTCTCACAATATTCGTTATTTTCTTTGATATTTATATTACATGCATTTATTGTCTTTTATTACTCTCGATTCGTTATTGATTTAGTCCGATGGGGGACTAATATTTGTTTTGTAAGTTTTTCCCGTATATTTGGTACTCTTCAAGCGAAGCACTATAACTTGGTTCCCATGCTATAAATTTGAGGTGGTTAAAATAACTGCAAGCCTCACACACACACACACACACACAAACACACATATTTGTATATATGAAAAAACATGACAAATTTTGAATGCCAAAATGATACCATAAAAGTATTTTGGAAAAGTTGAACGTTTCATAAAAGCAATTTGAAGAGGCAAAGTGCATCTAATCTTGTGGAAGGTTGTTGAAAAATTAAGCATGGGGCAAAATGCTTCAATTAAGATAACTTAAGGTGTAAATAGATTTTTCTTATTTTGCAAGGGATTTAGTAACAAAATCACAATATTTTAGCGGGTGAAGTGCAGTTTGCTATTTGCCTTGAAAAATTATATTTTAAAAATATAAATTTTAAAACACAGCCATCCGTGATTTTAGTATTTATAATTTAGGAACTGAACATATAATCCAATCTCAATTTTAAAAATTAACATAACTACTAGCTATATAAATATAATAAATACAATTTTCTAATTTAAGAAAACATTTTAAATAAATAAACAATCACAATTACTAGATGGGATACGGCTTCTCTCTCAATTTTTTGACGTACAGACAAACTCATCAAATCACCCCAAAAAAAAAAAGGTAACTTACAGAAAAAAATTACCGGAACCTCAATAACAATACAATCGATTTAGCTAAGGACTTAATAATCTATCAATCTCACAATTGTAGTTACTTCCACCATTGTTGTGCATGTCAGTAATGTTTTCATAACTCGCTGCGTGTGCCAAATATAAATAAGATACTCACTACATACACATACCTGCAATATATGTTTGGAGAAAAAAAAAAAGAAGAAAAAAGAAAAAACTGCTTATTTGCTTTATTCTATTATATCTACAAGAAGTATCCTGCTTCTGATCTTGCTGACTAATTGAACTGGTGGAACAAACAAAGGAATCAAATATGAAAAAATTATGACAAAATAATTAAACAACGTGAGTTGAGTGAACCTTGTGTTGATAATGGATGATGCCTGGCTTAGAGCTTCTACTGAGGATAGGTAAGGACCTGCCAATGGGCATGGTAAACGGACCCATTTTCTCTTCTATCCATACCTTAAAATTTTAAAATTTATCTATACTTTATCCGAACATATAGTGATACTAATGTATGGATTAGGGTATGATTTTACCCGTTAATACCCCATGGGTAATAATACCCAACATGTATTCTTACTACTTTTTTTTTTTTGTAAAATTGTTACTATCATTTTTATATGTTAATTTTAATTTGTAATTTTTTGTTTGTTTCAACTCTCAAATTGCCAAATGTGTGTGATATTTCAAATATGTGTGTGTGTACTGTGTTGTCTGTGTGCGTGATTGTGTGTTGTGCTCTCTATGTGTGCACATGAGAGATTAACAGAGAGAATGTGTGTTGTGTGTGTGTGTGTGTGAGAGAGAGAGAGAGACAGAATATGTGCTATTTATGTGTGTTGTGTGTATGTATGTTGTGTGTAACTCTGTGTGTGTGTGAGTGCTCGTGTGCATGTGCAGTGTGTGTGTGTCTAGGCGTGTAGTGTGTGCAACTGTGTGTGCATGTGTGTGTATTCTCAAAAGCGTTTGAAAAAAAAAAGGGTCGGACCTGAACCCAACCCAAAAAATTGGGTCTGAACTTTTGCCCTGATTCACAGACCCGTCGGGTCCGAATCTACTGCTTGTTTTTAGGGTATTGATTGGGTTTGGGCCTGGGTGGGTAAATACCCCCCATTGACAGGTATACTATTGGAGCTCAGCCATCCCATCGCGGAATCCGCATCAGGTTGAAAACCAATCGATCAGACTCTTCATCATGGACGTCAGGGTCGTATGCCTTTTAGCAATACATACACCATAAACCTATATGGGAGTCGAACACACACATATCCCACGGCACATTCAGATGAGTAGTTGGAAAGTAGATAATCTGCGCTTGTTGATCAAATGCATAATATAGATCTCGGTGTACGGGCTGTCCAGCCTCCAGCATTGGTGGGTAAGAAAGTTCTTCCCAAGATCTTTTGCCTTGCTTTTCCCCCTCCGCTCCCTCCGCCCCCAAATCCAGCTTTTCAAATTCAATAAGCCAGCCACGGGAGGGTGCAGTGCCTAAAACAAAGAGCTCGTGACCCAGAACAAATAGTATAGGTTTAATCTTGGCAGCAATCAAACTCGGGCCCTCTTCCCATGTATGAGGCCCGGGACCACTGACGTCGCAAGTGTAAAATCTTCCAGTCATACCTTCAACGACGAAAAGCTGGGTTCCGTAGGCTGCAAACGCTATTGGAGTCGGAAGCTGGCCCTTGGGAAGTGGGGTAGAAATCCAATAATCATTGACGATAGCAGACTTGAAATAATCTCTCACACAGAAATCGACGACATGATACACTTTGGAGGTCTGAGGATTCAAGCCAAAGATCTCGAGCTTTGATCCATCGATCCTTGATCGACCTCTCATTAACATTTCCCTCTTTGAAGCATCGAACCAATTAGACCGCATTTGACCCAGAGTAAAAAACAACCAGTCTGCCTTGGCTTGTTCCTCGTCATCCAATAATTCCGGAATATCATTTTTATCTGGATTGGGAAACAAATACTCTGATTCCGGAATATAATTGTTCTTTGGAATCGAATCCAAATCATCAAACGATACCTCCGTCATCGTTAATACCTTCCCCTTCTCTCTCAGAACACCAAACCCTAGACCTAGCCCCTTTTCTATTCAATCAAAACATTGATGTAATTGGGCTAAAATCAAGAAATTGAAAAAGTTTAATATATATAGTGATATATGCATGGGCTTTCACAATTCAGTTAAGTAATATGAAATTGAGCCAAAATCATCAAGAAATTAAAAAAATTAAAATAGTTATTAAGATAATAAATTTAATGGCTTGAAAATAATTATGGAAATAAGTATATTTTAAATGAATCAAAAATAACATGTCCAACTCATGATCCTCCCAAACAAGAGATGAACACATGAGTGGACATCATATATATGTTTTGAGAATATACTTTTTAAGGATATTTTTACCAAACAAAACTTACCAATAGGTGTAACTGCTATATTTAAGAAATAAAAAAGTGAAATAGAAAAAGAAAAGTAATAAGCACATTAGAATCATTTCAAAATATATCGAAAAAAAATGACCATACAAGTGAAATATTAAAAGTGAAGAAATGTTAGATGGATTAAAAAAACAAAAGCAAAGAGAATGCTATTTGAAAAATGAACATTATTCGAAAAAATATAATGGATAAAAATAAAAAGTAAATAACATGAACATTTTAAATTTTTAAAGGTAAAAAAGAATTCTTAGCTATTTGAGTAAAAACAAATTTCCTCGTTCCATTAGAAAAAACAAAGCCAAAAACAAAATTGAAAAAACCAAACAAACAAATAAATTACTTCAAGAATAAAGTAAGAACAAAGAATAAATTTAAAAAGTACAGAGATCATTAAAAAATAAATCCATCTCAAAATGTGTTCATAGAAATTAAATATTGATAAATAAATGAAAGAAATATTATTAAAACAATATATGTATACATACACATACGCATATATATATATACTATTGGTCGCGGTTGGTTCTTTATTCAATGTAATGTAGTGCTAGTACATTTTAAGAAGTTGATGACAAGGTTAAGGAATTTAATATTTGAGGGGTAATTGTTGTAAGTTATTCACTTTTTAAAACTCAAATTGAACTTTCAACTTGGATCTTCATTTATTAAAAAGTTTTATGACAACTTTTGTTTATGGGAAAATGTATACACGATCCATTAACAATTTGATTAACATACACCATTTAAAGTGAATTGTTAGTGTAAAAGCACATATACACGAAACAACATGGCCAAATATGGATAAAGGTTAATATCCTATTTCGCATTAAGTTGTTTTATACTCTCTCTCTCTCTCTCTCTCTCTCTCTCTCTATATATATATATATATATATATATATATATATATATATACATACACACTAGTTGGCTGCGGCACCGCGACCGCACAGTGCGCGGTGCCCCTGGTTGGTCTTCGCCATGCTTCGTTGAGTTTACGACGCAATTGTTCATTTATGATTGATGAACAAATATCATGCCGTTGTCGGATGAGCTAGCCGCTGAATCTAACTGTTGTAAGTGCGCAAGCACCTGCAATGTTTGACAAAAAGCAAAATAGAAATTAGTTATTATCTCTCAAGAAACCACTTCCTTTTTTATGTATATAAGTAGGACTGTGGTGAATGGTATGCCCGAATGGTGCCGGAGACCGAAATGGAGGCTATCATTTTAGGTCTTTTGCACTTTTTTTGAAAATGGATGTCGGCATTTCGCTATTATTATGGTTAAAAGTACTGACAAATGTAGTCGAATATAGGAATGAGTAAAACATATAAACCAAAAAGAAGAATATTACTATGAAATAAATGCTGTAAGACATTCATTTCAAATATTTATTATGGATTCGAAGTTACAAAAATATGAACTATATTATAATTGTAAATATGAATACGCATGTCTAAGACTTAAGAATTTAAATCATATGTCGTAATGGTGAATAGCAAATTTTACACAGTTTAATAGTTTTTTGTGGTGAATATTTTAAAAATAGAGAAAGCCAAAAAATAATTGTATAATACGTTTGACTTAGACGTTAGATATTATAGTACGAAAGTTAACGCCCAAAAAATATGTTTAAAGTGGTGTCGAACTTATTTACTTAAATTGCTTTTGAAGTAATAAATAGTCCACATTAATGAAAATAGTAATACCAAATAGTAGAAGAAAGGACATAGAGATATCTATAATTTAAAAAAAAAAAAAAAAAAAAAAGGAAGGAAGCGATAAAGCGGGCAAATCTCGTTCTCCTCCTCAGGCGAATTGCGGCCCTTCAACCTGCCTCCCTAATTTTCTCAAATCTGGTTTCTTTTTAAAATCTGGTCAAACCTAGGATCTCACTGATACTAAATTTGAATTCCACAACTCAACTTAAAGCCCAACGGCACAAATTTTTAAAAATTGAATATGGATTAAGATGTTATTATTATAGTTGCAGGATATATTTCATTTCTACATGGTGAATGAATGACTTTAATTTTTATGCTCCAATTGTAATCTTTGTATTGTGCTTCGTTTATAGATTTGTGTTAGAATCTTTTATTAATTTAATTTATTTATTAATCAAAAATAATCTTCGTACTAAAGGAAATATGTTGACCAAGGAAATTGAGGAACACAAAAGGCTAATCAGTGGATGCGGACCTTTTTTTTTTTTTTTTTTTTCTCAGGTGTTGGGAAAATAGTAATTCATTGTAATTTTATTTGACAGTGCTGTGAATCAAATGCGTAGCTGGTATTGTAGAATTTGAAATTGTAGCAGCAAATATGCAAAACCAAGATTGTATTTTACTTACTATACATACACCAATTTTACTTCCCAATCCCAAATAGATTAATCCCATGTCCCGAAAAAAAAGCGTCCAAAAGTTCACAACCGAAAGCGTGAAAAGCAATTTAATTTGGAGAGTTGGTATTTTTATAAACTATACACACACACACACACGCCCCTTTATTTATTTGTTCTTCACAATACTTCTTCTTGGAAATTGATATTTGTTGTTATGATTAGCTGCTGCATGTATTGGCACTAAGTGAAATACGAATACTGGATTTTGTTCAGTACCTGCGTTTAACTATTAGGGGTATGTGAATTTGATTTGACATGTTATAATTCTGTAACATTTTTTTATTAGTTTAATCGCGGGATACATTTAGCCTTACACTATTAAAAAAAATAAGTAAATTAATAGTGATATATATAAGTAATAATAAAAAAAATTATCATTAATCATATGTACTTAGTCACAATAAATTTATATTGTCACAAAATATAATTTGCACAATATATATGGCAACAACATAGTTCAAAATTGATAATTAGTGACACATCTATGATGGCAGCTCAATGACAATGAAATCTTATCACAAAATGCTATGACAATTTTTTTGTCACCAAATTATTACTATAAGTGCGTCACTAATTGTTAATGGTTGTTACTAAAATATTAATTCTTGTCACCATTGAATGCATATTATGACAAGATAAAAATTGTTGTCACTAAAGAAACTTAATTAGTGATAAAATATAAGATGTTGTCACTTAATACAATTACTGGTGATAATTTTTATATTATCACTTTTATATCTTGTCACTAATATTATTTTTTCTTGTACTGTTAGTACTATTTGGCAGGCATCTCTTTTGTCTCTATCGTTATAAAAGGGAATGTTTTGCCACCTTAAAAAAAGGATATACATATATGAACATGGTATTCGCCTCGATAAAAATAAAATATAAGGAGAGGTACGTAGTTTTGTTTGTGATTTCTTTTGTGGTTACTATGCTGCGCGTACCTGTTTTCGATAGACCCGTTCATATGGGCCACAATCACTATGAATTCCATCCCTTTCATAATATCCCACAGATGTTTTACATGCGCCTGAATTTGCTACTACTTCAGTTATTCAATTGTCACAGAAGTTGTTAGATTATCCAATCAGTGATGAAGTCTTTTTCAATTTGGGTTTGCATCCCTCTTCCCATTTGGATGGAGGGAACCATGTAGCATTGCAGATGAAGTCTTATTGCTCGACGGAACAAATTCTAGATAGAAATGCATATTGTAGTTGCTTGTGGAGAACAAACGAAAACTTTAGGTGAATTGTGATGAGAAGAAATCATAAAAGATGTACTAAGTTGGACAACTCCATCATGTGTCTCATGTGGCGGAATATTTGATGAGGGAAACATCTCGTAAAAATGATTTGGTAAATAATTGGAGACAGAAATATGTAGCAAGAAATAAGTGTTGAGAAATGGAGAGAGATAGGCTGTTGTTGAAGTGACGAAGGAGAAAGAAAGTTTGAGAGGGGAAACTTTATGTTCTGATGCTTTATATTGAGGGGTGGGACTTTAAAATTGGAGGACAAAAAAAGAGCAGTAGGGAACAATTGATAATAAAATAATGAACAAAAATTGCATGGAGGCCACATGTTTTATAGATATATATATATATATATATTTAAGTATAAGAAATATTTTTATTTCTTAGTATATAGAATTGGATTTGAAAATTTTAAATCATGAATTTAATTTAGTTGAAATTATACTGTAATGCCTTGTAAATATAGTAAATTTTTAACTTTGTTTGGGAGGGGTAATAAACTAGAAACGAAAAAAAATGAGAAATCATAAAATTGTGGATCTTAATTCTACGTGGGCATATTTAGTTTGGATGAAGATACATGGAAGGAAAAAGAGAAGTAATTATTTTAATTTTTTTTTTTTCGATTACAATCAACTCGGGACACCCTACAGATATCAACCGGAAAGACACCCCCACACAAACGCACACACTCACTCAAGGGGAAAGGGGGAGAGGACAAGAGGGTTCGAACTCAAGACATCGCTGGTGTTGGTTCGAACCCCTATCACTGGGCTACAACCCCAGTGGCGTAATTATTTTAATATTTGTTTGATTGGAAGAGTCGAATGGAAGAAAATAATTGATATTTTAAATTAATAATAATAATCTCCTTATGTAATAATAGATTTAGATTCTTATGGATTTCTCGTGGTGGGGCTAGTTGATGGAAATGTAATTAATTAAAAAATTATTATAAAAACCGTGCAAGTGAAATACGTGAAATGGTAACCGTAGGCTGTTAAAGTTATGAAAATAAATGTGTTACACAAATGATAATGTTGCAATTAAGTACATCAACGAAAATGAAACAAATTATTATATGATCTGTATATTTCTTAGCAACACGACAGTGGGAAGATTTGGGGTGGATGGTTTAATAAAAATAGTTATATTCCTTTACTTTTCTTTTTGATCTAATTTTGGAGGGAAATAAATTTGTATATGTCCTACGATAACTTTTCTACTCGTTTTTGATTTTCTGCAATTTTGCTTTTTTATTTTTTTTTCCTTGAGTACAAAAGGGAAAAATGGTCCTTGTGTGTCTATTTTTCTTTCTTATAATTTTATTTCCTTTATTATTCTACTTCATTTTATTTTCTATGGAATGAATTAAATGTTAAATAATGCATAAACTTTGATTGTTCGGTATATGGGTGGAGTTTGAGCAGTTTGGATCCTCTGCTACACAACGGTGCTACATCTCTTCTTCCACTCATCAATACACGTCACGTGTATTGGTGAGCGGTTGAAATAAGGAAAGAGAATATTGCAACTAATAAGCAAATGATGTCGGAGAAACAACCACATATGCAGTGTTTTTTAACTTTCTGAATCTATTCTCCCAGCTCTTATTTGTTTATGTGAATAGGTTGCATGACGTACAACGATAATTAACCCAAACACCGAGGATGCTAAGTATGTTATTAATGTCAAGCAAATTGCCAAAGTAAGCAAGCTGCCCTCTCCTTTTAACAGCTTTGCCTGGTAGTTGAGTTTCTCCGAATGCCTATGAAAGAGAAAATTAGAGTAGTTTTATACCTTGATACTCTCTTACGCTGCCATTGCTTGGAGATGGTAACATTTTGACATATATACTAGAGTTTGAAGCCGGATTATGTTTTATATTATTTTATCATGGTTATTGTGGTTGCTGATCAATTATTTGTCTTGTACATTCTATTCTTGCAGTTTGTTGTTGGATTGGGTGATAAAGATAAAGTTTCACCTACTGATATTGAAGAAGGCAGGCGCGTCGGGTGATTTCAATAAGATAATGAATTGTCATATGACGAATCTTATGGAAGATAATAGTGTAGGCTTGTAGGCTTGTAGGCTTGAGTTTTTGATTGTTGATAGTGTTGTTAATTTTGCTTGCATGATACGAAGTTTGACACATCACTCTTTTTACAATGTGGAGAGGAATAATTGATACATGTGTTAAAATGATGAGAGTGGAAGATAAGCCACATGTTGGGAGGATGATGCGAAAGGTTTGTTATATACTTATGTGCAGGTTGATTGGTGAGAAATGTATTTGAATTTGAAGGGAAAGTATTTTAATTTCATTTTCTAGGGCTTTAGTTTATTAACACCGAATGCTATTTTAAATTAGAATGCAGGAACTAAGCCCTTTGAAGTCGAAGTAGGAATTTTCAGAAATATGTAGTTTTTTGATTAATATTGTACCATTCAAATGAAATTGGAAGGCAAACATACACCTTTTTTTTTTTTTGTTGATGATTTGCATGTCTTCAAACTTTCTTACATTCTGATCAAAATATGAGAAACTTAATGTTTTATTTCATAACGAAAGCTCTTCCATATCTCGTATTCCTCTCGCAAGAATGACACAGTGGCCCTTAAAATGAGGAGATGGGGGTTGCTACAAAACTACAGTGGATGATTGGCCCTGCATGGATTCGGATTTGATAATGCTACATTTGATTTCTCCGATGCAGATCAATTTACGTTCGATGGGCCCCAAGTCGACCAATTCTTCTATGATTCTTGGGAAGACTCGATCTCCACCATTAGTGTATAGGAGCTCAAAAGTCTTTTCAGGTGGATACCCCTTAAACTTCTTCTGTAAAAAGTAAAACAAATATGTTAAAATAGTAAATTATTTATAAAAATATATGTTTCATAACATAAAATGAAAATACCTAATTCTTCACATGTACCAATGCATTCCTACAAAACACTAGGAAGTCTATTGATCTAGTAACTATAAAGCTCTTTTCTAACTTTGTCTTCAATTCCTCTCTCGTGACTTCATACGTCTCAGCACATTTAAGCCTTTTCAAATGACTGTCAATTTCTTTGTCAGCGTTTTCACCCTTCAACATATGCAAAAGTATTATGTCGATTTCTTTCTTTTTGTTGCGTTGCACCAAATCTATCCATGTAGGTTCACCAATACTATCAAATGCATTATGTGTAACTGTTACATTTAAAAGAAAATAAATGTTGAATTCAAATAGTTTTATTTTTGGGCTAATTATGTTAAGCACTTCAACTTTTAGAACGTTATGTACTTTAGTTTCTAATCTTTGAAATTGTAGGATCACGGTGCTCAACCATTTCAAAATGTGTGTGGATAGGACTAGTTTAATTTTTTCAATTGGATCTTTAAAATATTCTATTGAAAATGTTGGATTAATTGCAATTTAACCCCCTCGTGGATTTAGAAATTGAAAAGTTTGGATTTGAAAATGTTGGAAAAAGTTGGATTTGAAAAAGTAGGAAAAAAGTTGGATTTGAAAATGATGGAGAAAAGTTGGAAAAAAGTTGGATTTGAAAATGTTGGAAAAAGTTGGAAAAAAGTTGGATTTGAAAATATTAAATTAATATTTCGGGTGAATACGCTTGGTTCAGCTATGAAAATTTGAAAATAAACAAATAAATTAATATTAAATTATTTTTTATATTACATTATCTCAAAAAAATATATGTATAGTGCATTATCTTTGTTGTGAACCAGCACAACTCAGCAAAACAACAAGAGTCCAATTGGTGAATCAAGTTTCCTATAACTTCTCCTATCATCATACAAGCCTTGCATTTTGTCATATCGATCCTTATCTTTAATCTTTCGATAGACTCCTCAAATCGGAACTTTTTTCCTTTGCTATAGCTGCTATGTCCTTAGCTTTCATAGATTTAAGCATTTGAAAAAGCTTACTGCAGACCTTCTTGTCAGGCAGCAAACTTTGCCACCCACCTGGAGCAACACTTCCACATGCAGCACTCATAGCTGCCACAATGTTAGTTGGATCATCTAGATAGTGTCTATGAGAGAGTCGTTCCTTTACTTATAGAAAGACCTCAATGTACCCCCCAAAGACCAGAACGTTGGGTGCTTCTCAAGCCAAGTGATATATAATTAAAACCAAAAAAGAACAAAGAAAATTTATTAATAGTAGTAAATTATTAATGCAAATTAAATTTAAAAAAAAATACATAATACCCCCATTGCCAATTGTGTCTCCTCATGTAAATTATTAATGAAAATTAAATTTAAAAAAAAATACATAATACCCCCATTGCCAATTGTGCCTCCTCATATATTCGAATAGTGAATCTAGATCGATCGGGAATTTTGCACTGAAAATCGTTTTTAGCAAACGCTGAATATCTTTGAAGTCCTTCTACTCTAGAATTTCTATCTTCTCCCAGTAAAACTACTCCGTAAGTATTACTTCACTCTCACTTTCAACTAACTCACTTGTCTCATCCTTAGGTTTAACCAACACAGTGTTCTCATTCAATCTTCCACAAACAAAATTTTGATTGTGGAGATTAGACACTTCAACCAAGATTCTTCTGCAATAAAAAATAACATAAAAAGATTTATGAGAGTGGATATTTGCTCAAAAATATATTTGAATCTACTAGTTTGCATTTTTTTTTTTTTAAATTTGAGCGAAGTATCACCCCTTACATTTCTTTTATTCATTTTTATTACAGAGGAATTTTAGCAGAGTTGTCTAATCTCCATGATCACGGTTTTGTATGTGGAGTAGTGAATAAGAAAAATGTCCTAGTTAAAGATGGGCTTGAAGTAAAATTAAAACTTTTAGAAATCTCTTATCAAGTTAAGGCACATCTTCTCAAGGAAAATGATTTAAAAAGTGTACAATCACTATTTAAATGAGATTCTCAAATCAAGATTCCCCTTTGATTTGAATTCACACTTTCAATATTTGATAAGGAAAATGGAATTGTATGTAAGTTGTTTATATATTTTATTTAAGTGAATTTGTTTTTAGAAAGAAGATCTTTTTAAGGAAAGTTACACTCTTATTAATTCTCCAAACTTATCTCCAAACTTGGACACTTTACAAATGAGACCCCTCCCTCTATTTATAGATTTCCACCGGATAGTAGAGATTGATTTGATCCAACGGTCAGGAGTGGTTATCTGGAATTCTCCATAATGTTCCTATACTTTGTATAATCACCCAAGATCTTCTATAACGCTCTACACTTGTCAACATCATTCTAGATTAATTTATACTATTCTACCGTGACCTAGAATATTCTAGACTCTTCTAGAGTCTTTTAGGGTCTTCTAAAATCCTCCAAGTTTTTCTAGAATTGTCCATCATGAAGAGGTGTAAGAGAGAGAGAGAGATAGGGAGAGAGAGAAGGCGTAAGAGAGATAGAGAAAGAGATTAGATGTGTAAGTTTTTGGTAGTAAAAAAGTGAGTGTATATTTTTGGTACGCTTTTTTAGTATTTTTGATCAAATATCCCAATTCATTTTAAATTTATCACAAACTCAATAGAACCCATTTAAAACTCATTATAAACCCAAACCCATCTCAATCCAATTGAACCCAGAACCAACCCAACCCATTAAATATTTTTTAAACCCAACCCAATCCAAAATCAGTTGGGTTGGGTTGAACCCATGGGTTGTAGCCCATTTTGACACACCTATTCAATATCATTTTTTTTTACTTTCTTTGTAATTATTTTCTTTTTTATTATGATTTATTTTATTTTATTTATAACTAATTTCATAAATCTATTAAAAATAGTTAAAAATATTTTGATAGTATAGATAATACCAAACCTTTTGTTATCTCATTAAATTATGATTTTTTTTATTATGTACACGTATCGAGTGTGTCAGTATTACAAATAATTATAACTGAACAAATTATCAAGCTTTTGTATACATACACATAAATTAATATGCCACAAGTTACTTAGATGAATGCAGTTGCATTGGTGGTTAAATATCATTTAATGTTTGCGAGTTTGAATCTCATTAATTATAATTGAACTATATTTTTTGAACGGGGCTTATGTAAAGGATGATTGTATTTTTAAAAAACTCAAATGCTAGTCATATGAGGGAATATTGGCGGAATATTGTGTCAGAATTTGAATTTGGATGGTATGTTGTTAAAAAAACGTAAAGTTTGGATGGCAATCGATAAATATATATACATATGTATATATGGCAAAGTGTAAAAATTTGTATACTTTGAATGATAAATAATTTTTTTTCTCTATAATAAATACATTTTTCTAATTTAAGGGGAAATTTAAACAAACAAACAATCATAATTACTATATGGGATACGGCTTATCTCTCAGTTTTCTGACTTACAGACAAACTCACCAAATCAAGAGGGGGGAAAAAAATTTAATGAATCCTCAATAACAATAAAATTGATTTAGCTTACAACTCTAAACACACTCGAAATCATTAAGGCCCAAACCCCTATTAGATTAAGGCGAATTTAAGTTTGAGATGAGATCTCCTCCTACTCTCACAGCTTGCTCGACCAACTACGAAAGTGGGGAAAGTGATGGTGCTATCCATTACCATGAAAATTGGGCTTGGAGTTATTTAGTGGAAGTGAAGAGACCCAAAGTGGTTATTTTGTCTTGGCCCAGGAATTACACCATCTTGAAACCTCGTCGCCAACCCAGACACTATCCTAAAGATAAGAGGATAAAACCTTTAACCATGTCAATTCATCATGTGATAATTGTGGGGTTATATCAGATAATTTCTATCTCGTTACGACTAACAGCTGCATCCCTTTGAATCTCAACAAACTCCCAACTACCTACCCTAATTTCGGGGGGATGGTTGAGTTAATCCTAAAGGATGATTACTGACCTGAGTGTATATAGGAGTGAGCTTTCCAAAGGGTGAAGGCTAATCAATTTTTCTCGCACTAATACACTCTATTGCAATCCCTATGATTCTCTCACAATATTCGTTATTTTCTTTGATATTTATATTACATGCATTTATTGTCTTTTATTACTCTCGATTCGTTATTGATTTAGTCCGATGGGTGACTAATATTTGTTTTGTAAGCTTTTCCCGTATATTTGGTACTCTTCAAGCGAAGCACTATAACTTGGTTCCCATGCTATAAATTTGAGGTGGTTAAAATAACTGCAAGCCTCACACACACACACACACACACACAAACACACATATTTGTATATATGAAAAAACATGACAAATTTTGAATGCCAAAATGATACCATAAAAGTATTTTGGAAAAGTTGAACGTTTCATAAAAGCAATTTGAAGAGGCAAAGTGCATCTAATCTTGTGGAAGGTTGTTGAAAAATTAAGCATGGGGCAAAATGCTTCAATTAAGATAACTTAAGGTGTAAATAGATTTTTCTTATTTTGCAAGGGATTTAGTAACAAAATCACAATATTTTAGCGGGTGAAGTGCAGTTTGCTATTTGCCTTGAAAAATTATATTTTAAAAATATAAATTTTAAAACACAGCCATCCGTGATTTTAGTATTTATAATTTAGGAACTGAACATATAATCCAATCTCAATTTTAAAAATTAACATAACTACTAGCTATATAAATATAATAAATACAATTTTCTAATTTAAGAAAACATTTTAAATAAATAAACAATCACAATTACTAGATGGGATACGGCTTCTCTCTCAATTTTGTGACTACAGACAAACTCATCAAATCACCCAAAAAAAAAAAAAAGTTAACTTACAGAAAAAAAATTACCGGAACCTCAAAAATAATACAATCGATTTAGCTAAGGACTTAATAATCTATCAATCTCACAATTGTAGTTACTTCCACCATTGTTGTGCATGTCAGTAATGTTTTCATAACTCGCTGCGTGTGCCAAATATAAATAAGATACTCACTACATACACATACCTGCAATATATGTTTGGAGAAAAAAAAAAGAAGAAAAAAGAAAAAACTGCTTATTTGCTTTATTCTATTATATCTACAACAAGTATCCTCCTTCTGATCTTGCTGACTAATTGAACTGGTGGAACAAACAAAGGAATCAAATATGAAAAAGTATGACAAAATAATTAAACAACGTGAGTTGAGTGAACCTTGTGTTGATAATGGAGGATGCCTGGCTTAGAGCTTCTACTGAGGATAGGTAAGGACCTGCCAATGGGTATGGTAAACGGACCCATTTCTCTTCTATCCATACCTTAAAATTTTAAAATTTATCTATGCTTTATCCGAACATATAGTGATACTAATGTATGGATTAGGGTAGAATTTTACCCGTTAGTACCCCATGGGTAATAATACCCAACAGGTATTCTTACTACCTTTTTTTTTTTGTAAAATTGTTACTATCATTTTTATATGTTAATTTTAATTTGTAATTTTTTGTTTGTTTCAACTCTCAAATTGCCAAATGTGTGTGATATTTCAAATATGTGTGTGTGTACTGTGTTGTCTGTGTGCGTGATTGTGTGTTGTGCTCTCTATGTGTGCACATGAGAGATTAACAGAGAGAATGTGTGTTGTGTGTGTCAGAATATGTGCTATTTGTGTGTGTTGTGTGTGTGTATGTTGTGTGTAACTTTGTGTGTGTGTGAGTGTGAGTGTGCATGTGCAGTGTGTGTGTGTCTAGGCGTGTAGTGTGTGTAACTGTGTGTGCATGTGTGTGTATTCTCAAAAGCGTTTGAAAAAAAAAGGGTCGGACCCGAACCCAACCCGAAAAATTGGGTCTGAACTTTTGCCCTGATTCACAGACCCGCCGGGTCCGAATCTACTGCTTGTTTTTAGGGTATTGATTGGGTTTGGGCCTGGGTGGGTAAATACCCCCCATTGACAGGTTTATGAACCTCGTTCAATCTCTTTTATATTCTCTCATATAGAGAAAGAAAAATAAACAAAACAAAACACATGAAATAAGTAAATTCCAATTAGTTGCGTTGTTGGAGTTGTTTGTTAAACGTACGAAGCATTTGGTTTCCTAGATTGTTTAATTGCATGTTAACATAGAATTGGAGATTATGTACAATTACGTAAGATGTAATATTTATTTGGTATGTTCAATGATATAACTGTTTATAATCTTGATTTGTTGTTTGATTTGATAGATTATGCCACTTGATCAATGATTATTCCATGAATGTACCTAAATAACCCTCAAGAGGATTCAAAGTTGGTTAGATGAAGAAAAACTGGAAAAAAAATATGCTTATTTTGAAAAACTTGAAGAGGCCGGAATGCTCATTCTCACATTTTTATTTATTTTTCTTCTTCTTTTGGCTGGTATGTACCGTATGTTTAAATTTTCAGTCACCAATCTGAAAATCAGTGTGCGGATGGCAAATGAATTGACCAATCACCTTGTGGTGGCATGTTTTCTGACCCAAATTGTATCTACTACTAATGCGGACAATGTGATGACATAAAGATAAAAAATAACAACAAAAATAATTAATCACATTTCAACACAAACAATGAATATATGGTGTGTGTGTGTGTGTGTGTGTGTTGGGAAAATTGCCGCCCATCAAGGGACAGGTCAGTTGTCACCAATAACTGAACAAAGACCTCGACTCTCTCGCATTAATAAACATGACGGAATCGCAATACTACATAACTAGCTAATGTTAAAGTGAAATCATATTTTGCAAAACACACGAACTCAGACATACCATACAACACACCACATTCAAAGCAAATAGAAAACCATAACACAACACAAACTAAAATGCATCATTTTAGAGAAACCATAAAACAAGAAGTAAATGGTATAATACGATTTCAACATTTCTTCTTGGCGGCAGTGGACAATGTAGATGCCTCAAAGTCTAATGCGTCTTCATTCTTCCTCATTCTCCGTATAACCGAGCTCAAGCACGTCATTTTCGTCGATCATCATCATGCGGTTTTCATGCTAAAAAGGCATATGCAATTAACTGAAACAATAAGAAAACACATAACAACTACATATTTTTTTTAAATAATTATTCGTTTTAACATGTTACCAAAAGTGGGACGAAAATCATTAATTAGCTTACCATAGCACTAAAAATAAGATCATGGTAGTAGAACATAACGCCATACGTATTTCTGGGCAGTAGTTGATAAAAGAAACTTATAAACATAACCAAAAGAATTCTGGCTTCGAACCTATAAGCGTATTTCACAATTGTGTTGTAAATTGAATCATAAAACTAAATTCTAACTCCCAGAGATATTGACAGAAGGAAGTATGTAATATGATAAGTGAGGTTATCATGGAAAAAAGTAGGCGAGTTCTAGCTGAAAATGGTAATCACATTCACGGAAAACTAATGTCACTAGCCAACCTATTAAATTTGACAACTAATGTCACTAGCCAACTAATGTCTCCAGTATCATCCTCATTTTTTTTTCGCCAATATTTTCATCTTCATTTTGATCAAAATGCCTTCTCTTCAAGGAAAACTAATCAGTCCCTCAAAGATCAACTTTGTCTGGATTCAAAAACATGAAAACACAATACAATCAAGGAACGGAAAATGCCCAATCAACAAAATTGATTGTTAACCACAATGACTAAATTGACAGCAGCGTTGATAGTGATTTTTGGATTAACATTGTAGAATCACCATATTTTTACATTATAGTAACTAATCAAAATGCAAATACATGTACTCAAAAAATATGCCATTAAAACTTTAAAGGATCACCGGACATACGTTCTCTTGACTTCTTGCATGAGATATCAATGCTTGCGCAACAAAGTTCCCCGAGGGATGTGATGACATCCTAAACAACGAATCCTTGGAAGCGTTTTTGATTAAAGGATCACAGTAATTCATGTCAGGACCCGAACTTCCAGAGGGTACTCGATTCATCCCCATTAATGGATAATTACACTTACGCCCCCTGAGGTTTGGTGTAACTACGCTCAGACTCCTGTGTGTTGCATAATTACACTTACTTCCCTCGAGGTAATGTTGATCTATCAAAAAAAACCCAACTCTTAACTTTATGATTTCCCCGCTGCAGCAAGTTAAAAGTTTTAATGAAAACACCCATTTAATACGACTAAATTCAACAAAAAAAATGTGTAATAACTTCCATTTATGCAAAGTAATATAGTAGCTTCATTGTTTCAAATGCCCTAATGAGAAAACTCACATTGCAATCAAACCCAAAAAAAACGGTGTCAAATGAACCAAGTAAAAGGGCCTCAACAAACTGAAGTAACATTTTTCTTACATAACAAAAGCAGTCAATATTCACAAAAAATTTCAGCAAATTCAGTTTGCAGTTCCATCACTAGCTCCACCACTACAGTTAGTTGGGTGTTCTGATAGAGAAACATTAATTTCAGGCGAGGTAAATGTAACTCTGCAAATGACAGGGGACCTGAATCATGTTTTTCCCTGCATGATAAAAGGAGGTTGACTCTGAGTTCATTTCTTCAAGCCTATAGAAAAGAGAGATCATACAAATACCTGTCTTCCATCCAAGAAACACTGTATCAGATCCAAGGTCGGTATGGTCGACCTCGGATCAAAACCTGCACCATCAACAGATTCCTAGCTTATAGATTGTTAATTAAACCAACAAAATTTAATAGTTAAGACCAGCGAAATTGCTCTTGAACTCATCATGGAAACCAATTTAAGTTTGACCAGCAAAATTTCATCAAAAAGAACAATCTTTTGAGAAATTTGATAACATCATCAATAAATGCGAAAGCGATTAACTTGAAAATTTATCAAAATTTAAATTATGGCATCAAAACTATGTGTAATATACTAATATTCAACATACATAGTGCGGTGATTGTAAGGTAGTGATGTAATTATGAAACCATGAGGCGAGACCTGTATAACTGATGTAATTATAGGGGGCTATATTGACTCTTGTACCCTTCCCACAATCGGTATTGTGTGAATCTTTTAGACAATTTAACTGCGATGTAAGGTTGTGATAAGGTACAAGGGAGGTATATGTAATTTTGAAACCATGAGGCGAGACCTAAACAACTCTGGAGGTATATGTAAGGTTGTTTACTAACACGAATGAGACATGCATTGGTTCAATTAGCAGAGTTTTGCCAGTTCTGGGAGGACCATAAACACAGAACACCCTTTCGGAGGATCAACCCCAAGCTTTACAAATTCGAATGGGCAGCTCAACAACCCACAACAAATCCATAGCGAAAATGTGAACTCCAAATAAAGAGTACATTAAACTGAAACCAGAGACTCGTAGACAAAGAAATGCCCGCACATAGGTATATAACAACATCTCGCATCATCCTCCTACATCGGGCTTTTCCTCCACAGTCATCATTGTAACACTTGGATCAATTATTCCTGTCCACACTGTAAAAACAATGGTGCGTCAAGCTTCATATCATTAATAAAAGTTGTAAAGGGTCTTTGGCAACTAAAAGAAAATGGTCCACCAATCTTTCCTCATTTGCGTTTATCATGCCTTGATTCCATCTTTTCCAATTGATGCTGCTGCAAATGGTTTTAGTTTATGTTTTCTTTTTTGTTCCGCATCCTTTTCTCTGTCCATATTTGAGCAGCAAACAGTGATTCAATGTAAGATAGTTGTATGCATTGCTAGTGATGGAGTTAGAACAACGCTTCTAATGATTTAATGTAGGTGTATTCTTCGTAGCGCGTCCAATGCTATTGGTCAAGCATCCATTAGGGAGTCGAAGATAAATAATTCAGAGTACCAGAAATTAAGATGCAAAAGAATTTAGCTAGCAGCATTAGGGCGTCCAATACGATGGCCAATTTTGTTGGCAACGCACCATCGTTTTGACATTTAGGAGGACAGTAAGGGTGCTGCATGAGGTAAATCTTATCGTATACTATTGGAGCACAGCCATCCCATCGCGGAATCCGCATCAAGTTGAAAACCAATCAATCAGACTCTTCATCATGAACGTCAGGGTCGTATGCCTTTTTGGCAATACATACACCATAAACCTATATGGGAGTCGAACACACACATATCCCACGGCACATTCAGATGAGTAGTTGGAAAGTAGATAATCTGCGCTTGTTGATCAATTGCATAATATAGATCTCGGTGTACGGGCTGTCCAACCTCCAGCATTGGTGGTTAAGAAAGTTCTTCCCAAGATCTTTTGCCTTGCTTTTCCCCCTCCGCTCCCTCCGCCCCCAAATCCAGCTTTTCAAATTCAATAAGCCAGCCACGGGAGGGTGCAGTGCCTAAAACAAAGAGCTCGTGACCCAGAACAAATAGTATAGGTTTAATCTTGGCAGCAATCAAAATCGGGCCCTCTTCCCATGTATGAGGCCCGGGACCACTGACGTCGCAAGTGTAAAATGTTCCAGTCATACCTTCAACGACGAAAAGCTGGGTTCCGTAGGCTGCAAACGCTATTGGAGTCGGAAGCTGGCCCTTGGGAAGTGGGGTAGAAATCCAATAATCATTGACGATAGCAGACTTGAAATAATCTCTCACACAGAAATCGACGACATGATACACTTTGGAGGTCTGAGGATTCAAGCCAAAGATCTCGAGCTTTGATCCATCGATCCATAATCGACCTCTGACACACATTTCCCTCTTTGAAGCATGGTACCTATTAGACCGCATTTGACCCAGAGTAAAAAACAACCAGTCTGCCTTGGCTTGTTCCTCGTCACCCAATAATTCCGGAATATCATTTTTATCTGGATTGGGAAACAAATACTCTGATTCCGGAATATCATTGTTCTTTGGAATCGAATCCAAATCATCAAACGATACCTCCGTCATCGTTAATACCTTCCCCTTCTCTCTCAGAACACCAAACCCTAGACCTAGCCCCTTTTCTATTCAATCAAAACATTGATGTAATTGGGCTAAAATCAAGAAATTGAAAAAGTTTAATATATATATATATTGATATATGCATGGGCTTTCACAATTCAGTTAAGTAATATGAAATTGAGCCAAAATCATCAAGAAATTAAAAAAATTAAAATAGTTATTAAGATAATAAATTTAATGGCTTGAAAATAATTAAGGAAATAAGTATATTTTAAATGAATCAAAAATAACATGTCCAACTCATGATCCTCCCAAACAAGAGATGAACACATGAGTGGACATCATATATATGTTTTGAGAATATACTTTTTAAGGATATTTTTACCAAACAAAACTTACCAATAGGTGTAACTGCTATATTTAAGAAATAAAAAAGTGAAATAGAAAAAGAAAAGTAATAAGCACATTAGAATCATTTCAAAATATATCGAAAAAAAATGACCATACAAGTGAAATATTAAAAGTGAAGAAATGTTAGATGGATTAAAAAAACAAAAGCAAATAGAATGCTATTTGAAAAATGAACATTATTCGAAAAAATATAATGGATAAAAATAAAAAGTAAATAACATGAACATTTTCAATTTTTAAAGGTAAAAAAGAATTCTTAGCTATTTGAGTAAAAACAAATTTCCTCGTTCCATTAGAAAAAACAAAGCCAAAAACAAAATTGAAAAAAATCAAACAAACAAATAAATTACTTCAAGAATAAAGTTAGAACAAAGAAAAAATTTAAAAAGTACAGAGATCATTAAAAAATAAATCCATCTCAAAATGTGTTCATAGCAATTAAATATTGATAAATAAATGAAAGAAATATTATTAAAACAATATATGTATACATACACATACGCATATATATATATATATATATATACTATTGGTCGCGGTTGGTTCTTTATTCAATGAAATGTTGTGCTAGTACATTTTAAGAAGTTGATGACAAGGTTAAGGAATTTAATATTTGAGGGGTAATTGTTGTAAGTTATTCGCTTTCTTAGAGCCCGTTTGGATGGATTTTTTTTAAATAAAAAGCACTTATTTTTTGAAAAAAAGCATTTCAGACAAAATAAATTGTGTTTAGATGGGCTTTTTAAAAAAAGCAGAAGCTAGAAAAAAAGTCAAAAGGGTTTTTTTTAGAAGCTACCTCAACTAGCTTCAAATAAAAGCACCTTTTAAAGCACTTTTAGCTTCTGTATCCAAACGCAAAATTACTTGACTTACAAAAAAAACTCTTCCATAAAAAGCACCATTTAAGAAGCACTTTTTTTTTAAGTCCATCCAAACGGACCCTTAAACGTGGTCCATACTGCCATACATAAAACTCAAATTGAACTTTCAACTTGGATCTTCATTTATTAAAAAGTTTTATGACAACTTTTGTTTATGGGAAAATGTATACACGATCCATTAACAATTTGATTAACATACACCATTTAAAGTGAATTGTTAGTGTAAAAGCACATATACACGAAACAACATGGCGAAATATGGATAAAGGTTAATATCCTATTTCGCATTAAGTTGTTTTATATTCTCTCTCTCTCTCTCTCTCTCTCTCTCTATATATATATATATATATATACACACACACACACACTAGTTGGCAGCGGCCCCGCGACCGCACAGTGCGCGGTGCCCGTGGTTGGTCTTCGCCATGCTTCGTTGAGTTTACAACGCAATTGTTCATTTATGATTGATGAACAAATGTCGTGCCGTTGTCGGATGAGCTAGCCGCTGAATCTAACTGTTGTAAGTGCGCAAGCACCTGCAATGTTTGACAAAAAGCAAAATAGAAATTAGTTATTATCTCTCAAGAAACCACTTCCTTTTTTATTTATATAAGTAGGACTGTGGTGAATGGTATGCCCGAATGGTGCCGGAGACCGAAACGGAGGCTATCATTTTAGGTCTTTTGCACTTTTTTGAAAATGGACGTCGGCATTTCGCTATTATTATGGTTAAAGTACTGACAAATGTAGTCGAATATAGGAATGAGTAAAACATATAAACCAAAAAGAAGAATATTACTATGAAATAAATGCTGTAAGACATTCATTTCAAATATTTATTATGGATTCGAAGTTACAAAAATATGAACTATATTATAATTGTAAATATGAATACGCATGTCTAAGACTTAAGAATTTAAATCATATGTCGTAATGGTGAATAGTAAATTTTACACAGTTTAATAGTTTTTTGTGGTGAATATTTTAAAAATAGAGAAAGCCAAAAAATAATTGTAAAATACGTTTGACTTAGATTATAGTACGAAAGTTAACGCCCAAAAAATATGTTTAAAGTGGTGTCGAACTTATTTACTTAAATTGCTTTTGAAGTAATAAGTAGTCCACATTAATGAAAATAATAATACCAAATAGTAGAAGAAAGGACACAGAGATATCTATAATTTAAAAAAATAAAAAAAAATAAAAAAGGAAGAGGTAAAGAGGGCGAATCTGGTTCTCTTCCTCAGGCGAATTGCGGCCCTTCAACCTGCCTCACTAATTTTCTCAAATCTGGTTTTTTTTTAAAATATGGTCAAACTTAGGATCTCACTGATATTAAATTTGAATCCCCACAACTCAGCTCAAAGCCCAACGGCACAAATTTTTAAAAATTGAATGTGGATTAAGATGTTATTATTATAGTTGCAGGATATATTTCATTTCTACATGGTGGATGAATGACTTTAATTTTTAAGCTCCAATTGTAATCTTTGTATTGTGCTTCGTTTATAGGTTTGTGTTAGAATCTTTTATTAATTTAATTTATTTATTAATTAAAAATAATCTTCGTACTAAAGCAAATATGTAATCTAAGTATTTTTCATTGACTTTAATTTTTTGAATGTTAATTATGAAAAAAAAAATCTTGGGGCGATGAACGCCCATTTCTTTTTAAATTTTCTATATACTTATGTCGAATGATTTAAATTGATAAGTAATTTAAATTGTTTATTTACATTTTAAAGTGAAGCATATTTACATTTTCCAAATATTGAATTTGAGAAGCTTTGAACATGTCACTGTATTATTAGAATCTGAAATGGATAATAATAGCTTTTTTTAAAAAAAAAAAAAAAATTGGAACAGGCTTGTATTATTAATTGCATGTGTTGTAATATTCCGATAATTGTTACGTTTTTTTTTAAAATAAATTAGTTACAATTATTGTTAACTACGAATATCTGCGCCGGTATATGAGTTCGGGAGGGATACAGCCACATATGTTGACGAAGGAAATTTTTTTTTTTTTTTAAGGTGTTGGACAAATAGTAATTCAGTGCAATTTTATTTGACAGTGCTGTGAATCAAATGCGTAGCTGGTATTGTAGAATTTGAAATTGTAGCAGCAAATATGCAAAACCAAGATTGTATTTTACTTACCATACATACACCAATTTTACTTCCCAATCCCAAATAGATTAATCCCATGTCCCGAAAAAAAAGGGTCCAAAAGTTCACAACCGAAAGTGTGAAAAGCAATTTAATTTTAAGAGTTGGTATTTTTATAAACTGTACACACACACACACACACCTTTATTAATTTGTTCTTTACAATACTTCTTCTTGGAAATTGATATTTGGTGTTATGATTAGCTGCTGCATGTGTTGGCACTAATGATTCATTTGATTCATTATATTACCACATAATATATATTTTAATCCATTAAATAAATCATATTTGATTCATTATACTATCATATAATGAAACCCAATAATCCATAAAAATATCTACTAAATACATGGTTTTGAACAATATTCAATCTCATGGGAGGTGTGTTATTATGGAAGTTGAATTTAGTTAGTGGAAGATATTAGTTATAGATTTACTTTTCTATCCTTTTTCCTCCATTCTTGTGGTCTACCTTTTCTTTTCAACTTTAAAATGAAGGGTAAATGGGACATTTCAATTCAATACAATCTAATATCATGAATCAAATTTATGGATTAATCCATAATATATACCTAAAAGTTATATAAAGTGACAAATCAAATTAAGAGTCTACGTCCAAAAATATGGTCAAGTACTACAAAATACATTTTTAGGAGTTGAATCCAATCCCCATAATCAAATGAAGCCTAAGTGAAATACGAATACTGGATTTTGTTCAATATTTGCGTTTAACTATTAGTGGTATGTGAATTTGATTTGACATGTTATAATTCTGTAACAATTTTTAATAGTTTAATCGCGGAATACGTTTAACCTTACACTACAAGAAAATAAGTAAATTAGTAACGATATAATAAGTAATAATAAAAAAAATTATCATTAATTATATGTATTTAGCGACAATAAATTTATGTTATCATAAAACATATATAATTTGCACAATATATATGGCGACAAATAGTTCAAAATTAATAATTATTGACATATCTATGGTGGCAGCTTAGTGACAATAGAATCTTAACTCAAAATGCTAATGACAATTTTTTTGTCACCAAATTATCATTGTAAGTGTGTCACTAATTGTTAATAATTGTCACTAAAATATTAATTTTTATCACAATTTAGTGCATATTATGACAAGATACAAGTTATTGTCACTAAAGAAACTTAATTAGTGATAAAATAGAAGATGTTGTCACTTAATATAATTATTGGTGACAACAATATTATCACTTTTATATCTTGTCACTAATATTATTTTTTCTTATAGTTTTGGTATTATTTGGCAAGAATCTCTTTTATCTCTGTCATTGTAAAAGGGTATGTTTTGCCACCTTAAAAAAAGAATATACATATATGAACATGGTATTCGCCTCGATAAAAATAAAACATAAGGAGAGGTAGTTTTGTTTGTGAGTTTTTTTGTGGTTACTATGTTGCGCCTACCTGTTTTCGATAGACCCGTTCATATGGGCCACAATCACTATGAATTCCACCCCTTTCATAATATCCCACAGATGTTTTACGTACATGCCTGAATTTGCTACTACTTCAGTTATGCAATTGTCACAGAAGTTGTTAGATTATGCAATCAGTGGTGAAGTCTTTTTCAATTTGGGTTTGCATCCCTCTTCCCATTTGGATAGAGGGAACCAGGTAGCATTGCACAACCCTCTATCTGTCGTTTTTTTATTTTACATGATATTAGAACGTGAAGAATAATTGTTTATGTTTCAGACATCATACGGCGATGTTAAATTGCTGCTTTGAAATGCAAACAACATACCCCATGCGGATATGATTTTATCTTGTCGAGATCTTATTGAAGAACACCGTCCTCAAATATTTATACTTTTGAATACAAGAATGGGAACACACATGGCAAATGCCATGATTTATACATTACCATTTCGGGCGTCAGTAATAGTTCCATCAATGTGTCCCGATGTTGCCCTTATTGGTGGGATGTGGGTATTATGGAAATCTCGTATTATTCAGTTGATGCGTATACGTGAATATAATCGATCTCTTGATTTGTGTGTAAATTTTAAGAGTGATGTAAGCCACATATGAGGGATTTGCAATGCCCCAGGGATCTTCGAGCCTGCTGCGTACTATTAGCCAGCCTTGTGGCGGCAAAAGAAGCTTATATCGATACGATCGGTTCGCCACATCAGCCACATCCCACCTTTCATTTCCACAGGTAGCGTGACATAGTGCAATTGTCAAAACCTAAACGACGGAAAGTCGGATTAACCCAATCATCAATTTTACAAGTGTTTGAGACAAGGAAGAAATAAGGATTGTGTGTTCGAATTAATTGTTCCACTGTATGTTCGAAACTTGGTCTATTCGCATTACTTCAATTCCAAACGACAATGTTGAACATACAAGAGGGTTGATATGGGTAAGGAGAGGATTGCAATGTATGTATTGGGAAGTAACATAGAGTTGGGACCTACGGAAAGCCCACATTGCTGCTGTATAGAGATATTATCAGAAGAGGGATACATGCCCAAATAGAATTGAACACCCGTTTTATTGCTCAACGGAACAAATTCTTGATACAAATGCATATATATTGTAGTTGCTTGTGGAGAATAGACGAAAACTTTAGGTGAATTGTGATGAGAAGAAATCATAAAAGATGTACCAAGTTGGACAAGTCCATCATGTGTCTCATGCGGCAGAATATTTGATGAGGGAAACCAATTCGGATTCTCTGTTGCACAACAGTATTACATCTCTTCCACCACTCATCAATACACGCCACGTGTATTGGTGAGCGATTGAGATAAGGAAAAAGAAAAAATTATGATATGGAAATTTTTTTAAATATTCTCTTTTCTTATCTTAATCATTCATCAATACATATGACGTATATTGATGAGTGAAGGAAAAAATATAGCACCATTGTGTAGCAGAGAATCCAAACCGGAGGGAAACATCTCGTAAAAATGATTTGGTAAATAATTGGAGACAGAAACATGTAGCATGACATAAGTGTTGAGAAATTGAGAGAGATAGGCTGTTGTTGAAGTGATGAAGGAGAGAGAAAGTTTGAGAGGGGAAACTTCATGTACTGATGCTTCATATTGAAGGGTGGGACTTTAAAATTGGAGGCCAAAAAAGAACACTAGGGAACAGTTGATAATAAAATAATGAACAAAAATTGGACGGAGGCCACATGTTTTATAGATATATATATTTAAGTATAAGAAATATTTTTATTTCTTAGTACATGGAATTTCATTTGAAAAGTTTATATCATGAATTTAATTTAGTTGAAATTATACTGTAATGCCTTGTAATTATAGTAAATTTTTAACTTTGTTTGGGAGGGGTAATAAAATAGAAATGAAAGAAAATGAGAAATCATAAAATTGTGGATCGTAATTCTACGTGAGCATATTTAGTTTCGATGAGGATATATGGAAGGAAAAACAGAAGGTAATTATTTTAATATTTGTTTGATTGGAAGAGTCGAATGGAAGAAAATAATTCATATTTTAAATTAATAACAATAATCTCCTTATGTAATAATAGATTTAGGTTCTTATGGATTTCTCGTGGTGGGGCTAGTTGATGGAAATGTAATTAATTAATAAATTATTATAAAAACCGCAAGTGAAATACATGAAATGGTAACTGTAGGCTGTTCAAGTTATGAAAATAAATGTGTTACACAAATAATTTTTTTATCGAGTAAATTAAATATTGCATGAATATTGTGCTGGTGTGGATTTGTTGGGAGTTAATGGACTCTATTTTGGTATTGGTTATTTTCTCCAAATGCCTAATTATTTCGAGGACTATAAATTACTCCCCCCGTCTCATAATAATTGTCGCTTTAAGAAAATTTTTTTGTCCCATAATATATGTCGTTCTCACATATCAAGAAGGAATTTATTAATTTTTTCCTAATATACCCTTAGGAGAGAGATTAATAGCTAATGAGAGAAAATTAATAGCTTAATTTATTAAAAGGGTATTTTAGTTAAAATACTTTATGTTTAATGCTTTTAACCTATTTTCTTAATTCTTGTGCATAAGCTTAAAGTGACAATTATTATGGGACGGATGGAGTAATACAACGCCATATTTCACCATGCCAAAATTTGAGATTTGTGGTGACTACTATGGAAGTAGATTTCCAGCGGGAAAGTTGGCAGATTTCGGAGACCTTGAGACCATCCAGTTAAGCACGATTTATGCGTTTATGTGGATAGTTTCATAAAATTCTACTTCGCCACACATAAAATGATTATTCTACTTATAAATAATAATTTTACGTTAATATTTTGTTATTCATATTTATCTAAAATAATCCAATATTTCGGATATTGTATGTTAAATTATAAATCAAATCAAATAGCAATGTTATTTTTGTTTATAATATGTATCTTTAGTTAGCTCTTGAATATCCCCCCCCCCCCCCCCCCCCCCAACAATAAAAAAAAAAACAAAACAAAACAAAAGTGTCTAATTAATTTTGCAACATTTAAACAAGTCTGCTAATTTCAGCCGAGCTACTTACTTCAGTGCCTCTCTTTCATCATTTATCCTGTAAAACTTAAATAGGTACACTTATAAGTAATTATTATGCCACATTTATGATGAGTTTGATTAAACTTCAGATTTGTTTTCTGATGATTGATACTAAGGAATAAAAATAAAGAATCCGTGTGTTTTGATAGGGGTGTCAATCCATGATCCAACCCGCCGATCCGTTAATGATCCACCCGAAAAAATCAGGGTTGGGGTTTTCTAGCTCGGGCCGAATCGGGTCGGACCCGAAAAGCAACCCAAAAATTCAGGTCGAGTTTCGGGTTGATCCGAGAACCCAAAAAAACACAAGGTCACCCAAAATTCGAACTCAACCCAATTAACCCGACCCACCCAAATATGGATACTATAAATAAACTTCAGACTTTAATCATCATTTTTCTGTTTTTGACTCTAAACCCAAACCCAAACCCTAGATCTAAAACTAAAAGCAGCCGACTCGTCTCTCTCTCTAAAATTTTCACTCACGGACGACTGAGTGGTGGAGTTAGCTCACGGACGGCGGAGTGAAGCTATCTCAAGAAGGGGAGCTTGAGTCTTTTGCTTTCGGCTGCTGGAGCTAAAAAGTAAACAGAGGTGGACGGAGCTGTCGGCGTAGTCTTCGGGGCGAATGACGGCCGACGAGGTCGGTGCTGTTGTTTACGACTTGGACATTTTGCTCTGTTCTTACCCATGTTAGTTTTGTTTCCTAATTAAAAACCCTTGTGATTTTTCCCCTGGTTGCGAGGTGCTTTGCTTCAACTCATTGGTTAAAAGGTGAAGGGAGAATTTGGAGATAGAGGTGGGGCCGTGGGGGGTTAAAATATGATGAATTTTAACTCTTTCAATTTTCACTTCCTTTTCCATTTGAGCCTTTGGAAATTATGTTGTGTTTGTACTGATGAATTTTAAGTTACGGATTTTAAATATATAATAGCAAATTCATCAATATTGTTTTGATGAGTTCATGTTACAATAAATTTCGTGTATGCAGTTTTTAAATATATAATAACAAATTCACATCGCATTTGGTTTAGTATTAGTATTTTCTATTGTGTATTTAGCAAATTTTTGAATACAAAAATCTGACATTTTGGAAAAAAAAAAAAAAAAAAACAAATTGGGTCGGGTTATTGGGTGATCTGAAAATGAATCAGGTCAACCCGAACCCTTATATCAGGTTCGGATTGAGCTTGGGGACAGGTTCGAGTTGGGATTTTTTATGTTATACTCTTGCCTCAACCCGATTCGAATCCACCCGATCCACTCGAATTGACACCCCTAGTTTTACAAGGGAGTCGAGGCCTTTGTTGATTTATTGGTGGTAACTAGCACGTACCTTGATGGGCAACAATTTTCCCAACATCTATATATATTTATATTCATTTTTTTTCATAGTAGAAATAGATCATCATATTTCAACCCAATACGATGAGACAAAGACACAAATAATAGTAGAAATAGATCATCATATTTCAACACAAAATCACCTCATGAGGTGATTGGTCAATTTATTTGCCAATTTATTTGCCACAGATTGGGTTGGAAGACATCCACCATGAGGTGATTGGTCAATTTATTTGCCATCCACAGATTGATTTTCAGATGATTGATTGAAAACTCAAACAAACCAAAAAAGAATAAATAAATAAAAATGTAAGAATGAGCAGTCCGGCCTCTCCATGTTTTTCAAAATTAGCAAATTTCAATTTTTCTTCAACTAACCAACTTTGAATCGTCTTGAGGGCTATTTGGGTAAATTCATGGAGTAATCATGGATGAAGTGGCATAATTTATCACGTCATGATTATAAATAATTTAATCTTAGCATATTATTGAATATACCAAATAAAATATTATATATTACATAATTGTACACAATCTCCAATTCCATGATAACATGCAAATTAATAGTCTAGGAAACCAAATGCTTCCTAAACAAACAAATCTAGCAGCACAATTAATTTGAACTTATTTGTTTCGAAGTGCCCACTCCCCTCCCCCCAACACCCCCCAACGAGAGAACAGAGAATAACATGAGAGAGTAGAGACTGGCTAAGGTTCGTTCCCCCAATTTACACTTTGTACCCTCAAAATGAGCAAAATGGGCACATTACATCTTTCAATAAGAAAAATCGCACAATACACTCTGAAATTGATATAATTATGACAGATTGTACCCTAATTTATATTTAGACTAAAATGCTTCTAACATGATGGGTAAATTTGTCCAAACAAAGACATGTTTACCTTGTCTTCTAATTTTCTTTTGATAGTATAACTTTTTAACTTAGTCTCAATTTGTATAGTGCAAATTAATTTATATATGAAATTTAAAATCTTTTCCTAGTTTGATTATATTAAATGATTAATTTAATTTTTTATATTTCACGACAAATGTAATGTTGCTAGGTCATGGGAATATACAATGTAAAAATTAACCATCAAATTTTAGAAGATTCAAGAATAACTTCTAAAATAATAATTTAAATTTTAAAGACTTTATTTTTTAAATATTCAAGCATGTCTTGAACCTATATTACATTATGAAATTTCTCATTGGTGTAGTGTCAAGAAAATATATATTCAGTAGGACAAACTCCAATTTCATATAGAATGCACATAATACTTTAATTTCAATTGTGTCTGTATATATATATATATATATATGTGTGTGTGTGTGTATTAATTAGACTTAAATCTAAACAATTAACTATTACTCTAATTCACCCACAAACGTTATGGTTTTATTTTTCTATAAACCCTAAAAATTAAATGATCACTTGTAGAAATTCAATTTAGGATAATTATTTCGAAGTCAATATACATACACACACACACACATATATATATATATCAATAATATTTATATCAATTGGACTTTTTCATTCTAAATAATTAACAAGTACTTTGCACCCTAAAATATAAAATTGATCATTTTTCTTCTTTTTTTTTTTGAACAAACTTACCCTTCATTTTAATGGTTTTTAAGTTTAAAAATAGGTGAGAGTGTAATTTATCGTATACATATCAATTCAAAAGTGCATTGTGTATTTTTCTTATTTAAAGGTGCAAAGTATTCATCTTACTTGTTTTTGGGGTGCAAAGTACAAATTGCCCTCTTCGCTATATATATATTTGTTGTTATATGAGAAAATTGTCATAAGTATATAAATAAACGATATTAGAACTTTTAAAAGATTACGTTACGAGCGAATTATCTCGAGTACATAATTAAAAGATATGATAAAACTTTTAAAGGGCTGCTTGAAATGATAAATAAGACATTTTGGATGGATTAAGTGCAAGCTAAGTATCACTTGTAAATATTTTAAAAAATAAATCCACTATGGGACAAAGTGCTTGAATTGAAACAATTCAAGGGATCTTGTTTTGAAATTTCCCATAAAGTTGACCGATGGACGTAATTACAAGAGGTTTCAGGGGGCGGAATCTAATTTGCCTAAAAAGTGGAAATATAAAATGAAAGAGGCGGTGCGTAAAAACTATCAAGCAAAGTATAAGAAAGGCACGGGAGAGGAACCGAATTGACTAGAAAAGTGGCTGGGGCTAGGGTTAGGGTTTGGTGTTCTACGAGAGAAAGGGAAGAGATTAACGATGACGGAGGTATCGATTGATGATTTTGTTTCGATTCCGGAGAAATATTATATTCCCAAATCAGAGGATTGGGTTTTGGTTCCCAATCCAGAGAAAAATGATATTCCGGGATTATTGGATGACGAGGAGCAAGCCGAGGCAGACCGGGTGTTTTCCAATCCGGAGAAAAATGATATTCCGGAATTGTCGGATGACCAGGAGCAAGCCAAGGCAGACTTGGTGTTTTTCACTCGTGGTCTAAGGTGGGCCAATGGGATCGATGCATCAAAGCGCGCAATATTAAGGCTCAATGGATTAAAGGTCGACAGATCAAAGCTCGAGATCTTTGGCTTGAATCCTCGGACCTCCAAAGTGTATCATGTCATCGATTTCTGTATGAGAGATTTTTTCAAGTCTTCTATCGCCGATTCTCATTACAAGTCTTCTGACTTCCTTAGCCAGGATGAGCTTCCGGACCATATGGCGTTTGCTGCCTATGGAACCCAGCTTTTCGTCGTTGTAGGTTTGACTGGAACACTTTACACTTGCGATATCAGTGGTCCCGGGCCTCATACATGGGAAGAGGGCCCGAGTTTGATTGTTCCTAAGTTTAAACCTTTACTATTTGTTCTGGGTCACAAGCTCTATGTTTTAGGCACTGTACCCTCCTGTGATTCGGATCTTGAATTTGAAAAGCTGGATTTGGGAGCCGAGGGAGCGGAGGGAGAAAAGAAAAGGAAAAGATCGCCACCATCTTGGGAAGAGCTTCCTTACCCACCAATGCTTTGTGCTGGATACGCCATATCCTTATATCTATATTATGCAATTGATCAACAAGCGCAGAAAATCTACTTTCCAACTACTCATCTGGGTGTGTGGTGGGATATCTCTGTTTTCGACTCCCATACAAATGAATGGTCTTCGTATTGCAAAAAGGACTATGACTATGACGAAGATGAAGAAAAGATTGAAAAGTTTGATCAAATTGATTTTCAACATAATGCGGATTCCGCGATGGGATGGCTGTGCTCCAATAGTATACGGTAAGATTTTCCTCGGCCAGCACCCTTACTGTCCTCCTAAATGTCAAAAATATGATGCGTCGCCGGCAAAATTGGCCATCGTTTGCTATAATTTGAAAGCTCGCGCGTGCCAAATAGATTTATATGAAGATGAAGATGAAGATTTAGATTTGAGTTATATGACTCCAAAACGTATCACACACTTGCATCCCTACTTCACCTATCCATTTGTCCATGCTGAATACGAGCTTGGCGCTGTTGTGCATGTGGGTGGAGGATGTTTCTGCTATGCTGCGTGGTTCTGCGATGATAGAGTATCTGGTTTTATATCATCAATGGCAGCTACTGTTTTCAACCTTAGTCTGGATCATATTAAGGGTGACTTCCCTAATGAGTTCGAGAAAGCGATGCACGGTCCTGGCGGGCTGGTAGACGACCCTATGTTGTGTCCTGAAGGTGGTGTTGTGGAGAGCTTTTATAAATTTGCTCATGATTATTATCCAAGGGAAATCCAAACGAAGTGGAAGTCGGAATAATCATAGCCATGATGTCATTGGTCGTATGGTTGCCGTCTTGACTTTTGAAATTCGTATGCTTGTGCTTTTAGTCATCTTACTTATGTAAGAAAGCATGCAAGTCAACTTTTGAAATTCATATACTTGGGCTTTTAGTCTTTGGTCATATTTATGTATTAAATCATGTAAGTCATGGATGGATCGCTAATGCTAGCTAAATACTTTTGCATCTTATTTTCTGGTACTCTTAATTATTCATCTTCGACTCCCTAATGGATGCTTGACCAATTACGAATAATACACCTACATTGAATCATTAGAAGCGTTGTTTTAACCCCATCACTGTCAATGCGTACGGCTAGATTACGTTGAATCACTATGTGTTGTTCAAATATGGACAAAGAAAAGGATATGGAACAAAAAAGAAAACATAAACTAAAGTCATTTGCAGCAGCATCATTTGGAAAAGATGGAATTAAGGCGTGATAAATGTGAATGAGGAAAAAATATGTGGGATAATTTTCTTTTAGTTACCAAAGACGCTTTACAATAAAACTTTTATCAATGAAATTGCAGAAATTATATGTGTAAAAGTCTCTAGAGATTACAATACAACTTTTATCAATGAAATTGCAGAAATTATATATGTGCAAAAGTCTCTAGACTCTAGAGATGGTTCTGGGTTAATAATTGACAAACTGTGTAGTTATGGCTTGCTTATCTGTTTCTTTGTGTCCACCTAATTAGCAAGTGGGAACTGATCATTTCATCAATTAGGAATATCAAGTTAGTTCGATACAGTAGTCTCAAATCTCAATGGTTGATCACATGATACTCTAACTTGTGCAATTGCTCAGCAGCTTGAGCATGATCCATCAAGTTTGTCAGCCAATGAGGCTGGACTAAATGAGGGTATGAGGTGGGCCCTACTCTCCTGGAATGGCTGGTTAGTATTCCAAAAACGACATAATACACGTCAAATCCTTTTGTAAAATCTTGGTTGATATATATGTTACCGTGTTGCAACAGAGATGCCTTGTAATCGATGAATACATTTATGCCTTGAGCTTCTTATTGTTGATGGTACTGTTAATTTTGCTGGGACGATATGAAGCTTGACACATCACTGTTTTTACAGTGTGGACAGGAATAATTGATCCTAGTGTTACAATGATGACTGTGGAGGAAAAGCCAGATGTTGGAGGATGAATATACTTATGTGCGGGCATTTCTTTGTGCACGAGTCTCTGGTTGCAGTTTAATGTACTCTTTAATTGGAATGTACTTTTTCGCGATGGATTTGTTGTAGGTTGTTGAGCTGCCCATGCAAATTTGTAAAGCTTGGGATTGATCCTCCAAAAGGGTGTTCTGTGTTTATGGTCCTTCCGGAACTGGCAAAATTCTGCTAATCGAACCGATGCATGTCTCATTCGTGACCTTACATATACCTCCAAAGTTGTATAGGTCTCGCCTCATGGTTTAAAAATTACATATACCTCCCTTGTACCTTATCACAACCTTACAATATACCTCCAAAGCTCTGTTTTTCTTAGCTCAGAATCATCTTAGTTCGTATAACTTTTCTGCACTGCACTCCCTGTGTTGGCAGATGGATTGCTCCAAAGAAGCTTGCATTGTGTTTTTCGCTGAAGTAGATGCCATTGGAGATGCACGGTTTGATGATGGTGTGGTTGGAGACAATGATGTTTAGCGCACCATGCTTGAAAATTGTGAATCAACTTGATGGATTTGATGCTCATGTGTGGAAATATTAAAGTACTCATGACGGTCGATGGGCTAGTCATTCTATTCTGCCTTTAGTTGATGTTTAGCTTTATGAATGAGATCATCAATTTTGGCATCTAAAACAGATGACACAAGTCATTTGTCTAGGAATTTCTGCGCTTTGTATTAATTTCCATTGGCTTTTAAGGAAACTAATGCAAATTTTAGATTGTTTAAGCACTTGTGAGGCCTTTTCTTTCTAACAAAGAAAGAGAGCAATGGTAGAACGCTCTCGTTTGAGTGAGCATTCTTCCTTGTTGTTCATCAGGCTATTGTTTGCATTCATTTTTCTTCTAAATGTGGCCCTACATCTCGTCAAAAAGCTAGGACAATGTAATAATTGCTATCCTCTATACATCTTATGTTTACTATGATGCATGCAGTTTTAGTGTATCCATCACCTTGACAGTGATTGCTCCCTGCCTAAGTCGATGACTGTTAAGTGATTACAAACGATACACTTATCATGACAAATTTTACGAGAAGCCTTTTACCAGTTCATATATATCGGGTCTGTTCCTTGCTCTGATCTGATTTTATTCAATTCTCCCCCCATCCCCACACCTGCACCCTCTTCTAAATTCAGGAGCCAACATAAGAAGTGTGTGCACAGAAGTCGGAATGTATGCCATCTGGGCAAGGAGGTTGACGGTCACAGAGATGCTTTCAACGAAGCCATCAAAGGCTTTCAGAAGTTCAGTGCAACACCCAAGGAAGTATATCGTGTCATTTGCAGCAGCCTGAATCTTGGGTTCTTCCTGTTGAAATTTGTTAAAAGTTCTTTTCTTGTCTCGCTTGGTTTGTCAACTTTGTTAATTCTGGCTGTAGACACGTTTGTTTCAGTTGAAAACATTCTATTCTAGGCAACACTTGTGACTTGTTTTGTACTGGATTTTCCTTGGAAATTGTATAGTTGATGGAACTATGATACAGCGCATTTAAATTGTCTAAAAGATTCACACAATACCGATTGCGGGAATACAGGTCCCACCTCATGGTTTCAAAATTACATCACCACCTTACAATCACCCCCCTATATATGTTGAATATTAGTATATTACACGTAGTTTTGATGCCATAATTTAAATTTTGATAAATTTCTCAAGTTGCTTTCGCATCTCAAATCTCACCGGAGGAAAAAACTTCAATTACAAGGAAGAAATGAACGAGGAGATGATGTTATCAAATTTCTCAAAAGATTGTTAGTTTTGATGAAATTTTGCTGGTCAAACTTAAATTGATTTCCATGATGAATTCAAGAGCAATTTTTGCCGGTCTTAATTATTAAATTTTGTTGGTTTAATTAACAATCTATAGGCTAGGACTCTGTCAGTGGTGCAGGTTTTGAACTGAAGCCGACCGTATCGAACTCAGATTCAATACAGTGTTTCTTAGATGGAAGACTGGTATTTGTAGAATCTCTCTTTTCTACAGGCTTTAAGAAATGAACTTAGAGTCAACCCAACTTTTACCATGCAGGGACAAACATGATTCAGGCCCCGTCATTGGCATACATTTATCTTGCCTGAAATTAATGTTTCTCTATCAGAACACCCAACTAGTTGTAGTGGTGGAGCTAGTGATGGAACTGCAAGCGGAATTTGATGAAGTTTTTCATGAATATTGACTGCTTTTGTTATTTAAAAAAAACTTTACTTCAGTTTGTTATGGCCCTTTTACCTGGTTCATTTGATACATTTGTTTTTGGATTTGATTGAAATGTGAGTTTTCTCATTAGGGCATTTGAAACAATGAAGCTACTATATTACTTTGCATGAATGGAAGTTATTACCCATTTTTTTGTTCAATTTAGTCGTACTAAAGGGGTGTTTTCATTAAAACTTTTAACTTGCTGCAGTGGGGAAATCATAAAGTTAGGAGTTGGGGTTTTTTTTGACAGATCAACTTTACCTCAAGGGAAGTAAGTGTAATTATGCAAAGCACAGGGTCTGAGTGTAGTTACACCACACTCAAGGGGCCTAAGTGTAATTATCCATTAATGGGGATGAATCGAGTCCCCTCCGGCAGTTCAGGTCATGACATGAACTACTGTGATCCTTTAATCTAAAACGTTTTCAAGGATTTGTTGTTTAGGATGTCATCACATCCCTCGGGGAACTTTGTTGCGCAAGCATTGGTATCTCGTGCAAGAAGTCAAGAGAACTTTTGTCCAATGATCCTTTAAGCTTTGATTGAATGTTTTTTGAGTACATGTATTTCCATTTTGATTAGTTAAGTGGTGATTCTACAATGTTAATCCAAGAATCACTATCAACGCAGCTGTCAATTTAGTTATTGTGGTTAACAATCAATTACCACAATTTTGTTGATTGGGCATTTTCAGTTCCTTGATTGTATTGTGTTTTGCTGTTTTTGAATCCAGATAAACTGGATCTTTGAGGAACTGGATACGAAATTTAAGGATCTTCTCGAACTGGGAAGGGCTGGACTTTTTTCGCTGCAAGTCACAGATTTCAGATCCATGGGCGTTAGGTATTTCTGCTTATTCTATTTTTCCCCTCTCTTTGGCCCTTTTAAGTTATATTAGACTTACAGTTCGGCATCCTGTAGGAGTTTAGCATGGACAAAATTTTTATTCTAGTTACTTTTAATCCCTTCTTACTCTCTTCCCTTTTTGGCTGCGAACTAAGTTTTCGTTGTTGTAATAATTTATCCTTAATTTATTGACTAGGGAGTACATAGAAGCATATATTACTAGCATCATATCTTTAGAGGATAATCATGTTCTCAAAGCATCAAAAGATCCTGCTGGCATACGGTAGTCTCAAATCTCAATGGTTGATCACATGATACTCTTAAGTTGTGCAATTGCTCAGCAACTTGAGCATGATCCTTCAAGTGTGCCAGCCAATGAGGTTGGACTGAGTGAGGGTATGAGGTGGGCCCTGCTGTCCTGGAATGGCCAGTTAGTATTCCAAAAACTACATAATACACGCCAAATCCTTTTGTAAAATCTTGGTTAATATGTATGTGACCATCGCAAAAGAGATGCCTTGTGGTCGATGAATATGTTTATGTTAATGATTGAAGACAAATCACAAAGGCAATGCGTATGAAAGCACGGTCACTTCTACATTAGAACCTCTTATATGATCCCAACTTATATTGTGTCTGGATTATTAATTAACATAAGTTTCATCATTGGCTCCTTACATCATCTTAAATTGGTTCTTTCCATGGGATTCATGAGATGGGTTGGAGGGAAAGTGTTCTCCAATGGTAGTTGTACAATTTGGTCAAAATTTATAGATTGCTGACATATTTGTAGGCATGTGGTTTAGAGGGGCTATGAAATGGTGCCTCTGTTAACCATCATGAAATGATATATGTAGGGTTTGGGAACTTTCTTGAATGGCATAAAGAAAGTTGAGAAGGAAATCAAGGAGATGGCAAGGAAGATTAATGATCTGTGTGGTATGTTAATTGCTTCCATTTTTCTCTCTTTACTGTGGGGAACTGTTTTATCCGATCATTTGGCTTAGTTCTTTGTAATTGGTAAATTTCCACTTCATGATAGGCATCAAAGAATCTTACACCGGTTTAGCTGCACCCAATCAACGGGGCATTGCATCTGATAAGCAAATGATGCCGGAGAAACAACCACATTAGGTAGTGTTTTTAACTTTCTGAATCTATTCTCCCAGCTCTTATTTGTTTCTGTGAATAGGTTGCGTGACGTACAACGATAATTAACCCAAACACCGAGGATGCTAAGTATGTTATTAATGTCAAGCAAATTCCCAAAGTAAGCAAGCTGCCCTCTCCTTTTAACAGCTTTGCCTGGTAGTTGAGTTTCTCCGAATGCCCATGAAAGAGAAAATTAGAGTAGTTTTATACCTGGATACTCCCTTACGCTACCATTGCTTGGAGATGGTAACATTTTGATATATATACTAGAGTTTGAAGCCGAATTATGTTTTATATTATTTTATCATGGTTATTATGGTTGCTGATCAATTATTTGTCTTGTACATTCTATTCTTGCAGTTTGTTGTTGGATTGGGTGATAAAGATAAAGTTTCACCTACTGATATTGAAGAAGGTAGGTGCGTCGGGTGAGCTTTTTTTCAATAAGATAATGAATTGCCGTATGACGAATCTTATGGAAGATAATAGTGTAGGCTTGTAGGCTTGAGCTTCTGATTGTTGATAGTGCTGTTAATTTTGCGGGCATGATACGAAGCTTGACACATCACTGTTTTTACAGTGTTGAGAGGAATAATTGATCCAAGTGTTACAATGATGACAGTGGAGGATAAGCCAAATGTTGGGAGGATGATGCGAGAGGTTTGTTTTATACTCATGTGCGGGTTGATTGGTGAGAAATGTGTTTGAATTTGAAGGGGATGTAGTTTAATTTCATTTTCTGGGGCTTTAGTTTATTGATGCCGAATGCTATGTTTAAATTAGAATGCAGGAACTAAGCCCTTTGAAGTTGAAGTTGAAATTTTCAGAAATATGCAGTTTTTTTATTAATATTGTACCATTAAGATGAAATTGGAAGGCAAATATACACCTTTTTTTTATTTTTTATTTTTGTGATGATTTGCATGTCTTCAAACTTTCTTACGTTCTAATCAAAATATGAGAAACTTAATGTTTTTATTTCACAACGAAAGCTCTTCCATATCTCGTATTCCCTCTCGCATGAATGACACAGTGGCCCTTAAAATGAGGAGATGGGGATGCTACAAAACTACAGTGGGTGATTGGCCCTGCATGGATTCGGATTTGATAATGCTATGTTTGATTTCTCCGATGCAGATCAATTTATGTCCGATGGGCCCCAAGTCGACCAATTCTTCTATGATTCTTGGGAAGACTCGATCTCCCCCATTAGTGTATAGGAGCTCAAAAGTCTTTTCAGGTGGATGCTCCTTAAACTTCTTCTGTAAAAGCTTCTTCCGTAAAAAGTAAAACAAATATGTTAAAATAGTAAATTATTTATAAAAATATATATTTCATAAAATAAAATGAAAATACCTGGTCCTTCACATGTTCCAACGCATTCCTACAAAACACTAGGAAGCCTGTTGATCTAGTAACTATCAAGCTCTTTTCTAACTTTGTCTTAAGTTCCTCTCTCGCGACTCCATACGTCTCAGCACTTCTGAGCCTTTTCGAATGACTATCAATTTCTTTGTCACCGTATTCACCCTTCAACATATGCAAAAGTATTAAGTCGATTTCTATCCTATTGTTGCATTGCACCAAATCTATCCATGTAGGTTCACCAATACTAGCAAATGCATTATGCGTAACCGCTACAAGTGCTTGTTTGAATCATTTTGTAAAAGCTTCTCTCTCAAGTACATAAATTTCTTAATATACGTCACGTTACTCCACGTTGTTGGATGATCCACCATCCAAGATCTGAATATTTGAAAGAAAAAAAATTATGATGTAATAAAATTCTGAAAACAAATTTGTTTAAACAAAGTAACTTACCTCCACATCCAATTAGCATTGTCCATATATTTGAAAAAATATAACAAATCATTTGGGAATTTTGAATTGAGTAGTTTTAGAAGTAGTGATTGTAAACTTCTTAAATCTCCTTCCACTTTGACGTATCTACCAGACGTCTTCTTATACGATATATTGTATAATTGCACATCACCATGATTTGAGACAAATATATTATTCTCAAGCAATGTTCCACATCTGATATTTTGTGCATACAACTTTGACAACTCTACTAATATACCCCTGTAATCAAAAAGAACAAAAAAAATTGAGTAGAACACTTTATGACACTACAAGAAAACAACCATTTGCCTACGGAATTTTCCTACGGAAAACCTACGGAATTTACGTTTTCCAACATAAAACCCACGGAAAACCTATGGAATGAATTCCCTCAGAAAAAGTGTCGTCGGTAAGCTTTTGCTAGGGAATTACCTACGGAAAGCCAACAGATTACCTACGGAAAACCAACGGAAACTTCAATCATGATTCGCCAACGGATTACCTACGGAAAACCAACGGAAACTTCGATCATGATTCACCTACGGATTACCTACGGAAAATCAACGGAAAAGCACCTACGGCTTACCTACGAAAACGTAGGGAATTTTGCTAGATAATTACCAACGGATTGCCAACGGAAAACCAACGGAAAATTCCGTTGGTTTTCCGTTGGTAATACATCCAGACCGCTGGAGCACCGGCACCGGTCGGGCTGTCTCCGCCGCCGCCCCGGACGCCGCCGCTTCCGCTGACGTCACCACTTGGCGGGCCCCCACAGTTGTCATCATCACTGGAATAGTGCCCCCATAATTTGCAAATTTTTGCAACTAAATGGATTTGAACTCGTGACCTCAGGCTTGTTTGTCAAGCCCTCAACCACCAAGCTATTGTAAGAACTTGTGACATGTTTTGTTTTGTTTTATACTTATTACATATTTGTTTGATTATTCTTATTTTAATTTATTAATATATAATTTTGTTTTATACTTATTACATATTCTTATTTTGTAAACTTATTTTAATTTTTTAATATATTATTTGTAAAATATTATTTATATTGTTTTAAATATCAAATATACATTCTAAATTTGTAAATATTATTTATATTTTTTTAAATAACAAATGTACCATCTACATATGTATTTACATATAGAATTTAGCAAAAAAAGAATTTTAAAAACGTAATTGTTCATACATCTTTTAAAAGTCGAATTTATTTGTATTTTTAGATTTATTTTGATGATACATGAATTTTCCAGGATAAATTTGTTATAACGATATACATTGCCATTTATTTTGATGATAAATTGAACCTATGACCTCTTGGATGGAAATGTAATGCTTTGCCACTAAACTAATTTCAAGACCAACTCATTAATCTATTTTTTTAATAATTACAAATAATATTCAAATATTTTAATTTCTATTAAATTCAATTTATTTAATATTATTTTTTGAATTGCTGAAAATATTCTCTTAATTGAATTGAGAAGAGGGAGATTAAATATTAGTAATGAGAGGGGAGAGAAATTAATTATAATAAAGATATGTATAAATTATAATATTTATAAATTATAAAGATAGTATAAATTATAAAATTAATAAGGATATGTGTTAATTTACATATAGAATTTTGCAAAAAAGAATTTGAAAAAATAATATTTAAAGATTCATATAACAATAGCTAGAATAATATTTAACAATCGATTCATATAATTAAAGATCCGTTAAAGATCCGAATCCAAATTTTGATAATATATTTTATTAAATTTATACATTACATATAATACAATAGTAATAAAGATACTTCAATGTAATATATACACAATTAATTAGTCTAGATATTAAAAATCTCTATTACATACACAATATATATACACATATAGGATATGTACCCCCAAGGGTTTAGCTTGATGGTTCAGCATCATGCTAGCTTAACCAGAGGTCTCGGTTTCGAGTCCCTGGGAACACAGTCATTCTTGGGAGGGAGAGCTGATACCCCTTATGGGCTGACAAAGGCTCGAATTCGGATTAGTCGGGGCCCAATGTGGTTTCCGGAAACCGGATGGTTTACACCAAAAAAAAAAATATATAGGATATGTTATTGGATATATCTATTATATAATATCATTAAATATACAACTAATAATCTATATACTTATTAGAGATCTTTACTAAATATACTATACGTAAACGTATTTATATATAATTCTAAATATATATTGTCATTAAAGGAACAATTCAATAGTTATTAAAGATCTCTATTATATATATAATATATTTGTACAAGTTTATATATTTAGCCGGTACCAACTCTCAGATTCGGATCTACATTGCACTAATTTGCTCCAGATCCGATCCTTTGACAACCCTACTTGGATCGTACATAAATTCAAAACTTTTGCAATATATTTGGCTAGATTTTCAAAGAGGGAGATAGAGGGAGTAATGAGAGTAAAAATGAGAATATTTCCTCGGTTTTGCCTCGCCAAATTTAAAAAAAAAATTACCAAGGAAAAAATCCGTTGGGAATCCGTTGGGAATCCCTTGGAATATTTTGAACGAGATTACCTAAGGAAAATTCCGTTGGGATTCCGTCGGGAATTTTCTAAAAAAAATTACCAAAGGAAATATACGTTGGGAATCCCTCGGAAAATCTTGAACGAGATTACCTAGGGAAAATTCCGTTGGGATTCTGTCGGGAATTTTCTAAAAAACATAACCAAGGGAAATATCCGTTGGGAATCCCTCGGAAAATCTTGAATGAGATTACCTAGGAAAAATTCCGTTGGGATTCCGTCGGGAATTTTCTAAAAAAAATTACCAAAGGAAATATCCGTTGGGAATCCCTCGGAAAATCTTGAACGAGATTACCTAGGGAAAATTCCGTTGGGATTCCGTCGGGAATTTTCTAAAAAAAATTACCAAGAGAAATATCCGTTGGGAGTCCCTCGGAAAATCTTGAACGAGATTACCTAGGGAAAATTCCGTTGGGATTCCGTCGGGAATTTTTAAAAAAAAATTACCAAGGGAAATATCCGTTGGGAGTCCCTCGGAAAATCTTGAACGAGATTACCTAGGAAAAATTCCGTTGGGATTCCGTCGGGAATTTCTAAAAAAAATTACCAAAGGAAATATCCGTTGGGAATACCTCGGAAAATCTTGAACGAGATTACCTAGGGAAATTTCCCTCGGTAATCCCTTGGTAAAAATGGCGCTACTTCTCCCGCCATTTTCTTGGCAAATTTTCCTACGAATTACCAATGGAATTGCATGTTCCCAACTTCCGTAGGTTTTCCGTAGGATTTCCGTTGGTATTTGCAAGAGATTTTTCCGGTCGGGTTTCCGTAGGAAAATTCCATAGGTTTTTGACTGTTTTCTTGTAGTGTGATATTACAAGATCATTCAAATTAAAAAGGACCATACCTCAATACTATACTTCCATACAATGACAGCCTATAACAAGGCCGATTGTTTGGATTATTTATTGGGTATACAAAATCATCCCCATTCTTGCTCACTAGGGGAACAAAAAACTTATTGGAAAATCTATTCCCCTTCTTGGACGTGCTCTCGAAAGGGGTCGATAAACTGTCCTCAAACCTCCTCTTTTGGCGAACATGAAATTCAAGTAGCTCTCTAACACTAGGCAATTCAGCCTGTGCACTTAACTTCTCTATTTCTCCTGCTTCGGCGAGAAGTTTTTTGGACGCACTTTTCTTGACTGCATCCCAAGCCATTGGGACTCAAGATTGGACTTATGTGACAAAAGATATGAAGATATAAAGCATCAACATTAAATGAAAATTCATTTAACAAAAAACTATCGGTTCACAAGTTTATGCAGATAACTCAAGCCCAGGTTCAGACGATAATCTGCAGAGGCAACAAACTGCATAAAATAAGTGTTTTTAACTAGGCACAAGAAAGAAAAATTGATTCCAAAAAGAACGAAACAAGTGAAGGCACAACGATAGCCCAAGCTTTCCAGCAAGATAAACTTCCCATGTCAACAACAAAAATAACAAGACAACATCGGCAGTTAGGTCTAGACAACATTCTTCCTGATGTGGTCGGATTTGGTCCGAAGAACACGTCACTCCGAGTAAGGGACAAGTTCGAGGATGGCTGTCTAAAGTCCTTTCAAACTCCGAGCAAAGGTGCTTGATTGCTGGTCGGGTCCTACTCTGCAAGGATGGAACACACGTGAGCCTAGCCGGATGTGTCTCCAGCGAAGACCCTCTGACGCTCAAGTCAGAATTCGAGCAGGTGATCGGAAGGTAATAATGTATGTAATTGTGTGTAAAAACTTACCGTATGAACAGTAACGGTGTGCTATTTATAATAATTGGAGACGAGTGGGCCGGATTATGGTTAGATCGGCCCAGCCTTATTGTCCGTACAGGAATATTCCCCGGCGCGTGCCGGGGATGCGTTGGGTACACATTGTGTCAGAGGAGTACACCCGGTGTCAGAGGTCGTTATTATTGGGACCACATCGAGGACGGAGTGGAACCGTCCGAGGATAGAGGGGTCTTACCGGATCCCCCGTAGGATGGTCCGAGGATAACGGAGATGGGGGTAATAGTCCGAGGAGGTCAATACCCCGAGGAGCAACGTGACTTCGAGGAAACACGGGCGGTAGGGCGCTTTGGCGTTTTCTGATCGGGCATAGACATTATTGAGCGCATTCCTAGTCGGACTGATTCGACACATGGTGGCCTCCGGTTGGCATCTTGAGCTGACGTGGCGCCGACGTGGCCTCGGGTATATCGGGCCACATCATTAGTCCCCCCAGTTCAGGTCCTGCTCGGATATACGTAGTTCGAGCAGGTCGTGAACTTCCTGGAAGGCGCCGTTGCAAAGCTGGAGCATAAATACCCCGACCAGGCGCTGGCGGTAATTTCAAAAATTTGACCGTTGGAAAGCGACCGATGGTAATAATTGCAGGCGACGTTTGGACTTCCCGAGGAGCATTCTTACCGCCCTATAAATAGAGGCTCCGGGCTCGGCTACAGGCGCGTTATTTCTACACCGAGCTGAGATTCGAATCCGAGCATAAGTTAGAGAGCACCGAGCACGTCAGACATACTCCGAGCATCTGAAAACATCTTCGACCAGCCCAAACCTAGGTACCTTTCCTTTTCTCAGCCCTCTTGTTCTTTTCGTTCTTCCCTTTTCATTAAAATTCCCTAGGCAACCATGAGCGGGTCCGAGGGCGGTTCCGACAGCCAGAATAGGGTCGCGGAGTACTCATTTGGTGAGGGTTTGAGCGACGGAAATTTGTCGCTATCTTTGGAGGTCGGAACCTCCGTTGAGGGGGCGTCATCCCGATGCCGGGGCGAGGCCAGTACCAGCCGGCCGAGGTGAGGCGGCAAAAGCCCGAGTAAGGTGGAGGAAATAAGGCAGCGCATGATAGCCGAGAGTGGGGCGGAGATTCCTCCGATGGCCAGCACGTCCGACGTACCCATCCCGTCGCACAGGCTAGTCGACGAGGAGGAAGATATCTCCGATCGGGAACCTCGTCGGAAGAGAAGGAAGGCCATCGCAGGCAACCAAACGACGGTGAGTTGGGGAAATATAGTCGCGCACAACACTGATCGGGATGTGGAGAAAGTGATTGGCCACTACATCCGAGAATCGTTCAGCATTATATGGCCGAGCAGAGAGGATTCCATTACGGATACCCCCGAAGGGTGCATTCCTATCCACTATTCTCACATCGAGAACGGCCTCCGATTCCCCATCCCGTCCTTTATCTCCTCGATTCTTAACCATCTGAACATAAGTCCAATCCAACTGACCCCAAACTCATACGCCTCGATCTGCGCCTTCGTTGTTTTTTGCCACTGTACCGGCCACAGTCCCACTCTAGCTAATTTTTCTAGCATTTTCCAAATAAACCTCTCGAGTAGGTCCTCCCCGGACAATGAGTTCAACTGCTTTTTTATAAGCGCCAAGAACGGGAGAAAGATCATCGAGACAGCCTCGTCCTCTTATGGGAGTGACTGGAAGCAGAAATGGTGCTTCATCCAATACGATGGGGAGTGGCCGGTGAGGCGACTGCATAATTCGGAGGTAAAGAAGCTCTCCCTGGCCGGACCGGGGTCAAGCAGCTGGTCCCGGAAGTGGATCAACGGACATAAGGCGCAGGGGTTGCTGTGCCCGATCTTCACTACTAGAAAAAGAGCAAATCCGTTGGCTATTAGCCACGGATTAGCCACGGATTAGCAACGGTTTTTGGTGAAAAAAAATTTTGAGCTTTAGCCACGGATTGGCCACGGATTAACCGTGGCTGATTTAGCCACGGCTAGGCCGTGGCTAAATCTGGTGGCTAAATTTGGCGCCAGTTTTGCCGCCAATGGTTAGCCACGGCTGGGCCACGGCCTATCCGTGGCTAATTCAGCCACGGCCTAGCCGTGGCTGGATTAGCCACGGGTAGGCCGTGGCTAAGGGCCACGGATTAGCCACGGTCAGACCGTGGCTAATCCAGCCGTGGCTAAACCGTGGCCCTTAGCCACGGCCAGACCGTGGCTAATTTGGCCACGGTCGGGCTGTGGCTAAGGGCCACGGTTTAGCCACGGCCTAGCCGTGGCTAAAAATTTCTATTTTTTTTTGCAACAAATATGATTTGAACTCTTGATCTGTTAGTTAAAGTTAGAGCATTAAACCACTACACCACTTTAACTTTTTGTTTAATAATTAATTTTTGCTATACTTAAGTAATATATATATATATATATTATATTATATATATTGATATATATAATAAATGATTCGATATATTACATACGTATAAGATTAGATATACTTATATATATGTGTATTTATATATAATTAGCTGTATATATATTAGATGTATAAGTATATATATAAATTTACTATAAATTCGAATTTAAGTTTCGTATTATTACAATCAATAATATATATTACTATATATAGGAAGAGTATTACATATAGAAGAGCATTTATAAGCACGGATTAGCCGCCTATCAACATATATATACATATATACATTTATATATGTTTATATTGATATAGAATTATTTAAAAATATTCATGTATTTTATATATTTATATATTTTAAACGTAAAATATAAATTTATATATTTTGATCGTAAATTACAACGTAAATTAAAGTTTTTTTTTTTTTTTTGTAATAACAGGCCCTTAGCCACGGCTAGGCCGTGGCTAAGGGCCTTTTTATAAAAAAAAAAAAATCCTTATTAAATTTTAATAATCTGTATTTAATTCTATTTTTACAATAAATGTTTTATTCCAACTTTGATTATTATTCAAATAAAATATCATAACTAAATATATATGAAATCTATTTTTACGATAATCATTATTGTGTTATATATATATATATGAGCAATGTCTATATATGAACACACATATACATATGTGCTGTTATCATTTCAATCGATCTACGAAGGTATACATTAATTCGAATTTAAGTTTCGTAATTACAATCAATAATATATATTACTATATATAGGAAGAGTATTACATATAGAAGAGCATTTATAAGCACGGATTAGCCTATCAACATATATATACATATATACATTTATATATGTTTATATTGATATAGAATTATTTAAAAATATTCATGTATTTTATATATTTATATATTTTAAACGTAGATATTATATATAATTAATATATTTTAAACGTAAAATATAAATTTATATATTTTGATCGTAAATTACAACGTAAATTAAAGTTTTTTTTTTTTTTTTGTAATAACAGGCCCTTAGCCACGGCCTAGCCGTGGCCAGGCCGTGGCTAATAGCCACGGCCTGGCCACGGCTAGGCCGTGGCTAAGGGCCTGTTATTACAAAAAAAAAATCCTTATTAAATTTTAATAATCTGTATTTAATTCTATTTTTACAATAAATGTTTTATTCCAACTTTGATTATTATTCAAATAAAATATCATAACTAAATATATATGAAATCTATTTTTACGATAATCATTATTGTGTTATATATATATATATGAGCAATGTCTATATATGAACACACATATACATATGTGCTGTTATCATTTCAATCGATCTACGAAGGTATACATTAATTCGAATTTAAGTTTCGTAATTACAATCAATAATATATATTACTATATATAGGAAGAGTATTACATATAGAAGAGCATTTATAAGCACGGATTAGCCTATCAACATATATATACATATATACATTTATATATGTTTATATTGATATAGAATTATTTAAAAATATTCATGTATTTTATATATTTATATATTTTAAACGTAGATATTATATATAATTAATATATTTTAAACGTAAAATATAAATTTATATATTTTGATCGTAAATTACAACGTAAATTAAAGTGTTTTTTTTTTTTTGTAATAACAGGCCCTTAGCCACGGCCTAGCCGTGGCCAGGCCGTGGCTATTAGCCACGGATGGACCGTGGCTAACTTAGCCATGGTCCATCCGTGGCTAATAGCCACGGCCTGGCCACGGCTAGGCCGTGGCTAAGGGCCTGTTATTACAAAAAAAAAAAATCCTTATTAAATTTTAATAATCTGTATTTAATTCTATTTTTACAATAAATGTTTTATTCCAACTTTGATTATTATTCAAATAAAATATCATAACTAAATATATATGAAATCTATTATATATAGAAGATTACTTATAAGCACGGATGCGATCGATATATGTTGTCGTTTATGTTGATTAATCTGTTATATATATATATATATATAATATATATGTATATATAGTTTTCTGATTTATGAATGATGGCTCTAATTATATTATAATATTATGTTAGTGTAATTAATTTGAAATATTAGGAATAACGCAAATTTAAAACGTATCAACCACGGATAAAAAAATACCAATGTGAAACGCGAAAAAAAAAAATAAATAAATATATGTTAGCCACGGCCTGGCCGTGGCTAATCCGTGGCCCGGCCGTGGCTAACATAGATCGGTGGCTTCACTTGGCACGGCCGTGGCTAATTTGAAATTTAGCCACGGCTTAGTCGTGGCTAATCCGTGGCCAAGTGAAGCATATATATTCAACACTTGGCTTTTTTTTTCTCCTCCCCCTTCTTCCTCCTACCAAGGTAACCCCCCCCCGGTCCCCGTCCCCGTCCCCCCAACGCCCCCCGCCGTCGTCCACACGCCGCCGCCGCCCTCGCCGCCGCCGCCCGCCGCTCTCCCCCTCCCCAACCCGCCCAGCCCCCCCTCCCCCCTCCCCCCTCCCCAATCCCGAATCCCCCCCCCAGCCCCGCCCCCTTCCCCTCCACCCACCACCCCCCTACCCGCGCCCCCAACCCCCAGCCCAAAACCGCCGCCCCCCCCCCCCCCCGCGCGCCCCCCCCTTTCCAGCCCCTTACCCGCCCCTCCACCCACCAGCCCCTACCCCCCCCCCCGCGCCCCCCCCCCCCCCTTCCAGCCCCTTACCCCCCCGCCCCCCATTATTATTTTTTTATATTTTTTTGTGTTTTAATTTGAATTATATCTAATATTTGTTTGTTTGTTTTGATTGTTTTGGTAATTATTGTTAGGTTTTTAAATATTCACAAGTTTGGAGTTCCAAAATTGAAGGTATGATTTAATTTTCCCAAAATTTATTTTGAGATATATATGTATTGGAAAATGTATATGTGTGTATGTATTAATTGAGATATATATGTATTTGATAATGTATATGAGTATATGTATTAATTGGGATATATATGTATTTCAAAATGTATATGTGTGTATGTATTAATTGAGTTATATTTTATTTTGGAAACATTTGATATTGGTGAATGAGAAGTGTAATATTGGTTCGTTTGTTCGTAAAATTTTATTACGAATATGAAATGCATGTTTGTACGGTAGTATATACATTTAGGGATATGTTTTGATGAGATAGGCTTTGATAAGATATGTAAGTTTATAAATATGATTTGATGAGATATGTTGTGGGGATTCTATGTTGTTTGTTGATATGCTTTGATGAATACAGTTTTATTGATATTGTCTTTACATATATGTTTGTTGGCAAAGTTTAAATGTGATTGTTCAGTAGTGACTAAATGACATAATTGTATTTGTTACAGAAAATGGATAATATACGTGTGAGTCGAAGTTGGATGTACAATCGGTTATTGCCCGATCGAACAGATCTTACGAATGAATTTTTATTGGGTTTGGGTCAGTTTATTGAGTTTGCAACATCACAACCACAATACAAACTTGACAACGATTGTATTAGGTGTCCGTGTTTTATATGTGAAAATGGAAAATACAAGAGTGCTAACAATGTAAAATATGATCTTTTAAAGTATGGATTTCAACCAAATTATTGGTATTGGACTGCACATGGGGAGATTGCTCTAGAAAATTGGAATGTTGATGGTGTCGGTCCAAGTGCGTTCAATCATGTCAATAACAACGCCGGTTTAAGAAATTACGAAAATATGGTCTATGATGCTATGGGACAGACTTGTGGTCATGAAAATAGGACGGGGCAAAATTCTGAACGAAATGCTGCTGGAATGAGTCATATTATTGAACAACCTCATAATAACGAAGCTCAACAATTTTATGATTTGTTGGAGGCAGCAAACCGTCCGTTATGGTCAGGATGTGAGTCACACACGGAATTGTCACTGACTCTTCAAATGATGACATTGAAATCAGATTATAATATGCCACAAGGATGCTTCGATAGAATGGCTGATCTTATAAAAACATCAAATCCGATAGACAATCATGTTCCCAACAATTATTATGAAGCCAAAAAATTAACGAGAAAATTGGGACTGATATCTCTGAAAATTGATTGCTGCGTGCAAGGGTGTGTGTTGTATTATAAAGAATATACTCACTTGGATGAATGTGCATTATGTCAGCATCCTAGGTTTAAACCATCTCGTACGGGGAGCAATAGACGTGTTCCTTACAAAAGAATGCACTACATGCCACTAATCCCACGTTTGAAAAGGTTGTATGCTTCTGAAAAATCAGCCGAGCAAATGAGGTGGCACCATGAGCATATAGCAAAGTCTGATACGTTATGCCATCCATCGGATGGCATAGCGTGGAAGCATTTCAATGAGAAACACCCAAACTTTGCCGCTGAACCGCGAAATATTAGACTTGGACTGTGTGCTGATGGTTTTAATCCTTTCAACCAAACTTCGAAATCATATTCTTGTTGGCCGGTTATTATTACCCCCTATAATTTACCTCCCGAAATGTGCATGACTGCCCCATATATGTTTTTGACATGTTTGATTCCTGGGCCGCGCAATCCAAAGGACAGAATTGATGTGTATTTGCAACCTTTAATTGACGAGTTGAAAGAGTTGTGGTCAGACGGGGTTGCAACGTTCGATGTGTCGAGTAGACAAACTTTTCGTTTAAGAGCTGCCCTTATGTGGACAATTAATGACTTTCCTGCATATGGAATGTTGTCGGGGTGGATGACGTGCGGGAGACTGGCATGTCCAATATGTATACACCATACAAAATCTTTCAGATTGAAGCATGGTGGAAAAATAACGTGGTTTGATTGCCACAGAAGATTTTTGCCAGAGACTCATCCTTTTAGGCATAATAAAGATGCCTTTTTGAAAGGAAGACGCGAGCGATCTGCGGCTCCCTCTCGAATGACGGGTGATACAACTTGGGATGTCGTGCAACACTTACCCAAAGTAACCGATTTGCCTGTCAAGCACTCTAAAATTTCAGGTTACGGTGTGGACCACAATTGGACCAAACAATGCATATTTTGGGAGTTGCCCTATTGGAAGGATAATATTGTCCGCCACAATTTGGATGTAATGCACATTGAGAAAAAAATTTTTGACAACATAATAAATACTGTCATGGATGTAAAAAACAAAACAAAAGATAACGAGAAGGCTAGACTTGACTTGTTGGAGTATTGCAAGCGTCCAGAATTACATCTACAGTATCTTCCAAACGGTAAAGTGTTGAAGCCACAGGCCACTTTCACTTTAACCATTGAACAACGCCGCGAATTATGTGATTGGATTAAATGTTTGAAGATGCCTGATGGGTATGCATCGAACTTAGGAAACTGTGTTGATCAATCTGGAACAAACCTGCTTGGTATGAAGAGCCATGACTGTCACGTCTTTATGCAACGTTTGCTTCCAATGGCGCTAAATGCACTCGCACCTAATGTTTGGAAGCCTTTAACGGAAATAAGTCAATTTTTTAAAGAAATGTGCTCAACAGAGTTAAGTGCAGCAAATCTATTACAATTGGAGAGTAACATTCCTATTATTTTATGCAAATTGGAACGCATTTTTCCGCCTGGATTTTTTGACTCAATGGAGCACTTGACTGTACATTTGCCGTTTGAAGCTGCGATGTGTGGTCCAGTGCAATACCGGTGGATATATCCTTTCGAGAGGTAGTTTAAATAATTATGAATTTTAAATTTCATGTATTAAAAGAAATAATAGAAACTATCAATTATAAAAACTTAAAACAACTTACGTTTGTAGGTACTTACATAACTTAAAGGGAATGGTGAAGAACAGAGCAAAAGTTGAAGAATCAATATGTGAGGCATACTTAAACCAAGAGTTGTCGTATTTTTCATCTTATTATTTTGAAAGTCACATCCACACCAAAAGTAAAAGACCTCGTCGTAATGAGGACGACGTCTGTTCTGATGATGAGCGACATTATACTTTGTCTGTATTCAAACGAGCTGGTAAGTCAGGAAGAAAATGCAAGGAACGTTATTTGACTGATGATGAGTGGAGCAAAGCTGCATTACATGTACTTATCAATTGTGAAGAAGTTGTCCCCATACTTGAGTAAGTGTTATCTGTAACAATTTATATATAATTTGTTAAGATGACACTGACAAATTTTCAATACTTTGTAGGATGTATAGATCAGCCGTTCGATACAATTGGCCACACCTAACTGAGCAAGAGATTGAGGAATCCGTCGAGAATAATTTTGTTGAATGGTTTAAACTCTATGTGAGTAATTCATTATACATAATAAATACTTAGCCATTATACATAAAAAAAATCTTTCATATAATATATTGATTGAAAATATTCGTATATGTAGGCGCATAATCCAAAAAATAATGTTGAAAATCAGTATTTGCTTGATTTGGCTTGGGGTCCAATGAAGAAGGTCAAGACCTTCAATAGGTTCTACTGTAATGGATATATGTTTCATACAGAAGATATGACCCCACATACGAAGACCTCAAATTCTAGCGTTTGTGTAATAAGTGATGGGGGTATAAACTTTTATGGTATGCTCAAGGAAGTTATCAAATTAGAGTATCCTGGTGAGCCTCAAAAAGAGGTTGTGATGTTCAAATGTATTTGGTTTGATTCGGTATCGAATAGGGGTATAAAGATATACCCCCAGTATGATATTATTGAAGTAAAAATAAATGAGAGATACCCGAAAGATGATCCCTTCATCCTTGCGCAACATGCATCTCAAGTGTATTACGTCACTCACCCCGGTACTAGAAGAGATAAATCGCAGTGGCGATTTGTTATCAAAACAAGACCACGGAGTCGAGTTGTGAGCCAAGATAATACTGATGACCCATTGCAAGAGTCATCTGGCTGCGTGAATGGTGTCATTGATAATGAACCGACGGGTAATCTTGCGGATTCTACGGGTGCTGTTGAAGAGGTCAATCAATTATACACTGAGCACATGACTAATGATCATATATTAGTTGATGAATTGGGTCAAAGTGTCGAGGCTGAAGAATTAAACTCTGAGTTTGAAGAAGATGAGGAGGATGATGATGAAAATATGCCTCACTATGACGATGATGCTGAAGACGAAGACGAAGACAGAGGTGAAGAAAATGAAGATGAAGAAGACGAAGATGATGATGAGTAATCTTTACTATGAATGAATATTTTGTTTGGTTTGATTTTTCTTTGCTATAAACATGTATATATATATATGTGTGTGTGATTGCTATGATTGTTGTTTAGTGGCCGAATGAAATATTTAATGTCATGTGAAAAGACTCATCTTAAGTGATATTTTTGCTATGAATTTTTTAATATAAATATAACAGGTTTGTGTTGTTTGATGTTTTTATTATGAATGCAGATGACAGGTTCTAGAAAGGGAAAGAACAAGGTCACTAGTAGTGAAGGAGGTTCCAACCGCCGTGGCCTCCACATGCCACCTACGACGGGCATTCACATTCGAGACGAGCCGTATGACGACTCTCATCATCAGACACCAATCCCTAGCGATGATGATGAGCCTATTACTGATGATATGCCGACGGAGACTTCCGATAATAACAGAATTGATGGAAAGATGGTTATTTATCCACGGGGACATGAGTAAGTTTGCTTTTGTATTGCCTTTAAGTTATAATTATTCACTTTTTGATTGCTGTTTAAATAACAGTTATATTTATTAGGTTCAATCTTGCTTTGGAGACCGTGAGGACGATCGCCCGTATTTTCACAAACGGGTATACAGAGCCATGGGAGAGGTGGAAGGAGATCCCTATACAAACTAGACACATGTGGTTCGGCGAATTCCAAGTAAGTCTTGATGCATTTACAAATTTTCTTTTACGTTTTTTTCATTCGTAATGTATTAAGTTCTCTGTTTTTTCATTGTGTAGAGGGTATATTATTGGCGACCTGACCAACATGACGCTATTTGGAAAACTTTTGAGCATAAGGGATCAGAGCTCCTGAAGAATAGGCTTAACAAGGCTCGTCGTAATAATAAGAGGCCGGAGTGGATCGGAGAGGACGCTTGGCAAGAGCTGCTAGCAAAATGGGGGTTGCCCAATTTTCTTAAAAAGAGCGCAGTGAACAAAGCTAATCGGGCATCCGATTCTTGTGGAAGGGGAATAACCGGCCACAAAGGTGGTTCCAAATCTCACCTAACTTATAATGACAAGCTGGTTAGTATGTGTATTTCATAAGTACTTCAATTTGACCTTATACGGGTGATTATTGTGTTATATAGTATTAAAATATTACATGTCTTATCACAGGAAGCTCAATTGGGGTATAGTCCTACCGTGGATCAGTCATTCCTACATCTTTACTCTTATAAAGATGAGAATGGGGAAATGAAATGGGCTGATCAGAGGGCGGAGCGTTCATTTGTGAGTATTCATTATTTTTCAATTATAAAATTGGTTTTTTTTTGACATTGTAACTAATGTTTCAACCTCAAAACTCGTAGAACGCATTTAAGGAGAAGTGGGAAGAAATTAATTCCCAGCCGCCTCCTCAATCTGCTGATGGCACCCCCCTATCTCGACCATCCAAGCTCGATGTAAGTCAAAATAACTTTTATTTTTTTCATATTTTAATATAATATATAGATACATATTAATGATATATTATGACTAAATCTAATTATATTCACGGATTCATAGGTGTGGAAGGAGACTGTGGCTAAACCGAATAAGGGTCGGTGGTACGGCGTGCCAGGTGGATCACCTAGTACGGGAAGTTTGAGCTCCCAGACTTATCCTCCGAAATGGGAGGATCCGGGTACGATTGAGTTGAGGCGAAGGCTCGACAGGTTCGAGGAGAGACAATCATCTAAATTAACTGAGGTGAAGCAGACCCTCAATGCCGTGCTTCAAAGCATTCAACTTTTGACCCAAGGAGCAGTCGCCTCTTCGCCTAATCAGCCACACCCGTCAGCTGGTTCACCTCATGTACATGTACAGTCCACCCCCTCCCAACAGAGGGGTTCTCGTAGGACTTCATCGGGAGGACAACGATCCACCTCTAGACACACTCCTCCAAATTACATACGTGATGACGAGCACAATGATAATGATGATGATGTTGGACCTTTTTAGACATTGACACGTCTTGATTTGTTAATAACTTGTACTCTCTAACTACTATTAGCAATATTTGAATCTTTCTACATTTTAGTCAACGAAATATTTGGTGTTTGTTGGATGATCGTTATTTTGGTTTTTATTTGATGATGCATTTGGTGTTGGACGATCCGTGATCGTTATTTTACTGTTTAATTTGATGATGCATTTGGTATTGGACGATCTGTGATCGTCATCTTGATTGGATACATTGGAATGTTTGGGTTTTTTGATTGCAGGCTGGTTCGGAACGAAAACAAATCGAATTTATTATTTTCTGGCTGAATTAGCCACCGCAGAGCCGTGGCTAAGGGCCACGGCTTGGCCACGGCGGAGCCGTGGCTAAGGACCACGGCGTGGCCACGGAGGAGGCGTGGCCACCGCCCGACCGTGGCTAACTGCCACGGCTTGGCCACCGCCCCACCGTGGCTAAGTGCCGTGGCTAAGGGCCACGGCTTTACCGTGGCTAAGTACCGTGTCTAAGGGCCACGGCTTGACCGTGGCTAAATGCCACGGCTTGGCCACGGCACGACCGTGGCTAAATGCCACGGCTCAGCCACGGCTAGACCGTGGCTACGGGCCACAGCTTGACCGTGGCTAAATGCCACGGCTTGGCCACGGCTAGACCGTGGCTACGGGCCATGGCTAGACTGTGGCTAATGGCCACGGCTTGACCGTGGCTAAGTGCCACGGCGTGGCCACGGCTTGACCGTGGCTAAGCCGTGGCCCTTAGCCACGGCCAGGCCCCGTTGACAGTTTGGGTGGCCAGCGTTGGCCACGGTTGGCCCGTGGCTAATAGCCACGGTTCGGCCGTGGCTAAGCCGTGGCTAACCGCAGCCGTGGCTAACAAGCCGTGGCCCTGGTTAGCCACGCCACTTTTAGCCACGGAAAAAATCCGTGGCTAATCCGTGGCTAAGCCGTGGCTGATTCCCTTGGCCACGGATTTTTTGCCAAATCCGTGGCTAAATGCCTTTTTTCTAGTAGTGCTTTATGACCCAGGAGCGGTTCCTAGTAAAGACCGGGCTCTCGCCGGCTAGACTGGACACCGAGGACATCACTTTTGGTTGCCTCCCGTTTTTTATTGTTATTTTATTTTGAGTGTCGCCTCGAATTTCCCATGTTTCTGACCGGAGTTTATTGTTTTGATTGTGCAGATCTAAACATGTTGGAGATGGAAAGGATCAGGCACATGAACAAGGTGGCCGGTGAGAGGAGGAGGCCATCTCCCCCCCCCCCCGGAGGACAGGCGTGCTATGGCGGAGGCGCCCTCGACAGCTCCGCCGGTGATGAGGGCGGCGCAACAAGCCCTTGCCCGGGCCATCGCTGCCATTGACATCGAGGAGGAGACTTCTCTAATCCGAAAGAGGAAGGCAGCCGACTCTGCGCCGAAGGGGCAGTCCGGTCCAGTCCCGAAGAAGAAGACCCTTGTTTCGAGCAAGGGCAAGCGTCCAGCGGATGGCTCCGGCTATACCTCCGAGGAGTTAGAGGTTTTGGACTATCAGGATGCCCCCGAGCCCCGTTTCGGCCCCAAGTTCGGGGACCTGTCCAACTCGAGCGTCCTCGGCGGTGAGGGTCAGAAACTGGCCATGAGGAGCTTCAGGAACAGCGTCTTCAAGACCGAATAGAGGATTCTGACCGAGCTTGATGACAAAGACTTGGCCCTAAGTATAGCGGAGGATATGAACACCTTCCAACAAAAAGTGTTCCATGGCCTTCGTCGGCTGGAGGTCAGTCGAGGAAGATGTAAGAAGGCCAAAAGGGATGCCCAGGGAGGCGGCCTTCAGGCGGACCTCGATGAGGAGCGACAAAAGAACCAAGTCGCCCAGAAGGAGATCGAGGAGGAGAAAGAGAAATCCCGCAAGTTGGAGGAACGGGTGAGCCAGCTCGAGCTAGATTTTAAAACTAAGCAGTCCGAGCTGGAGCAGGAGATTGTTGTTCTGAAGGAGAAGGCCAAAGACGCCTTTGCTCGGGGTGAAAGGAGAAGTGATCGGCAGGCAAAGGCGGAGATGAAGGCGCGTCTCCCCGAGTTCGAGAAGGAAGCCGTGAAACGTTTTGTTCGCGGTCCCGTATTCGAGTATGCTACAATCCTCCTGTGCGCCGAGGATGTCGTTCAAGCGTACGACCGGGCTTTCAATCAACTGAAGGCTCGGGGAGTCATTCCCCGGGATTTCCCCATGGACGGCTATGGCCTTTACTTGAACGACGCCGGGGAGAAAGTGGCCGAGGAAGATGACCCGGAGCCAGCCTACGAGGGCGCAGAGTTCGACTCAGTGCTCTCAATCGTGAAAAGGCAAGTCCGGAACGAGCGACATAAGCGCTTGGGTGAGCCTCTCTCCCCGGATGTGGAGCCCAATGATGCAATCATCGTGGAGCAAGGGGGTCCGACGTGGGGACGTCAAGCGGCCCGGCGACAAACGTGGCCGGCCCTAAAGCCGATAAAGCACTGGAGGCAGCGGTCGAGGAGGTGGCCGAGGAGATAGATGGCGCATAGGCTCCTTGCATTTTGAATTCTTATTCAATTTTTATGTTAAGTTTGTAAGCCCGAGGAGGCGATTTTTCAGACTATCTTTTCCTTTCCATTGATCAATGAAATTTTATCTGATCAATCATCTTTGTCAATCTTTTTCGTCGGAAAATAACTCCAATTCAATTCTCAGAAAACAAATACGCAACTTAGGCGTGTAAAATTTCGAAACATTTCGACGAGGAACATCGCATAATTAGAAACGTGTAAAATAAGCTGCAAACAATTCATTCCGACTTAGATTGAAATTTATCGTTGGAGAAAACAATTGTTGAAAGAGCCAAGCGGCTCGAGGAGATGTTTCATTAAGATTTCATCGAGAATTTACAACGTTAGCAAAATTTACAATGTCATTTCATTAAAATTCTTCTGCTCGGCCACAGAGCGATCATACGTAGAACCGCTTAAGGTTCGCGGCGTTCCAAGGGCGAGACAACTCCCTCCCCGACATATCCTCGAGGCGATAGGCGTTGTTTTTGCAAATCTTGGTCACTTTGAACGGGCCATCCCATTTGTGGTCCAACTTTCCCACGGGGCGAGAAACCTCGGCCTTCTTGGTAACCAGATCCCCGATCTGGAATGTCCGGGGATGGACATGGCGATTGTAAGCACGTGCAGTTGATGCTCGGAAGTTGTCCATCCTTCGCAAGGCGACACACCTTCTCTCGTCGGCAAGGTCGAGCTCGGCCAGGCGAGCGACGACGTTGGCGACCTCATCGAAGTGCGTAACCCGAGCAGATGGGTGCAGCACTTCGGCAGGTATAACGGCATCGGAACCATAGACTAAGGTGTACGGGGTGTTGCCCGTCGCAGTCCAAGGAGTGGTCCGGTATGCCCAAAGCACGCCGTGGAGAATTGTTCGATTGGTGACTTCGACTTGGCCGTTGGCCTGAGGGTTCCCCACCGCCATTCCCTTACCCGGTGACTTTGGGAAGTCCGAAGCGGCAGATAATGTTCTTCCAGATAAAGATTTTCACAACCGAGTCGGTGATCTTCGCGACGGCCTCCGCTTCAGCCCACTTGGTGAAGTACTCAACGGCGACTATGACAAACTTTCTCTGCCCGGGGGCCTGAGGGAACGGTCCAAGGATATCTATCCCCCACTGATCGGATGGCCAAGATATCTCGACGCTTACCATCGGGGCGGCAGGCTGATGGACGAGGTTGGCGTGCATTTGGCATGTTCGGCATCATCGGACAAAGTCGAAGCAATCTTGCACGAGGTTAGGCCAGAAGAACCCTGCCCGTGATACCGTTTTGGCCAGGGACCTTGGCCCAGTATGGTTTCTGCAACACCCTTGGTGTATCTCTTCGATAACCTCATTGGCCTGCTGTGTGCTCAAGCATCGTCGAGGAGTCTCGTAGAAGCTTTTCCTAAACAGGCGTCCCTGCCCGTCGAGGGCGTATAGGGAGGCCTGCCGTCGGAGTCTTTTGGCTTCGACGGGTCCCTCGGTGAGAATTCTGTCCTTCAAGTAGGCGATTAGTTCTGCGATCCAATCCTCTGGGGGCTCGACGGAGATTACGCACTGTCGCGTCCCCGACCTGGTCAAGGGTGTTGGCGAACTCAACATGGTTATTCTTCTTTCTTTGGTCCCTCTCATCGAACTGGCTAGCTTCGACAATTGATCCGCCCTCTCATTTTCTGCCCGGGGAATTTGCTCGAGAGAGAACTTGGCGAACCTTTCCTTCAACTTATTGACCTGCTCGAGGAACTTCGTCATCGATATCTCCCGGGCGACGTAATTGCCATTGACCTGCTCGGCCACCAACTGCAAATCGGTCAAGGCGACAAGTTCGTCCACGCCCTTGTCCAGGGCAATCTTCATCCCCGTGGATAGGGCTTCATACTCGGCTTTGTTGTTGGAAATCGGGAACTCTAGGCTAATGGCGAAGTCGAGCTCGTTGCCCAACTCGTCCCGTAGATAAATCCCGACTCCCCCACCTGAGTTCGTGGAGGAGCCATCGACCATGAGGGTCTACGGTGTTTTTGGCTCCGTTTTCGCCCTCGGGGCCACTTCCGCTAAGAAATCCGCCAGGACCTGAGCATGAATCGCTGTCCGTGGTTGGAACTGGATATCGAACTCGCCGAGCTCGACGGCCCACTTCACGAGCCGACCAGAGACATCGGGTTTGGCCAATACCTGCCTCAACGGCTCATTGGTCACGACTACGATGGTGTGGGCCTGAAAGTATTGCCTCAACTTCCGGGCGGAGTGGACCAAAGTGAGAGCGAGCTTCTCGATGGCCAAGGAATTCCGTTCAGGGCCTTGGAGGAGCTTGCTCAGGTAATACACTGGGCGGTGTACCCGATCCTCCACGTGCACTAGGACCGAGCTGATAGCATTTGGAGATACCGCCAGGTAGACATAAAGGGGTCTCCCCGAAACTGGTTTCGATAGTAGAGGGGGCTCGGTCAGGTATCTTTTTAATTCGAGGAGCGCGCGCTGGCATTCCTCCGTCCATTTCCAATCCGACACCTTTCTTAGTGCTTTAAAAAATGGGAGGTTTCGATCCGCTGAGCGGGATATGAACCGATTGAGGGCAATTATGCGCCCTACTAACCTCTGTACTTCCTTCACTGATCTAGGCGACTCGATGTCGAGGATGGCGCGAATCTTCAAGAGGTTGGCCTCGATCCCCCTATGGCTGACAATGTACCCGAGAAACTTACCTCTTCGGACATCGAACGTGCACTTGTTCGGGTTGAGTTTTAGGCCATATTTTCTTAGAATCCCAAATGTTCGAGCAAGGTGCCCGAGATGGTCGGACTCCCGCTCACTGCGGACTGTCATGTCGTCGACGTACACTTCAACGGTTCTCCTGATCTCTTCCTTAAACATGAGATTCACGAGCCTCTGATACGTAGCTCCGGCATTTTTTAGCCCAAAGGGCATCACGATGAAGCAATACGTCCCCGACGAGACGACGAACGACGTCCTCCCCCGATCCTCCTCGGCCATGTAGATCTGGTAGTAGCCTTGGAAGGCGTCCATCATGCTCATCAACTCGCACCCTGCCGTTGAGTCAACGAGTTGGTCTATCCGAGGAAGGGGGTAGTGGTCCTTGGGGCAGGCTTTGTTGAGATCGGTGAAATCGTTGCACATCCGCCATTGGCCATCGCCTTTGGCAACGACGACCACGTTGCATAGCCATTCGGTAAACTGGATCTCCACAATGTAGCCTGCCTCGAGGAGTTTGTTGACCTCCTCCTCGATGATTCGGTTACGTGCTTCACAAAATATCCTCTTTTTCTGCCTCACCGGCCTGAACGATGGGTCTGCGTTGAGGCGATGGACAATGACCTCGGGGTCGATTCCCGAAAAATCTGAGGCCTTCCAAGCGAAGACGTCAACATTTGATTGGAGGAAGTCGACCAACATGACCTCGTGATGCGGCTCGAGGCTCAATCCTACCCGGGTGGTCTTGGAAGGGTCGCCCTCTACGAGCTGGATTGTCTTGAAGTCTTCCGCCAGCGTCATTTTTTCTTCCTCGAGCCTCTTCCGCTTCGCCGGGTCGATTTCGGAGGACTCGGGGATGTCCATCCGCGAAGTGGGGGCCTCCACTGGTCGGGGTGCCGGAGTCATCTTTCCTTCGACGGAGGCCGAGTAACACTTCCAGGCGTCCAAGATCCGACACGTGACCTGCCCGACCCCCGCGGGCGTGGGGAATTTCATCTTCAAGTGATACGTGGACACCACTGCCCGAAACGCGTTGAGTGCGGGTCGCCCCATGATAATGTTATACGCGAACGGGGCGTCCACGATGAGATACGGGACCATTAAAGTTCTTCTCCTCGGTGCCTCCCCCAATGAGGTGGGAAGCTGGATCATTCCAAGGGGAACTACCTCGGATCCCCCGAATCCGACAAGAGGTGTCTGCACGGGGGAGAGCGTGTATTTCCCCAAGTCCATTTTCACGAACATGCTGGCGAAAATGACATTGGCAGAACTCCCGTTGTCGATCAGAGTCTTGGCCACCGTGTAGTTGGCCACGTCCAGGTTTATGACCATCGGGTAATCCGGCGTCTCCTCGAGGCCGTCTGTCTTAAGGAGGTGCTCGAGATCCTGGTCAGAAAACTCGAGCGACTCTGTTCGGGGCGCTGCTTTCGAGATGGCATTGATCTGCATCCTCTCATGTGATAGCGAGCCTGGTCGAGGCGCCTCTCTACCTGCTTTCTTCTAGACCTGGTGTCTCCTCCACTGGGCCCGCCAGCGATGGTGTGTATGACCCCCCTTGTTGGAAGATTATCTTGGATGGCGGGCTGCTTATCGGGCCGTTGGGCCGGAGTTGGGTCCCTGCGAGGGGAACGTGACTTTTCCCTTCTCGGGGACCCGGAGTCATCGTCCTCGAAAGACGGGGAGCGTTGTCGGCGGCTACATTCGCCTTTGTGGCTCTGCCCCTTCTTTTTTACAAACTTCTTCATCTCCGGGCAGCCAGCATCGATGAGGCGCTGGATTTCTCTCTTGAGGGCGTAGCAGCCCTTGGTGTCGTGGTTTCCCACTTGCTTGTGGAAAGTGCAGTATTTGTTCCCCCTCGGGGGGGCTCCATCCCTGTCCTGGATCTTCCTCGGCCTCCGGAAGATTGTGGGGTCGTTGGCGTTGATGGTGGCGAAAATTTCCTTCCTCGACATCACCAGCGGGGTAAGCTCATTGTCTCGTCGGCGGTCTTTCTTCTCCCCGGCGTCCGGGCGCCTTTTGTAACGCATGTCCTCAACATTCATGTATTGCTGGGCAATAGACATGACCTTCTCCATTGTGGCCGGACGCTTTCTGGCGAGATGGTCCGAGCATGCTTGATTCCGGATGGCACCCATGATAACGTCGAGGAGGAAGTCCATCTGGAAGCTCTCGACCTTGAGTAACTCGGTGTTGAACCGGTTGAAAAAGTCTCTCAAGGACTCATTGTCCTTTTGTCGAATTTTGTGAAGGTGGGACGGTGGCAGTTTGGCTAGACTCTTGGTCTGGAAATGGTTAACAAACTTCATCGCCAGGTCGGCGAAGCTCCTGATCGATCCGGGGGCTTGCCGAACGTACCACTGCGAGGCCACATCTTGGAAGGTCGTGACTAGCAGTTTAGCGGTGAAATCGTCGTCGATCATATGCACATGCATGGCGTGCTTGAACTGTATGAGGTGCTCCTTGGGGTCGGCCTCCCCGTCGTATCGGGGCAAGTCTGTGGGGATCCGAACACCCCGTGGAGCACGGGCCCTCTGGAGATCGGGGCTGAGGGGATCTGTCTCGTCAGGCTCGAAATAACGGTGAGCCGATCCCTGGCCGGATCGGTGTGATACCTCCTCGAGCCTTCGGTGGAGGTCTTCCATTCGGTGAGACAGCTCACCGATGTCTTCTTGGGCCCTCTCCCCGCGGCGAACCTCGTCGATCCGCCGCTGAAGCTCAGTGGCCTGGTGGGAAATCTCTTCCATGCGTTCCCTTTGGTTCCGGGCGGGGATCCCGGATGAAGCACCCACGGAGGATTCGTCAACCTCTTCGTCGAGACGGGGTGGTGGGGCCCATCTTTCCCTCCGGGGCTCCCGGGGCACGGGTCCCCGTTCGAACGCCAGGGCGTCATCCCGCGCGGCGTCGGCTACCCGAACACCGCGCGAGGGGCGAAAATCTTCCCTCTGGATATGAGGGTCTTCTGCGGCTACAGGCGGAGCGGGGTTTGGTTCCCCCCGTCTCCTGATCTCTCGTAGGAGTGCATTGAACTAGTCGGACGTCAGAACCACGAGGCTCTGCCCGATGGTCGGTGAGGGCTTCGCCCCGGCGATCTGGGGCACAGCCGGGGCCGGAGCGTCGCTCGGCCCGAGGGCGTGGATGGCGATTTGTGGAGGCGGGGGGTTTGTCGAATCCCCTGGCTCCGTTCCGGTTCGGCGTGTGTTAACCATTCTCACTTGTCGGAATAGGGGCCCTCCTTCTAGCACCAAAATGATGTGGTCGGATTTGGTCCGAAGAACACGTCACTCCGAGTAAGGGACAAGTTCGAGGATGGCTGTCTAAAGTCCTTTCAAACTCCGAGCAAAGGTGTTTGATTGCTAGTCGAGTCCTACTCTGTAAGGATGGAACACACGTGAGCCTAACCGGATGTGTCTCCAGCGAAGACCCTCTGACGCTCAAGTCAGAATTCGAGCAGGTGATCGGAAGGTAATAATGTATGTAATTGTGTGTAAAAACTTACCGTATGAACAGTAACGGTGTGCTATTTATAATAATTAGAGACGAGTGGGCCGGATTAGGGTTAGATCGACCCAACCTTATTGTCCGTACAGGAATATTCCCCGACGCGTGCCGGGGATGCGTCGGGTACACATTGTGTCAGAGGAGTACACCCGGAGTCAGAGGTCGTTATTATTGGGACCACATCGAGGACGGAGTGGAACCGTCCGAGGATAGAGGGGTCTTACCGGATCCCCCATAGGATGGTCCGAGGATAACGGAGATGGGGGTAATAGTCCGAGGAGGTCAATACCCCGAGGAGCAACGTGACTTCGAGGAAACACGGGCGGTAGGGCGCTTTGGCGTTTTCTGATCGGGCATAGACATTATTGGGCGCATTCCTAGTCGGACTGATACGACACATGGCGGCCTCCGGTTGGCATCTTGAGCTGACGTGGCGTCGACGTGGCGTCGACGTGGCCTCGGATATATCGGGCCACATCACTTCCAAACAAGACAATACTAATCAGAACAACTCAAAATTTTCATAGTGCCAAAGTGATGCTCATAGTTACAAATCACTGAAGATGATGACTTCGTATCTCAATGCTATTAAGCGTAAAATACACGTGAAAACTAAAATACTTTTCTACAAATACTTTCCTCCCTGATAACAAGAAAAAAGAAAACGTAAGAAATTATATGAGCGGTACTAAGTAAAAGTCTGACTAGCAAACATGGTCATGCATACCTTTTTTGGGTAAAACTCTTGGCAATAAAATTTGAAATTCCCAACCAACTGACCAGGAAAGGGGAAGAGAGAGAGGCGACAGAGAGAGATGAAGAAGAATTTTCAAGTGCTAAAGAATCTGCGTTGTTAGAATTATTGAACCTAATTTATTATGATTTAGTCTTGTATTTTAGGAATGTGAATGTTGTATTACGTTGGGTTCAATCTTGTATTTTAGGAAAGTTAATATTGTATTTCCTTGCCTATCATACAGAAAACTTCTTTGTTTCTCCCATTCTGTGTTTTAACATGCATAATAGACCCATTCATACACTGAAAACAAGAAATTTGCAACTTCAACCCAATAAAATGGCTCTCTAAGTATCAAGCAGCAACAACAAAAAAGAAAAAGGGAACGGCTTCTAAGCCATCGGAAATTATGATCGGCATTTCTGCAAATTATATTTTTTCTGTTAAGTTCCCTCCTTGGGAGCGTGATGAACTGTTTACCCGACCCGAATGACGCTTGAATTTTTCTTTTTTATATACATGCCCTTATAAACCTATGTATTAGTATTTCCACTACCCAATGCTTTTTTTTTTTCTTTTTTTTATTACAAATACACAATGCATTTAGATTCCTTGAATTTTTTTCCGTCTATATTCGAATTTAATTTGAAAATCAAGATGAGTAAGTTCTTTTTATTGTAATTTTTTCAAAAATAGATAAACATAGGTCCAATTCCCGTAAAATAGCTGAAAATATAAAGGGGGAAAGAAAAAAAAAAAGTAAAAATATGCCCATGAATACACTCTAATTCTAGGATGGTATTTGAATTTTACAATTCGCAATTTGTGAATTTATGAGTTTTGTCAGTAAAAGAAAAAGTAGCATTTAGCTACGAAAATTCGTGAGTAATCATTTAGCTATATGTTTTTTAAAATAAAATGGCAATATTTAACCACAGATTTTTTGTGGTTGAATATTGATTTAGCTACGAATTTAACTACAAATTTTCCAGTTACCATGCATCCATAGCTAAATTTAGTCATGCCACATTTAGCTATGGAAGAAATTCATAGCTAAATCCGTAGCTTATCCTTTAGCTACAAAATTTTAGCCAAAATCTGTCGCTAAATTCCTTTTCTTTTTTTCTTTTTTTTTTTTCCTTTTGTAGCGTGTCCTAATCAAGTATATGTTCATATTACTAATAAAATTTGAGGAATCTAAAGTTTTATGTAGTTGATTGTAAGTTCTCATTTGTTGTCATATATCTCATCTCTCATCCACACCGTCCTCTTTTCAACACTTCTTCTGCTTTTTATATTTGATTCTTTTAATTATATAAAATCATCTTATTTTAGATTAAATCTATTTTTGCTTATTATAAACTTAATAAATAAATCAAATTTAATTTAAAAATATATATTCATATAGATTTTTTATAAATATTTAACATGTTATACTATTAAAATCTAACATATAAACAAATTACATTTCATTTTACTCTATACACACCTGGAGAAGGTCAAGTTTTAGGTTTTGTCCGTATTTATTCAATTGGAAAAAATTAGACAAAATTCAAAAGCTCAAACTTAGTCTGATCTCATTGACAATGTAAAATAAGAATGAAGTTTATTTATTTTTCTTAAAGAAACAACCGCTAATGTTGAGCATAGCAAACTAAGCATACAATAACCTTATAAAAATAAACTTACATCCTACAATGCATCGACACTCTTAATATTAATCGTATTGTGCCGAACACAATACTCATCCAACACATATTCGACGCACCACACAGCGTGTCCATAATTTAGTCTGAAATTTTAATAGACATTATTAAATAAAAACCGAAATGAAAGTATCAATAAAAGTTAAGTTTGGATCATTGGTTAAGTAAAATTAATTTTTACTGAAAGGTTTCAAGTTTGAGCCTCTTGAGTTGCAAATGTGATTTATTTTATTTTTCTTTAAACAACTAACAAATTATATACATATATATATTTATAATTTTTATTAAAAAATAATTTAATAAAAATAAATTCACTTTTTGCTATAATATAAATCAATAAATGAGTATATTTGAAAAAAATATTTAATAATAAAATATGTTCAATTTAAATGGATGATTGACCAATTAGCCTTAGAAGCGTTACGAAGAGTATGTCTCTTTCCTCTTCATTCGCAAACTGGACCCGTCATATAGGCTGTGTGCTATTTATGTTATTTACGCATAGTTATGTACTCAGTTTAACTTATGACTTCTACCCTAATCAAGTATGTATTTGTTCATACTATTAATAAAATTTGAAGAATCTAAAGCCGCTACAATTTAGGTCTTTGATTGTAAGTTTTATTTTATTATCCTTTCATATCCATGTTTCTGGTACAGTTTTATATTTAGTTTAAATTAAATTTCCTTTCACTAATTATAAACTTTGTAAATACATTAACAATAAATTCAAAAAATATATGTTGATATAGAATATTTATAAATATTTAATTTTATACTACTTAAGATTTAACATTTAAATAGATTATATTTCATTTTAATTCGTATCCACTTCGAGTGTGCCTAATCTGCTAGCGTGTATAAAAAGATCAACGTCCCAAAGCAAAGTAAGCATAGAATCCCCTTAGAAAAACACACCCTATGACCAGAAGCAAATATTCACAAAAAAACATTAAAAGAAGCAAACCTATTACAAACTTTAGTTGTTTGAAAAATACAGAACTACAAATTTTCAATAGGCACAACAAAACCAGTACCAGAAAAGAAGCCGTCTTCAGTACCTGCGAAACGAACGATAACATGCTACAACACACACACACCACGACCAACGAAAAGGGCTTGAAAGAACGCGACAGATTACATAGTTTCTGAGGATGCCGGCCTCCTATTCACCTACCTACCAATTCGCGGTATAAAAGCCGGCCTCCTATGCATACTACGCCTAGATTGATACATTAGCTACTCCTACTACAATAGCTTCTGCCCCCCTTCAAATCAATTATTGTATAAAGAATGTCAAAGCACTTCAATCGAGAGGATCCTCAAGAAAATCCCAACCACGACACAACGATGAAGCTCGGTATATTCCCACATAAACAAGGGATCCAACTATTTGGTATACTCATTGTGTGTGTGATTCACAAAAACGAACCTTTTTAGTCAAAAAATATACATATGTTAAAATATAAGGTTGCGTGAAATGGCTCACCATCTTACAACTCATAGTTGTAGCTCAATCTTCTCGGACCACTTGAAGATGTCTGAATAAACACGGTCGCCTCCTATCTCTTCTCCTGTGGCCCCCGCTGCAACCCTCATGACATCCTCAATCAACGCGAAGTTTCCCATAATGTCGACATGGGCGCCACTCTGGGTCCCACGTCCTTCGAGAAGAGTGGCAGGAGGGGCATGATCGTACTCCCTTACGTAGTTCTTGACTCCTGAAGGGTTGAACCTCGTTTTTCCACGCCACCCTTTCGCGCTCATGAAGCCCGCGCTCACAACGGGCACAGTCTCATCCCCATCAACCATGAAGACACCATCTTTCAGGCACCTGTCTTCGTCTTCTACATCCGCTGACGTGTCAATTTGATATGGGATGTAGCATTCTCCTGCAGAAACTTGTTTGTAGACATAAGCTCTCTCTGTCAGGATTCCAGTACCGTACATTGAGAAGATCTCCATGTCGGGAGCATTTGGTAACCTACAAAAACCATGTTTTTTTTTAGTAACATGTTAAGGCCTTGATTGTTAGTATCCTCATTTTCAACTAATTTTTCAACTGAAATATAACTCAATTGTCATTCTCATGGTGTGAGCCGTAACAAATTAAGAGGGTTGGTGTAAAACCTCCCCCATAACTACATGTAATTACACAAACTTCCCCTCTAAGTTTCAAAATTACAAGTACCCCCTTCTGATTATCGAAATTTAACCAAAGTATATGAAAAAAGAAGAAATAAAATTAGCAAGAGACCTGGAAATTCATACATACATTTAACAACAATTTGACAAGTTTGCCAAGGTTTGAATCAGTGACATGATTTAACCATGTGTAAAAATCACCAAAAGAACTTAAATCTAAAGTGGAGCACAAAGGAGACAAGTGTAATTCTGAAACCAAGAGTCGATATTTGTGTAATTATATATAGTTACAGAGGAGGGCACCGTAATTATTGCTAAGTTTCGACAAATTACCAATATCACATTTTAAGTATATACAGAGTGCCCGTTTATCTCACCTCGTTTCCAACGGATTCGACCAGTATTTGTAGTGTCCGTACTTGGGGTCGTCCAAATCATCAGCTATCCCATACGAAAAATGAGCACTACCACGTGCCATCATTTTGGGGGCGACATAGTGCAGCAGGTCCAATATATCTCCAGCAGTATAAGCTTTATATTCAGCTATAGCTTTAATGCCACTAACTCCCATGTCATGGTACTCAGTCCACACATCACGACACGTGTTATTCGCCAGATTGTTACCTTTTACAGCATCCTGCACCAAAAACAACCTCTCGATCGTCACAATATTCAGTTGATCTCATAAGCCTATGTAGAGCATCTTTAAGATTAGAAGTATCTCAAAGGCAAACTGTGTTCTTCTATAGTCCCGAGAAAAAACAGGTCAAAAAATGGCACGATTCGGATCAATTTATTCAACTAGTGGAGCCATTGCACTCTTCTAATTCAATTAAATATTAAAAAGTCCTGTAAACTGTCACAATTAGGTAATCAAGAGATACATCTAGAGAGTACTTGGCTAAGCTTATTTAAGATCTTTGGATAAAATAAGATCTCAAAGCTTATAAAACGTTTGTAATGGTAATTTTGTAATTATTAGTCACATTAAAAAATCTGAATTATTAATAAGAAGTTAGAAAGTTCTTACGAGTTACAAGCCTATAAGCTCGTTTCGTACAAATTTTACCACACATTTTATAACAACTTACACAGTCTAAAAAATCTTAAAAGATGCTTTAAGAAGCTTATGAGCTCAACGAGACATCTTCTTACTGATGTAGCATGGATGGTATAAAAAATTTTAAATTCCATAAACAAACATAGATTTATATCTACGTTATCGGGAAAAAAGTTGAATGTCTTACCCTAAACTCAATCCTATGAATATCAGAAGAATCTGCCTCCGCCACGTCTCTTCCGAATGATATTATTCTTCCATAATGGACACGGTTTGTTTTTGACTCGACGTTTCCGTCTTCAGAGTTGAACGAATTCTGAGTATCGTTGCTGCTTTGCTTTCTTTTGCTTGGAACATAGCCTTCCTCAGGTGACCGATCAAGATCGCCCCAAATGGTTTCCCCGCCTTTTGGTATCATAGACATTGTCGAATCCCATGTCCTTGTCATCTTCATCATGTGCTGTAGAGTTTGGATTCTGAACAAATCCTTATCCAGAACGCCCGGTGCAATAGCCCTGTAATATAATTGTCCAAAAATTAGCTACAAGAAGAGCACAAGGAACTTATTGTAACGACGGTGGGCAGGTGATCTTGTTCAAATTCTTATAAGGGGAGTGATTGTAATGGCTTTTGCTTTTTCTGAGGTGCTTCATTTTAGAGATTATGTGAGAAGTGGTTAGCAGTAAAAGTTGGTTGTGTTTGAAAACATAATTTGCTAAAAACTGTTAAAAGTTTCACAAAGCGCCTAAAAACGGTTAAAAAAATTTAGGTATGAAGTGTTTTTCAACTTTCTTCTGCTTCAAAAAGCAAGTGTATCTATTGCAGACACTCGCCAGCTACTGAGAAAATGCAAAAAGCTCAAAAGCACTTATTTTAAGCTTTTGCAGAACGCCCACAAATGTACCTCGCAACAGCTATATCCCTTGCTTCTGCAGAGAAAAGCCCAGAAACGGCTTTGGGAACACCTAAAAGCGGTCCACCAATGTTCATCAAGGCCTTTATATGTTTAGCACACCAATCCGGTCCACCCCCACCACCCATTGGAGCAGGTGCCTCCACCCACTTCATAAAATGCAAAAAGTATAACACGCCCATGGAATGTGGAATAATTACCGCCTTGTTGCCACCGTTTGTTGCAACCATCAGTTCAATATTACTTTTTATTCTGCTCAATGTATGGTCACGCACCTGAAGAGTGAAATATAACATCGGAGCAGCATTAAACGACCAGCTCATCCAAAAGCTTATGTTGTTCAAGGGGAGAGACATAAATATTTAATAACTTGACCATGCCCTTTCAAGCGCAGACAGACAGTATTTGCACGTAAAACTCTTTTTGGTAAATGAGCAACACTGAGTTTTGAAACCGAGACCTATTGTTTGGTCTATCTCTAAAACCATATTAAATGACCGCCTCATCTAATCTCTAAAATAACCAGCAGTCTTACTAAAATACGCACCTCTGTGTTCTGGAATGAAAGTCTCCAATCATATGCAGCCATGTACATTGTCTTCTCTTCATAGCCAATCCGAGCGAGGTTAGCAATCAGAACAGCCCAGACAAAGTATCCTGCAGCAAAGTAATCTGCTGCAACAAGACCGGTGACTGGCCTGACTCTTATACCACAAGGATCCAAACCGGTTTCGTTATCCAATGACATGTGCTCCACCCAACATAAAGGTCTGTAAATAAATAAACAATAAGAGGACAACCTCGTACACAAGAAGCAAGACAGTTTCTTTATAAGTAAAAATAACAGAATGTTTCATATGGGTGCATATTTTTTCTTGTTTCCATATATGTAAACTGATATAACAAAGAAAGCAAGTAGATCATAAATCATATACTACTCCACGAAACCGTTATAATGCCAATAGTGAGATTTCAGTAAATGATGGTTGTTATTCTAAGACAGTATGATATTTTCTAAAACATTCAGTAAATAAATCAACATATTGACCTATTGATTCTCCAATGTCATGTGATGTACCAACCACGTTACCAAATTAGCATTACAATGAATAAAGCAATCATTCATTGCACAACCCTCAAAAGTGCAGCCCCGTTGACATATTTCCTAATCAATCTACCACTTCAGTGCACTCTAAAACATGAGAAAGCAAAAGTTTCAGATTTGAAGAAAACGGAAGAACCATGAACAGACACCTTTTTTCTTCTTCCACACAGAGTTCCCTCACCAAACAGCCCCTTATTGTTTACATGAAAAAGAAAAAGTGGGCCTCTTTAATTCTTGGACTATCAAGTTAACAACAACTCTGAGTAAAGCTTTTTAACAATGCAGAAAAATTGCAACCTAATCAATATATTCCCTTATCAATCAACTCATTTAGTTTACTCTAAGCATGGAAAGAACAATTTAATGAGGCTTTACACCAGATTATGTCAATCTATTGCCATATTAAGAGCAGTATGAAGTATGAAAAAAGTTCGACCTTTCAATTAATCATTTCAAGAAATCCCAACATTAAAGGCAACTCTATATCTTTCCTACTCAATCCACCACTTCAACTCACTCCATACTTGTAAACAACTAATTCCTTAATGCTGTAGTCCTATAAACAACACCGAAAAATGCAATTAAAATTTGAAATGAACATAAAATGAAACATCAAGAACAACAAACTAAAGCCACCAAAACACACACACACACTTACTTTACCTCTTGTAAACTTCTCCAAAAGTGCCACCCCACAGCCTTTTCCTAAACAGACCCTCAGCACAACTATGTCCCTCCCACAGCTCAAGCCCTCCGGTCACAATCCCGGGTACAAATACCACCGGATGCTTGGCTTGCAAGCCCTCTTTCTTCAACTTCACCCCTGGCGGGTCGGGCATCGGCCCGGTTATCGCCTCCGTAACGTACTGTGGAAAAGAAGAAGGCAGGATATTGTATGCAAACAAGAGCCCCCACCACACAACACACACGCACCCAACGAACCAGCAGCAATTATCCACACAAGACCATTTCTTCTGCTTTTTCTCTTTCCGGGTCTCGGGCTTTTCCTCCTCCGGATCCGGTGCTCGGGCCGCTTCGGCCTCTGGGCCGGGCCTCCTCCTCCTCAACACTGGCATCCTGATCAATTCTTGATACTAGATGATAATTCTGCACTGCAAAAATTAAATGATTAACAATTGAATCTTTCGGAATCCCATTAACCAATATGGAAACACACACACGCGCACACACATGAGGCAAGAGTGTATATGTATAGGTATATCACCTAGTTGCAGCTTGTATTCATGTATTACACTACTCTTTTGGGGTTTTTTTCACTTTTTTCTTTAGTCCTTTTTCGTTTTTGCTATCTGGGGTTGTGATGGTGGAGGAGATACAGGTGGCGGCAAAGAGGCGGAGGAGTGGTGGCGGAAGGGTGAAGTGAAGGGGAAGAAGAGGATTGGGTGACGGAGGAACAGCGTGGGACCGGAGGGGATGGGACTGTAATAAATGCGCTGGGTGCAACGGTTCTGTGTGTGTTATTATTGTCCGTCCGCGTTATCTTTGTGTTTCACTGTTTCACTTTCACATCTAACGGTCTAACTCTCTCTCTCTCTCTCTCTCTCTGTTTTTTTATTTTCTTTTTCTTTTTCTTTTTCTTTTTTTTTTTTCGTCGCTGTATTTTTCCATAAATAATTATACTGGAGTACCTGAAGTTTATCTAAATTATAAATAAAATTCTCTATTTCAGAAAATTATCTAAATACTCCTGAGGTTTACAAACATTATACATATTTAACCCTCCGTCTATTGTCATTAGGATTTTTAACGAAAACCATTAAATTTTAACACATTTTACCTATTTTTCCCTTTTGTCAAATTTGATCAAATTTTATAAATTGTCTAGGGTTGATTTCGTAATATTTTGAAATGCACGTGGTTTGTTTTGTAATATTTTATATTAACTTAACAAATAAAATCGCTAATAACCAAGCAAAAAATAAATAAAAATACAAATATTAGAATCTGCATTGAAAAATTGAAAAAAAATTTAAAACTAAACACGTGTTCAGTAATTTTCATAATATACCACATATATGATACATTAAATATCATTCTCAGTGAAAAATATTAAACTATTAAAAAACATCTTTTTCGATAAAAAAAAACATCATTCATCACAAAAGATCTGAAGGAATTTTGTCTTTATCAAATCCATGTTAGTATTGTAATTTGGTATACATACTTTAGGGTTATCTAGGTCATTTATGAGATTTAAGGGTTAAATTTATAATTTTAACATACCTTGAGGTAGTTTAATGTAGTTAACGCTTTTTCAATAGTAAAAGATTTGAGAGCATTTTTGTCTTTCTCACATCCCCATTAGTATTATAATTTAATATACAAACCTCATAGTTATTTAGGTAATTTCTCGAAGTAAAGAGTTTTATTATAATTTAGACAAATCTCAAGATACTTCAGTGTAATTATCCCATTTTTTAATAGGATTCTTCATAGTTGATTTTGTATCTTTTTTAATTTGTTTTTTTTTTATTACTAGTTGATTTTCTATAGTTTGAAGTATTGAGAGTCAATTAGATCAATCCATTATGTTTTTGTTCAAACTAATGACATCGATACATTAAATGAAGGGGGCTTATTAACTAGAATTTTCCATTAACTATTGATAATATGTTTCCTAAATTATTAATTAATATACTGGCCAGCACCACATTCGTTAGGGTTGTGTTTGGGATTGTACATAATAACGAAATATTGGGATGCATATGTCTTAAATTTGTTATCAAAATATTGCATTGGTTTGTTTGGGAACAAGTATCACTTTCTAAAATATCCTTCATAGTATTTGGTATTGTTCTTTGTCATATATAAATAAGAAGTAAAACACAAAGGGAAAAAAAATCTTAAATTTAGGTCCCATTATATAAATTTAAGAACAATACAATAAATTTTAATTTCTATAATGATAATAAGAAGAAACGTGAAAGATAAGAGAAAATGACGAGGACAAATTATCCAAGGTTAATTATCTAAAAATAGTTGATTATATTGAAAGTTTTTTATAAATAAGAAGTAAATCAAAAAGGAAAAAAATCTTAAATTTAGGTCCCATTATATAAATTTAAGAACAATACAGTAAATTTTAATTCCTATAATGATAACAAGAAGAAACGTGAAAGATGAGAGAAAATAATGAAATTATCCAAGTTTAATTATCTAAAAATAGTTGATTATATTGGAAGTCTTTTAGGAAGTTCACATGTAAATTTAATGGTATCACACTTAATTAAATAGTGTAGATATTGCCATTGAGGTTGTTGACTAGTGGTTAAAATTCGAATTAGCACTAGTAAAGTTATGAGTTTGAACCATCTTGCTCTCTCTCATTTTCCTTTTAGTGAATGTATATGTGCTTGTTTAGCATTTTAATTAATATCTATAGGTGTCCCGATTTGATTGTATTAAAAAAATTAATAATTTAGATATTGATATGAAAATCAATTATTTCAAGAAAGAAGGAAAGTTAGCAAATGGCTGTCAATAAGATGGTGTTTGACTAAACTTATCATAAATGGCTTGTAAAATTATTTATGAGCTTATAGATTGTAGCCCTATTTGGTAAAAAATCAGACATTATACGTTATTTAAAGTGTAATAATAATAATAATAATAATAATTCCATGTAAATAAACATTTTTTGATATAGTAGAAATGTAATATTAGAAAAAAAAAATATTTATGCCATTTTATATCTTAGCATTAAAGAATTTATAAGTTGTTTCAATAATAAATTTTTGGAGCTTACCTTTATTTATTTATTTTTTAAGCTTATAAGTTCATAATAACTTTTTTTTGAGCTTATAAGCTAAGCCAAATACTCTCTAAGTGTGGAAACACGTAACTAGAGGCTCTTTTTTTAATTTAGTTCCTAATTATATGGAAATAAATTTACACGTTGAAGTTAAATTATTTTTTTTTATTTTAAATAAGATTTCATTAATTACAAATATCTACATTATCCATACTACTCCACAAAGGAAGAGACACGTTTGATAACTGCTTTTGTGTCTCTATTTTTTTTGTATGTCACTATTTATGCATATATACACATATATACATATTATCTACCATATTTTCTCGCTCGTATTCCCTTATACTATAATTTTATTTTATTTTTGATTTTATCCACCCAATTCCGATTTATTGGCAGACTAATTCGAATCAGATATTGCAGAGGCCCATTATAGGAGCGACCCTCCCAACCCAATTGCGCAATTAACAATGCCAACTACCAAGGTTCGAACCCTTGACATTGCTTAAGAGATCTAGTGCCTCATCCCGCTAGACCAACTGATAGTTGATTTTTATCTATTCGGTTCCGACTCATTGGCCGACTAATTTTTTTATTTTTACTTTTGAACCCCTCTTATCTCTCATGTCATATTATTAAATAATTTTCAAACAATTTATATAGTTAATTTCAATTATTTTCAATCATTTAGTTTTATCTTACTTTAATTTGTCTAATTTTAATTATTTTAAATTATTAAATGTTAAAAAAGTGTTTATTCATATAAAAAATAATAAATATTTATTATTTAATATATCAAAATTTAAATATACAAAATTATATTTTTTATTTTGCACACGAATTAAGTGTGACCATATGACTATTTATAAATAATTATTATGTCAAGATGCTACATCAAGTTCCCCAACTTTAAATATATATATATATATAAGGACAAAAACACCAAAAAAATGAATATTTTGTGATTTTGTCTAGTAAAAGAAAAGGAAAGACAAAAAAATCAGTTATTTTAGTTATCTCACGAAAGTATATTTGGGCCAAATTTTCACGGTCTAGGCCCATTTTTAAAGCCCACTTTCCAATCAGGGCATCTCCTCTTGTTTTTCCATTTTGGGTCGATACATTACATATATGTAGATGTATATGTATACATGTATAGCTATATCCATATCTACAGATAAAACAGGAACGCACTTCTGGCTCACAAACAGCGCTTTCAACTTCGGTATGCTCAACCCTGACATTTGAAAATTCCTTGTCACAAATAATTTTGATCACAAAAGACGAACCCTAATAATTGTGGGTATTATTAATCGATTGAAATCTGTATTTTAGTAGTCGATTCTTGATCGGGATACATTGGCAGATACTCCCAAGACCAGCGAGCGCCCAGTCGGGTAAATTCCTCGAAATGGGCGGTTGGATTGTGTGTGTCAATTTTAATAATCTATTTGTGTGTGTGTGTGTGTTGTTTGAATTCAAGCTGGTATCGCAAGGAGACTGTTCTTTAGTCCGTATTATGTTGTTGTATATTTGAATTCTGTTGCATCAATCTTTTACCCGCAGAATTTAATGCACAAAGGTCGAAACTTTTCTGGGTTGATTTTGAATTTTAATTTGTTTGTAATGTCTTGCTTAATGATGTTATCATGTTTTAATATGATCAAACCAAGCCCATAACAGAATCTTCTCTTACTTGATTCAAAAGCAGTTAGAATTAGTCTGTGGACTTGTAATGTAGCCGAATTGTATCAGTCGTGATATTTTCCAATAGCATGGCATCTGATACTATGCTTGGGGTTTTACACATTCATCTTTTCGAGCATCCATTTTCTTTGCATAACCAGCACTATTGGTATTTGTGTTCTTATTAGTCAAGTACAGTTCGATTTTGCTTAAGAATATCATTTCTGTTTAAAGCCATATATTATATCCTGCCTTAGACCCTAAAAGATTTGGCTTTTTGTCTCTCTTTGCCTTTCTGTAATTTAGGGCATTCTTTTCCAGCGTAGTTGTATTATTAACCTAGTTAAGGTAAAACATATATGCATGCAGGAATAGCGTGTCACAGTGTCTAGTGGATGCAAAAGGGAGTGGATGTGGTTGGGAATTGAAATGTATAAGAATTTTTGAATGGAGATTAGTGGATTGGGATCGATGATGATGTGGGAAGAAGAATTCTGGAGGGGAAACAAAACAGTGGATGGATGGACATGGACCCTTGCCGTTGTACTGCTCATATTCATTTGTCGATTCCTTGGCGCTCGCATTCACTTCCGCTTTGGAGGACCATCTTTTTCCTCATCCTCCTCCACTGTCGCCCCCACTAAAACAAATGCTCTCCCCTGTCTCAGGTAACTCTTTCTCATGTTTTATTTTTGTCACCTATAGCAGAGAATAATAAATAGAGAGTGAGATACTATCAGCATATACGTATTTTTTCAGAACTTCAGGGATTATCTCTGATTTGGATTTGAAGAACCTCATTGACAACCTTGACGGAAATTCCCCCAGTGACATCTGGGAAAACGTCATCGACAAGAGTACCAATTCTATTTCCTACAAGGCCAAGTGCTGCAAACCCAAGGTACTTGCTTTTCTTTGTTCTCTTCAAATTCGTATCAAAAGTTTTAGTTCCCCAATCAACAGAACTTCCATTATTTTGCAGGATGGACCATTGAAGTATCTGAGCGTGACCACATTTGAGGATTGCTCTGTTGAGTGGCTCGTGAATTTTTACGTGGACAATAATTACAGGATGCAGTGGGACAAGACCCTGGTTCACCATCAGCAGTTGCAGGTGGATCATGGCTGTGGCATTGAAATTGGTCGCACCATTAAAAAGTTTCCATTCTTGACGCCTAGAGAATATGTGTTGGCTTGGAAGCTCTGGCAGGGAATGGATGGATCCTTCTACTGCTTTAGTAAGGTGCTTTTGATTTCTTTTGCTCTCTTCTTTCCCCTTGATTCAACAACAGGTTTGAGTCGGTGACTAAAAACTTCATTTTCATTTTGTAGTTTCTCCTATCTGCAATACAATTGTTTTTCAAAGATTATGTGCAACATCACTAGTTGCGATAGATTGATGCTTGGCCATCCTTGCGCACATGACAAATTAGAAGCTTGGTGTTTGAAGTTGCTTACTGCTTATTTCTTCCATAGTGATGATAGGCTTTGTTTCTTTGTTTTTTAATTCCCTTATAAGGCAAGTGATTTTACTGAAGTTTTTCGCTCTTCAGTACATGATACATTTTTTTTATTTTGTATCAGCGGCATGGAGCTCAATTGTTTACATCGATGATAGTTAGTGGTTTGAATAATAAATCGACTAACATTTCTTACTTGTAGAGAAGCACAGGTAAAATGTCACATAATTTGCTTAGAGCTTCAGTCAATCTACTACACATATAGCTGCTAAACTGATATGTATTCTTCCAACAACTGAAGAAAGCATAAATCTAATGTATGTATATAATATATGCAATGCTATATGATTTTATATGGGTGTAGTGGAAACTCATTGATGTATAGTTGAAGTATTCGACGGTTAACCATTCGATCCTTTTCAACTGTTTAGTCTGATTTCTTGTCTGATTGTACATATAACTAAGGGCACTTTGTCTTCAATTTATTTTAGTTAGTTGTCATGCATGAGCTGCTTAACATAGCAATCTAATTTTACTGACTTTACTACTTTTCAGATTTGTCTCTGAGCTAATGTTTTTTTGCTGTTGTGTGTCACAATTGTAAGGAATGTGAACATCCTCTGGCTCCGAAAGAGAAAAAAAAGTACGTAAGAGTTGCAGTTTTCAGATCTGGCTGGAGAATCAGGAAAGGCAGGTTGCTGACCCACCTTTGTATTCCATTCATATAAATTAGCTCATCCAATGAATGCCAAAAGAAAACACGGGCCTTGCATATTGAAATTGTACCTCACATGTGGTGGCAAGCACCCTGCTTTTTCTTCTTAGTCTTTAGGTCTTTACCATTACTCTGTTTCATTATCTGTCTCCTTTTCTTGTGTAGCATGTTTTGGTTCCCTGTGTCACTCTGTTTCATTTAACATATTTAATTTTATGACTGAAGAAGAGAGGTGTAAGCTTTAAAAATTAAGAGATAGCAATCTGGAATGAAGGGTTTCTTATAATGAGATATTTGATTAACCAGATCGAATAAAGCAAACAAGATGATAGTTTAAATGTGCCTATTGGTTACTTCTGTGCACATAAAAGATGTTTTTTTTGAGAGTCCAAACATGTTAAAAGTGGCCTATGCCCTGTAAGTTTGTTGCGTTGCAACCTTGCCTACAGCTTTGGAGGGAAATGTGTACTATCAGAAAAAGTGGTTGCGGGCCTCACATGCTGACCTTTTGGCTGCTAAATGAATTTGACCATATTCAAATATCTAGATCCCTTTTTTGCATCTCCATTTAGTTGTAACAATGTATTTGTTGGACAAGGGCAGCGTTTACTCCTCTATGTTGTGTTGAGTCTTTTGGTATAGTTCTTTCATCGGAAGGCTAGAGTTAAGCCATCTAAGTGTTTTACTGGTTTCTCATCAGAATTCATGTTTTGCAGTCCCTGGTAGGAATGCCTGTGAGATCAGAATGGTGCATCAAGAAGATGCGGGTCTGAATGTGGAAATGGCAAAACTGGCCTTCGCAAAGGGGATATGGAGTTACGTGTGCAAGATGGATCATGCACTTCGGAAATACTCTGTTGGAAAGCAGCATCAACTAAATTTAACTGTCGGTGCCCACATTTCTATTCAAAAGGTAAGACAATTCCACAGATCTCTTGCCTGTTAGATTCCTATAGCTAGCAGGAGAGGTGTAAGAGGTTGAGTAGAGACTGATCAATTATGTATTCGCTTAGTTGGAGCATGCTTTGTTTATTTAGCTATTTCTTTTTCTCGTTTCTTTATTCTCTCCTGATTTCTGTTGCAAATCTTGGAGCTGGGATTTCTGTGTACTAATTCTATTACATCTTCACATAGGTCCCACCTGAATTTGAAGTCACAAATGATACTATCAGCGCAGTTCATGCAGAAAACTCAAGCGCAACTGTTAATCACCACCTAGGAACTTGCAGATCCAACGTGAGGAAACTCACAAGAAGGCCTTCGAGGAAATTGATGGCAAATGGTTTAGTTCTCATTGGTGGTGCCATCTGCCTCTCCAGAGGTCATTCGAGCTTGGGGGCTAAGGTCGCCATGGCCTATATATTGAGCAAACTTACCAATCGCAGTTCTTTATCTAAGAAAGCAGGGGAGCTTCTGAGCAACGATGGCTCTTGAAATTCGTGATGAATATGGTGATGCAAATCGAGACTGCTACAAATGCAAATGCAAGTTGGGAGGACTTGGGAAATCTTCACTTATTCTCAACAACATTCGCAAGTAAGTATCCGTGCTATGGCCATGCGTTTACATCCTCAACCTCTTCGTCCCCCTTCACCTTAATTTTCCGAAAGTCATCATTAATTGTTGCTAACATTTGCTTTCTTACAGTTGATATTAATCATATTGTGTCGACACATTTTAATTCAATTACGATAAGATGTATATCGATGATTTCCCTAGTGAATCATATACTAAAAGATAGGACCATTACCTTTGTTGGTTGTTTTGTTACTTGTAAATTGTAATGCGACATCTTTCAAAAAAAAAAAAATTGTAATGCGACAAAAAAAAAAAAAATGTGTAGCTACTGATGAAGCAATTACAAGTGATTAGCTCGTGAGATGCTACTCGCTTGGTTATTATGTGTTCTCAGCTGTTTGATTGGGTATGAAGATATTATAATTTTACTTTTTTTGACATTTTTGACCATTATCAGTATTACTCAATTGGGTAGCATGCAATTTTTCGAAAATATATGAAGAATTTTTAGTTCTTCTCTCTCTTATTCCTTTCAACATTCTTCTTTTTTTTCCATCTTTTTTCTTTAATTATTTTAACCCTTAATTATATTATACTTTATTTATATTTTACACACTTGATTGTGATTAGGAATTGGTTGGCTTCTCGAGAGTCTATTTTTGGTCAAAACTCCAAAGTTTGTGCCTAATATTGAGATTTTCTTTTTTAAAATGTCCAACTCCGTGCTTCAAGGAATATGTAGATCCGAGAACCTTTCTGTCATCATGTGTGACAAATTATGAATTCATTTTTATTGGTGAAATTACTTTTAGACATAAAAAGTTTTACACAATTCAGTTTGGACTTTATAATTATAACAGATAATTTAAATTTTAATATTTCTTTGTTTCAAATTAATTCTCAATTTCAACAATTATTTACAAGGTCAATATTATATGTAAAAGAGTTGACTTTTTGTTCATCTATTCGCTTGGTCAATATAGTGATACACTAATCTTATATGTTACTGAACAATTGTGCCTAGTTCAAATGAACTGCAAGAGTTCATTTCTCTAGATATCTATACTATTTATAGTTATACTATTATATAAAGGCCCATTGGAAAAATTTTAATCCAAATCTGATTTATCCAAATTCAACAAATCATGTAATTAACATTGGTTCGATCAAGTCGGGTCTCGACTAGCTAGAATTTCTCAGGTATAACTTTACTTAGGAATTATTTTTGATCTATCAATATTTTTGATTTGTCATTTTTCGTTTTCCTTTTTTTTTCAATTCTCTCTTCCTGTTGTTTTTACTCTCTCCTTTATTTATCTCTTTATCTTCTTTCGTCTTCAAGTATTCTTCAATATCAATTTCTTTTACTATATTTATAGTTATTTTCTTAGTTTTTTTATTTTAAATTATTTGATTTTTACTTAACACCAATTTTATAAATTTATTAAAATAATTAATGTGTGTGTGTGTGTGTGTGTAACGGCTACAAGATATATGAATAACAAACATAGTCCGTCATTAGCTTAAAAGGGGGTGGGGTGGGGGCTGGTTCCTGAATTGTAGGGTTAGCCATGTGGTTTGAACAATAATTAACAAATTAATTAAAAATGGACCATCAACTAGTTTTATGATTATTATTTTATATGCCGATTTTTTTTTTTAAATGAGTATTATTTTATATGGTGCACAAGAGAAAATCATCACCTCGTCACGTGAAAACTTAATGGCTCTCACATTGCCTCCTCTGTTTCAAATCAAGATCCCTCCAAATAATATTACGATTCTCTTGGCTTAAAATAATTCTACTTGTTCCCTTTTCAAATTTGTATTTATACAGACGCGGAGTCACATATAGCTCGGATGTGCACTTGGACATCCTAACTTTGATTTTTTCACATACACACACATATACATATATATGAGTGATTGTTTTAATTGTTCTTTAAAATACCTCATTCGATGCACCTTCTTTCTTTTTTTTTTTTTTTGCTCTTAGTCGCCTAATTTTGATTTACTAATCGACTAATTCGGATTAGGTATTGCAAATGCATATTATGAGGACGATCCTCCAAACCAATTGCTCAATTTACAACTCCATGATTCGAACTTTGAACATTATTTAAGAAATATTGCACCTTATCCCTCTAAGTCAATTGGTAGTTTGTACCTTCTGTTATTTTCTAAATTTAGTTATTTGTATTATTTGTAATCTGTAATTAATAGATGCACCCTAACAATCCTAAATTTTTTGGCTTTGCCAATATATATATATATATATATATTAATTATGAAATATATACAAACAAATATATATATATATATATAGTGTGTGTGTGTGTGTGTTTTAATGTTGGTCTTGGGCCATGCTTGGGGGTATGATTTGAAAATGGTACAAGGAAGAAGTTTATGTTAGGTGTCAAAATTAAATGTCCATAACTATGAAATTTATTAATGGGTGCGGTTGTGCGTTAGTCGATATTTTAGCTTTCTTTAAAGTGCAATAAACAGTTGTTCGAATAGTTTTTCCAATTTAGTTGAAAGTATGAGTTAGATAACAAAATTGTGGACTTGATAATGAAATAAGACAAAAAATATCAAAAAATGTAAACTAAAAATTTTTAAAAAGGAAGAAATAAGAGGCTAAAATGATGGTTTAGGTCAAAAATTAAATGGTTTGGATATATTTATATGACCAAACTACTAAAAAATACTTAATTTAATATGTTTAATGTGAATTTTTATAAAGTGTCTTGATTTTAATTAACATACATTTTTATAATACCGTAAAATGTCAACATAAGCTGTTAAAGAACTAAATTATGTATCACCTTCAACTAATATCTCAAAATTAAAAATTTCATAGTACTCATTTATAGTGACTTGTGTTGACTCGTCGGGGTTTTTTTTCCCCCGAGTAATGTCTTATCATTTAACAACCCCCCCCCCCCCCCCCAACACACACACACACACTCTAAACTAAAGGATTAAGAGATAAACTACATTATTAAAATAGGTTAATCATTACTTTGGGTTGGTGGGTTTAAGGTATATATTTTATTTACAACTGAATAGACAAACATAAACACCTTCTATTGTTTCACAAGTCCACAATTTGCGAACTTGTGTGATGAATTTCTATAATTAATAATAGGGCTAATTGTAATTTTGGTCCCATATGTTTCAAATTTTTGTAATTTTGGGACTTTGCAAAAATTTGAAATGTATGGGGGATTCAACGGCCATGTGAGGTGGCGCACGTGCCTTGGCCGTTAAAGATTATACTGAATTTCAGAATGTCCCAAAATTACGAAAATTTAAAATATATGGGACAAAAATTGATAAAATTGAAACATATAGGACCAAAATTAAGAATTTGAAACAAATGAGATCAAAATTGAACAAAGATATATTTACAGGACCAAAATTGCAATTAACCCTTGATAATATTGTACTAGTTAATAAAGCATATAAATAAATAAATAATCAATTTATTTGATATTTATATTTACTTTCCATCCCTCGACAGTAAATGCACTTTATATCTGATCATGCAGTGGTGGTGAATTGAATTAAAGATTGATGATGAATGGCAGCAGGTAAAAAATTCAGTCTGCCACAGTCAGAATTATTTAAGATGTGGGTTTAAATTATTTAAATTTAAAACTTTATGTTTTGAATTTAAAAACTCACCAAATGTATGGGTTTATCTAATTATATATTGCGTGTATTATACCAATTATACTTGTTATTTTAATATAAAAATAATTATCAATTTGTCAAAAAATAAACATAAATTAATGTAAGAAACTGAGGAATTTTTTTTTCTTAATGTAAGAGTTCAAAAGTTTAAACTTTGTTAAAACATGGCATCATCTACATAAGTCTACGTGGTTTTTATAAATTTAAAATCCTCTTTGATCAATCGCATCGTACAAATATGTCTCCACGCATTTGATTTAATGGATATGTGATCAATTTTTAGAGGTGTTGGGAGTATTGTCAAACTTGGATATATATATATATATATATATATATATATTTAATACTTATCCTCGGATTGTATCAATAACTTTTCAACTACAAATCGTATTATTACATCATATTTCAAACTAAATTATTTACAAACTTTAGAGAAATTATTACAATAAACTACTATTAAAGTATGATAATAAACTACCATTAAGGTATGAATAAAGTCCATGCTTTGGGTCATCCGTTTCGCTAGTTGAACTAGGTCTCATCAGGCAGTATGTGTATGTGAATAATGTATATGCGTATTATTTAAAAAAAATATTTATACAAACACAACTTTAAATTTCACAAATTGGTTTTTGGTACGTGATAATATTTTCTCGAGTGTACGTACTGGGGATGTTGGAAAATCAATTATTACTTAAAATTAAATAATATTTATTGGCATGCATGTCCTGATATAATGTGACAAAATAATGTTATTAGGACTAAGGACTAATTGAAGATATTAAAAAATTTCATGGTTCACGTGGTAATAAATTCTAAATGGTGTGTACATATACGAAAATTTGAATGTTTGTAGGGCAGCATAGTAGGGTGGCGCGAAAGCAAACATGCACAGTTCAACCACACGTATACCATGAAAAGTGTCTCGCGAAAAATGGATACACTTATAAATTTCTTTTTTTTATTTTTTTTAATGATAACTTTGAGGTTGGATTAAGTTTTAAAAATTAATTAAGATTGTGTTTGGATGAATAAATTTAAAGTTAAGAATTTTAAATTTGATAATAAACTTATCGGAACCACTTAAATTTTGTATGTATCAACGGATTCAAAATTTTAAATTTCAATTTCAAATTTCATTTGTTTTTACTTATTTTTGTGGGTCTCAAACTGCCTACGAAAATTGAAGTATTTCAAGCAAATTATCAGTGACTGTACATGTTTGTTTTTTTTTTTTTTTGGTTTTAACCACCTGGTTCCGACTCATTGACCAACTAATTTAGATCGTGTACTGTAGAGACCCATTATGGGGACCCTCCCAACCCAATTGCTCTATTCACAACATCAAACTTCGAAATATGGACGCTGTTTAAAGGATCTAGCACTTCATTCTATTAGATCAACTACATATGTATTCGTTAAAAAAAATAAAATTCAGTGTTTATATATATGTACTGAACCAACAAATTCACATAAATGAAATAAATATGCACGCATTGGGATCTCAATCTCAATACATTTATGACATGGAAATAAATACTAAAAAAAATTATTACTATATATATACATTTATGTAGTGGAAATAAATACTAAAAAATTATTTCTGTATAATTTCTTACTAATTTTAGATGGAGTAATAGCTATTAAATTATCATAACAAAATAAAAACAAAAAATAAAAGTTGAACGTCTTAGGATACCCTAAATATCATTAAATCCCCAAATACTATAATGTTACTACAATAATTAACTCGAAAGCAACAAACACAAACCAAGTTGCAACTCTCACTCTCTCTCTCTCTCTCACACACACAGACACACACACACGCTTGCACCTCCTCCCTCTTCTGCCACCTCTTCCGCATTGAGAACCCCACAAATCTTAACAGCTTCTCTGATCCGGTGATCGTTTCCCCACCATTTTTTTATTCGAGCGAGAGAGAGAGAGAGAGAGAGAGAGATTGTTGTTGTTATTGTTGTTGTGTTGTGTGCGCGCGCGCGTGCGTGCTTGTATCTCACTCTTTTCCACCAGTGAGCTGTGACTTGTGATGAGGAAATAGAATAATCAAATCCCATTGTTTTTTTTTGATCTGTGCTGTATAGTTCTTCTCTCTCTCTAAATCAAATCGTCAGAATCTATGCTCTGTAAACTATGGTTCCGCCATTAACGCCTCCTCGATCACTCCCCCTCTCTTGATTCGAAGGGCCATTTTCACACACACACACACAGAGTTTCATCTCTTCTGCCACCAACTTCTCGAAATTTTCATCCGTACCAAAGCAAATGCGTCAGTTTACCTCCCAATAACATGACACTCATACGGCCTTCTTTCTTTTTCTGTTTTCCTATTCTTTTTTGGGGGGTTGTAATTTTTGCCAGTTTTTAGATTTCTAGGCCCTCAAATTTGCCTTTTACTGGTGACCCTTTTCGTTTGGTAGTATCATGTTGACTTGCATAGCTTGCTCGAAGCAGCTGAACACCGGCGGATCTCTCCGCGAGCCGCCGGAGGAGGATGAGAACGCCGCCACTCCCTCCACGAAACAAGCTATTAAAGCTATCAGAGCCCAGGTCATTATCAATCTCAAATGATAAATTGATAACAAATTTATTAATATTCGAAACTTTTGTTGAACAAATAATCGAAAATTTCTTATATACTGATTTTGTTTCTCGGGCGGGGCTTTTAGATCAAGGACATAGCGGTGAAGGCATCGGGTGCATATAAGAACTGCAAGCCGTGTTCGGGTTCATCGGGCCACGACCGGGGCCGAGCCTACATGGACTCGGACGCTGGCTCGGTGTTGGAGAGGTTTTACGGCTCGTACAGAAGAGCGGGCAGCTCAAACTCCACGCCGCGGCTTTGGGGTAAGGAAATGGAAGCCAAGCTGAAGGCCCTTTCGAGTGGCTCGGCCACCCCGGCTTCGGTTAGCGGTAGAACTGAGTCAGTATTGTTTGTTGAAGAAGATGAGCCGAAAGAATGGGTTGCCCAGGTTGAGCCAGGGGTGTTAATAACATTCGTTTCATTGCCTCAGGGTGGAAATGATCTGAAGAGGATTCGATTCAGGTGACAAATTTTCGAACTTCGTTTTCCCAACTCGAAAAGTTTACAGAGTTTATGATATATCTTTGAGTTTTATTTGAGGGATTGAAAGAAATAATCTGGAGAAATTTTGTGACAATGGTTACTTCTACAGGCAAATAATGCTATATTTGGCTGTTTAGAAATGTGGGCTCTGTTGAGCTTTCTTGAATATGACTTCAATATTTGAGTGGTGCTTTTGTTATATAGGTTACAGTTTGTTTTCTTGGTTTGTTATGTTTTTTCTTGATTGGGATTTGGATAAGCTACTCTGTACTAGCAATAATGCATGCAGAAGCCCCTTTTGATCTGAAATCTGAAAGTTGTGATTTGTTTGAGTGGTGAAAAATTGAAAAGTTGTGTTTCTTAATTACAGAGTAATGTGGTTGAATTGAATGGGGCATGTGATGCCACTCTGTGTGGCACTAGAATCCCCCTTACCCCCACCCCCACAAATTATGGTGGTGCCCCCCTAAAAGGTGGTGGGCCTTAGAACAATTGGCTTCTTGATTACTGGTTTATAAATTTCACATCAGATTAGTCAATGTCCACATGAAACTACATGAAAAATTAAAGATATTTTGGACGGGGAAGGCTTGCCTCGTATTTGGTTAAGGAAAAAAAGAAAAAAAAAGGCGATGAGGGACCAAAGTGTGATGCTCTTCTTTATTGTCTTTGTTGCTGCCTTTGTGCTTTTTCCTTTTGTTCACTGAGCTTCTCTAATTGTTTAATCTCTTGTCAACTTTATTCTTATTTTATTTTTACCAATAGTTATCCGGGTCAATTATTCTTGCTCATTGAGGATATATCACTAAATGCAAGGTGAGGGAATGGCTTCAAAATCAAACAATTGTTCCCAAGTGTTACATAGAAGATGGGGGTGATGTCTTGTACCGATTGGGATATCATTTTGTGTCAATTTAGTAAAGCAAAAGTTGTATTCCCATGGTGGGGTGATTGACATATTGAACATTATAAGCCAACAAGTACTCTGCTGCAATTATGGGCATTATTATCTGACAATAACCATATGTCTTGCGATGAAAAATTCTTCTACTCAGTATGGACCCCCCTCATGCACTAATGTTAAAAAAAAACTTTGGTAATACCTGTAATTTGTTAAAATATGCTAAAATTTAACATATTAGAACTATTTTCCACTCACATTGGTGGATGAGTTGGGTCCTACCGGGTGCATACAAGAATTTTCCTATGGGCTTGGGAGCTCAGTGATATAAATAACCATTCCTAGTTGGGCCATAACTAGGAATTCGAGGATGAACCTTTCAGTAGTAAGTTGGGTAGTGGTTAGTTAGGGGAATCAAGTTATAGCTTCTGGCTAAAAAAGATGTGTGTGTTGATTCCAAAATCGATGCATGATAAAAAAAAAAAGTAAGATTTTATGTTCGGTTCCAGAATATGCAAAGGCTAATAGTTCTCTGTCAATGCAATGTTATAATTTTTTCTTCTCATTTACCTAGAAATATGATTATATTCATTTTATACTGCTATATTCTTCTTATAGTCCAGTGGAGAAGAAGAAAAACTGTTTGGAAAGGGATTTCAAAAGGAATTACGTGAAATGTTTAGACTTGTGACTTCCTCTGTATGGCTTTCTCTGTTACAGCCGAGACGTTTTTAACAAGTGGCAAGCTCAACGGTGGTGGTCAGAGAACTATGACAAAGTAATGGAGTTGTACAATGTCCAGAGGTTTAATCGTCATGGAGTACCGCTGCCAACTCCGCCACGCTCTGAAGATGAGGTCTGCTTTATTTATTTATATATTTATTTTTCCTTCGTACTTTTTGTGCCATAAATGATGGGCATATCTGGTAAACTTCATCTTCCTTTCTGTGATTTACACTTTCAACTGTAGCTATTAGTTGTTGTGGATCCTGTTCGGTTATTAGAAATATTATATATTTCATGTTTGTCATGTCTAATAGCTTCACCAACCATAAAAAAAAAATAATAATTAGAATAATAATAATAGCATTAACCGCTCAAGCTTTCGATTGGGATGGCCGTTCAATACTGCCTTCACATGAGAGGGGAAACATTGTTTAATATCTTTTTCTCTTTAACAACTTAAGCTTATAGATGTGATGGCCTTTCAATAACTGTACATACAGACATGGAAATAGAAATTATCTGTAACCACATACACGAGCTGAATACAAACTAAGAATATGCGTCCTCTCTCAGAACTCAAAACTTGGATCCGCTGAGGCCAGCCCTGTAACACCCAAGCTGAACAAAGAGCATCCACCCCGTCACATCCATCGGCCGACGGGACCCAGTTATTCATCATCAGACCCAATCGAAAACCAAACTCATCATCACCACGAGTCATCAGGTGGTCATAATTCAACTCCAAAGCTCTCCAACATCAGTGCTGCAAAAACCGAGACATCATCCGTTGATGCCTCCGCACGATCAAGTTCTTCCAGGGAGATCGATGACCACTCTGGAGAGCTCTCAGTTAGCAATGCCAGTGAATTAGAGAGTGAGTGGGTTGAGCAAGATGAACCCGGAGTTTACATTACTGTAAGAGCTTTGTCGGGTGGTGCTCGGGAGCTTAGAAGAGTGCGGTTCAGGTTGGTGTTTCTCTCCTATATATATGCATATAAAATTTGTGCTCTATGAAAAAGCTGATGTCCGTGGTAACTTAAGATGATGCTTGACTAAGCTTATTTTTCTTAGTGCTTAAAAGTACCTAGTAGGATGTTTTGGGAGCATAATACGACGTTGAAGTGTCTGGATAAAATAATATCAAATGACTTATGATAAGTTTGGGGGCTTAATAAGTTGTAGTTATTGTGTTGGGGAAAAATGAGAGCTTGTGAGCTATTTTGAGTGTAATAATGGTGAAAAGGGATTTTATACAGTGAATATCATCTGGAAAAATGTTTCTTGATATGGTAGAATCGTGATATCAACTGAAATATCTTATTTTTTGAGCTTATTGTTTACTGAACACTTTTGTAACTCAGCCGAACACACTTATTTCAGTGAATCCTTACCCTTGGATACTGGAAAATTGGAACTCACCAAAAGAGAATACGATTTTTCGAATTTTTTGGATATGTATATCAAGAAATGTATATATCTAACCTGGATTCGACGAATGCAGCCGGGAACGGTTTGGAGAAATGCAGGCGAGGATGTGGTGGGAAGAGAACAGAGCCAGGATTCAACAGCAATACTTGTGAGTTGGGGTGAAACCTCAGCCAATAATCTCTTGAATTCTTTTATAAACTAGGCTTTATATAAAACTAGCCAGTTTAAAGCTTTGTATAACTGTTGTGAAGTAGTATACATTCCCTCGTAACTGCCCTTTTAGGTCCTTTTTTTTCCCCTTCTTTGCAGAAGATGCTGCCATGTGAAATGTGGGCTTTTTTACTTGTAGGCCTCGTTTGCTTGCAAGGATATGATTGAATATGATTGATAAGTTAAATGATTCGTTGTTAGGATGCATATTGTATTTATTTGATATCTTGTTTTGTGGGTTTTTCTTTTTCGGCTTCTTTTTAAAAAGGAAAAAGATAAGTGCTTCTAATTTGAAAAAAAGTGAATTCAAACGGGCTGAAAAAAAAAATCATATTTTAAATACTTTTAAATTACAATAATTTTAAATACTTAGTTGAAAAAATAATAATAATTATAAAAAACATGATTCGGTAATTTGTTTTTTTTTTAAGAGGACTTTAAGCCGTACATTAACTCTAAGAATTGCAAAATGTTATTTTATCTACTCCGGTGCCCTAATAATGTCTTACATATTAAATTCTTGCTAATAAACTTGGGGGTGCAGATTTTAATAAACCTTATCCGGAGAAATTATGTCCATTCACCCAAAGCCCAATTCGTGCGCTAAGACGAGCAAATGGAGTCTGGGCCATCATAATAAGCCCAATTACAAGCCCAATCCTATCGAATTGCTCAACCCACGCGTGGTTGGGTACTTGGATTTTTTTAAATAATCTACGTTTTGAATTCATTAGAAAATCAAACCATTACACATGATGAATATTGATACGTTGATTCAAATTAGGAATAAGTCAAATTTTCAAATTCATTAGTTGATTTGAAGTATCAAACTTTTACATGTGATGAACGATGATATATTGATTGGAATTGGGGATAAAGATTTTTTTTTTGAATTCATTAGTTGATTTGCAAAATCAAACTTTTACACGTGATGAACATTTATGTGTTAATTCAAATAAGGGATTAAGAAATCGTTTTGATAGCAACTATCAGGAAATGGCCAACGTAGTAGGATAGTACCTCAGTACTACTAACTCATATCTATTGTGAAAGCTTAGGTCAATATTGAGTTAACAATTTTTTCTCCGACAGCTCGTTGAGTTAGCTCAACTAAAGGAAATGTTGTTTAAGATGTCCTTTCCGATTCAATAGTTTATTATTCTTTACTCGCTTCGGGGGAAACAAATTGTATTCATATTCCACAAAATATGAATGGAGCCATTATTAACAAAAATATTGATTGGTCCGAGTTGATTTTTAGCTTTGTTTTTTCAGGTTCGACTTCGAAGCTTGAGTTCGTCTTGTATGAATCAAGTTTGAGCTGGAAAATTCAGCAAAAAGTATAGCACAAGCTCGACTTGTTTGATTTGATTGTTATTAATAAAACAATGCCAAATGTTACAAGTAGTTTATCATCTTTCGATATAAATTTGTTTCAATTTTACATATGATATTATATTCCTTCAAGATAAAATATCATTTTGTATAGGTTCTTTAAGTCAAATTTCGGCATAAATTTAACTTGTCTCATCAACAATACTAATATAATATTAATAATTGATGTCCCATATATACTAAAGTCACATTTTCTTTTTGAAAAATAAAAAAGCTACAATTAATTTTTTTTTTAAAAGACAAAAGTGAAATTGGACTAAAAATAAAGAGTGAAAGTGACTTTTTTTTTTGATACATCAAGTCGAACTTTAGGAAATTTTATTATATGCAAGTCATTTGAACGTTGTGCATGAAAAAAAATTATAATTTAGTTTTCTATATTAAGGTTCAACGATGACTAAGATTAAATGTAATCAAGTTGAAATTAATGCAAATTAAAATAATATTTCATTTTTCTTTCCAAATTAAGTATCGATTTCAAATGGATAACTAAATAAGGTAATTTGCAAATTCAAACTCCTAAAATGATTGAAAATTATTATGACACCATAAATTTTTAGATTCACCTATGGGATTATGGTCTTTATTTGGTTCGTGCCCACCAATAATAAGATTAATTAATACAAAATTAATAATAACCAAATAATTAGGGTATGAGTCGCAGGGGCATTTATGTCAATTAAAGCCCCTAACCAAGGGTATTTAAGTAATTTCACACAATGCCTTAGTCAGCAGCCACTGCCGTTTTCCCAATTACTAATTAAAATTTGCCCCCCAAATTATCGCCATCAGTGAAAACCTAATTTTCCCCCATTCAAAACCCTCGCTCTCAAAACCCAGTATCTCTCTCTCCCTCTCTCTCTCTCTCTCTCTCTCGTGATCAGCCGTTCTATTCGTTCTTCTCCCAATGCAAAAACCCATTCAATTCCAAACCCTACTTTGTTCAATTTGGGGTTCTTTTTAGATACATTTGTTTGGATACGTATAGAAAGAAGCTGCTGATTTTGTGTTTTTAGTGTTCTGCTTTTTGGTTGGTGATTGGAGATGGTATCGGGTTCAAGAATCGAGGGCGGGGCGCAGGTTTTATCGGCGGGTGTGCGGAGAACGATACAATCGATTAAAGAAATTGTGGGGAATCACTCTGATGCTGATATATATGTTACCCTTAAAGAGACCAACATGGATCCTAATGAAACCACTCAAAAGTTGCTCAATCAAGGTTCATTTTTTTGGAAAATTTGTTGATTTTCTTTGACGTGACGTGTTGGTTCTGTGTTGGGCGGGATTATTGGGGCTTGTTGATATAGAAGCTGGGATATTTGGCGCGGGGCAACATAAATGTCCTGATTAGCTATCGATTATGATATATAGGTAGTGAGTGAGGATGGTGTGTGCTTTCTTTGCAATGCAAATACAATAAAGAGAGAGATTCTTGAAATCTTCATTCCTAGACAGAGTGCATTTACTGCAACATGAAAAATTATTTCTTGTGCTATTATTGTTCTTGGTTGTAACATGTTCAAGATTGGCTGGTCGGGCTAGTTCTGTGATTGTTTCTTGCAGGACTGAATTCGTGCATATGGTATTGCATTAGTAGATGAACAATGTAAGAGTATCTTGATAACTTTTTGAAAGGAGTGTGTTGGTTCATTTGATTTATGGTGTGTGACATCACTGTCACAATTTCATTGCTTGCAAGAATGTTGAGGAAGGATTGTACCCCAAGAATAGGAAGGAAATCTATCAAAAGTGGAATTCTCAAACAGGGAATGCCACTTGGATGGGTTTATCAACATTGTTGGCTGAGTAATTGGGTAATGGGTTCCAGATCAAGAGTTCTAACCATACATATGTGTTAAATATGTTCTTATTAGAGCCCTTTTCTTCTTTGTTCATAGACTGAGCGTTGTGTTTCTTAATAGGCCCCACTTTTTAGCTCTGAACTTTAAACCTTTCATATTCTATTCAAGATTGTTCCTTCTCGGAGATCTTTGATTCATTTTATGTTAAGTACAATGTGATTGCCTCCTTTTTACTTCATTTCACAAAGTTACATTGCCGACTTGATTTACATGCAGATCCATTTCATGAGGTGAAGAGAAAAAGAGACAGGAAAAAAGAGGTACATGTTGGTTGTTGATTCCCTTTTAGTCACTGCCTGTGTACTTGTAGACTTTTGAGCTAATGTTGTGAAGTTTGTTTAGATTCATATACATTCTTCTCTCTTATTGGTAAGATTAGTTGCTCATCATTTACTTATTTATTAAATATTATACTCCTCTGCAATGGACTTATAATCATATCCTATGACCTTAATACATTACAGTTGTTTGATTTAAGATTTGAGGTTTGGTTAGTGGGTTTGAAATTTCAGTTCTTTTAAATTTATAGTACTGCATAATATGTATGAACTTTTTGATATTGTGTATTTTGACTCAGAATTCAGGGCACAAGAGTTTTGTTGCTGCCGAGGCCAGGAAAAACACTGAGGTTGCACGTATGCCAGTGAAGTATAATGCTTATTCTGATCGTAATTCTCGAAGAGGTGGATCTGGTCGGAATACTGCATCCGGTAATATGCTTTCCTGTCAAGGTTTTTTGTTTCTTCAATGAATGTGGTGATGTGAACTCCTCATCAGTTGTGGATGAGAACTTCAAGCAGTTAATCATCATCAGCTGTCTCCTGAACCACTGATAACACCAGAGGAGAATCATTCTAGTAGTTATAACTAAAGTCAAAAGACCTGTTAGTTTAGTTAAATCTTTTGTCCGCTATCTTCTTTAAATCACTATTTTCTTTTTAATTATTTTCCTTTTAAATTCTTTTCGCTGGTTACCCAAAGTGTCTTAGGTGCATAATTGATTTGTCAAATGTAAAGTACAACTCAGTATAGCAGCGTCATGGAACAAAGGAGAAATTTCACTCTTGAAAATTTTAAGGGAAATTCTTTTACGCATGATACCCTTTGGGCAAAGTAATTTTTTGAACAGTTTAAGAAGTCCAGTCCATTTTTTATCTTGCAGTATCTTTTGTTTGTAAGTTGGCCCCAACTCTCACTTCATTGATGGATGTAATTTTACTAGATGCAGGAGCTGTCCGTGAGTTCCGTGTTGTTCGAGATAATAGAGTTAATCAGAATGTCAATACAGATTCAAAACCTGCCCAAAGTTCAACTTCCACAAGTGAGGGGGTGATCTCCAGTGGGTCTACGAGGAGGTACAAATAGTTAACTTACAGTTTACTTGATGCATGATTCTTTTGCTTATATATTTATGCCTCACCCAAAATGCTGGTTCATTGTGGTGATGTAATCTTTGGCTTTTTTCGAGTGGGTACAATTCTATTCTGGTTGCGGTTGAGATGTCCTTGGCATAATTATTGAGTAGGACAATAATTGCTGCACCATTTTGATTCTTAGGATTTCTTGACAGAGGGCTGGTTTATTTAGTTGACTTGAGTCTTTCTTGTGTTTGTTTATCCCTTTTTTACTGGGACTCAGAATGGATCTATCCCCTTTCTTGCATCCGTGCACAAATACATGCACAGAAGGGAAAAAGAAAGGAACAGAGTTTTATTTCCAACTTCAAACTCTTAAAGCATAATTTTTATAGCATGAATAGTGTTTCAAGTTTTAAGTTTTGCAGCATTTCAACCAAAACTTCTGGACATCAAGAGCCTCCACATGGTCAGCCTTCATCTCAAGCTTTAAGTAGTGCTGCTGATACACAAACAAGGCAAACTAAGGATGCAACATCGGGTGGATATGACAGAAAAGAAATACTTGGGGAGAAGCGTTTTCCAATTCCAAATTCTACCACACGAGTGCAAGCGAAGGCAAATGGTCCCCAGCCACCTGCTTCAAATTCTTCTAGCAGTTCTGTTGTGGGTGTTTATTCCTCCTCTTCTGATCCTGTTCACGTACCATCACTTCATTCTAGACCTGCTGCTAATATTGGGGCCATCAGGCGGGAGGTTGGAGTTGTGGGATCTCGTCGTCAGTTGTCTGAAAATTCTGCTAAGCTCTCTTCATCTCAGAGCACCTCTTTCCTGAGTACTCAATCTGGACGAGATGGCCACACACGGGATTTGGCAAGACAATTCAATTCTATATCTAAAGGTGACCAATCAAGTCAAAATGCGGCTCACGATTCTGCTATTCCTGGGCTGCCTGCAGGCAGATCTTTTTCGAGTAATCAATATGGTAGCAGATCTCATCAACTCACTGGTCATCAGAAAGGTATGATTACTATGATAGCTGTGTCTTCAAACAGAATGTTCACTGAAATGCTTTTCTAGAGTTCTCGCCATTCTTTTTTCCCTAGTATTGTTGTTATGTATAAAGCAAATCAAATTCATTTACTGGAGGTTTTTGGCTTGTGATTTTTTTTTGCCTGGTGATACTCGTAAAGTTTAATGATGTAGGCTTTAGCCCAGGGATGATATGTTATACAGATAGTTATCTCCTTTTTAGTTAGAGATGTTTTGGGATCTTTTACCAAAACCTCTAAGCTGCAAGAATTTTGTTGTGGAATCAAAATTGATTCAGATTATATGACACCAGTTTTCTTTAATAAACAAGGATAATTTTTGTATCACGACCAAAGCTATGAATATGTTGGGATGCTTTGGTGGACCCCTTAGCACCGCAGGATATGAATGAAAGAACACCCATACAGACACACAAGTTGGAGAGTTCAACCTTTTTCTAGAGATGGTGGATAATAGATGAGCAAGTAGGAAACTGGATTCTGATTTCCATTTATATCAAGATTGCTGTTACCTCCTACTAGAACTTGTATTTGTATAGCCCAAGCTCCTATCATAGACTCTGGTATTTAGTTGGCATAGAACTTACTGAAGCTTTCTTTCTGTAGCTCCTCAGCCTAACAAGGAATGGAAGCCAAAATCAATTGTAAAATCAAGTGCCAACGGTCCTGGGGTTATAGGCTCTCCTGCAAAACCTGTTTCTCCTCCTGGAGACAATTCAGAAGACTTGGAAAAGGAAGCAGGCCAGATGCAAGATAGTGTGTCACGATTGAACCTCGTTGAGAACCAAAATGTGATTATAGCTCCACACATCCGTGTATCTGAGACAGACAGATGTCGGCTGACCTTTGGCAGCCTAGGGGCTGAATTAGATGCTTCTACTAATTCAATTGGTGCTACTGCTGAGGGTGCAGAAGAGTTATCTATTGAACCTTCTGGAAGGTTGGTTTTGTTTATAACCACTGTATCATATGCTAATTTTTCAAACTCCGACTCTACAGTTACTTCTTACAAAAGCTTTGGAAATTTCTTTGCCCTAGCTTTATTTTCGGTAATAAGTCTTCTTAAGAACTTGAGTCAGATGCAAGTGTCGTTATTGTTTTATGGGATCATTTAAATGGTTAATTTTCATGGATTTTTCATAGTTTTTTTTTTATTTTTTAGTGAAATCCTCGTTTCAATCCATGAAAATGGACAAGCATTAGTGACTTCCTGAAAAGTAAGATTCTAGTAATGCCGAATCCCTTGATGGACGGCTGCAGGACGATCTTCTTCAGAGTTCAGGATGAACTTGAAATGGCTTAATCATTGCTTATGTTTATATTTCTGAGAATTGATATGTTCCCCAGCTTCTTGTGGGCGGCTTATTAATTTTGTTCTATTGTTAAGAAGTGGTTGTAGAAATGACTAAACGATGTGAATTGGTAGTGTCTCGGCCTCAGCCCCAGAATCTTCAGGAGATGAGCCTGTTGGTAGCAAACAGTTGGAGAGGATGGATGATTCTGTCCAAAGTTCAGGATCTGACTCTCCTGGATCAGGTGCTGTCTCTGATCACCACCTTACTGAGAAGAAAGAATCTTCAAGTTCACAGAATCTGGACAACTATGCTGATGTTGGCTTGGTACGAGGCAATAGCCCATCTTACGCCCCGGAATCACTACAGCAGCAAGATACATCTGAATTGCCAAGCTTCTCGGTGAGTGTGAAAGTTATTACATTTGAACTTGTTATCAAATCGTACTCGAGATTTCTTGCTGATCGTTTCTGGTTTGTTTTTCATTCTTTGGTAAGGAATTGAATATCTTTCTGAGTTAAGTTTATGCAACCTGCCCAAGTGTTTTGCTCTTTTGGCTCATGTTTTTATTGTACTCAGGGTTATGACCCACAGATGGGATATGATATGTCATACTTCCGCCCAATTGTTGATGACACTGTCAGAGGCCCAGGCCTACCCTCATCCCAAGAGGTTAGAATTAAATTTTAGATGCCTTGAGTTAATCATGCCTCTCTTTGTTTCGATGTCTGTTTCTCTCGCACACAGTTGCACTCACTCAAATGACATGCTTACTTGTACACACGGATGCACTCTTACCCAGACACAGTATACCCCAGGAATGTATATTGCATGTGCATCCACAGCTACGGAAAACCACTATCAGATACAGAAATGTTCGCAACCCCCTTTGCTGGATCCTCTTATAACCACCTAATAATAAACTATCAATATATGCTTCATGCTGTATGATTTAGATGTAACTCTGGGGACTTGGTTGTTAGAGTCATTCTCTTCCAGCTGCTTGCCGGAGGAGAGACCTGCATTGTTGTTCTTGAAACCAAGGGTCTTTTGGACATCTGTTTGATATAAAAAACTTTTGCTCTCAGGTCCTGACTACACACACAACAGCTGCTCTTCCTACCTCTACAATTGCAATGGTACAACAACAGCAGCAGCAGCAACAGCTGGCCCAGATGTATCCCCCAGTTCATGTTTCCCATTTTACTAATCTTATGCCATATCGTCAGTACCTTTCTCCTGTCTATGTTCCGCCAATGCCTGTGCCTGGTTACTCCAACAGTCCTGCCTATCCTCATCCCTCAAATGCTAGCAGTTACCTGCTGATGCCGGGTAATAGTTCTCATCTTACTCCGAGTGGTGTCAAGTATGGTATCCAGCAATTCAAACCTGTACCCACTGGTAGTCCAACTGGGTTTGGAAATTTTACTAGTCCAACTGGTTATGCCATCAATACTCCTGGGGTTGTTGGAAGCGCAGCGGGGCATGATGATTCATCTCGGCTCAAGTATAAAGATAATCTTTATGTTCCAAACCCTCAGGTAGATACACACCTCTTTTAACCTTTTATCATGCAAGATTTGCTGTGTTCTTGTATTTGAACACCCTTTAGTTCTACCACAATGCTATCAGAATATTATTCGTCCTTTTCTAGAGTGGTTACAGGCTGTTGTTGTCCTCTCATACTTCTGCTGATATGAAAATCTGGAAACAAGTGAATTAGAAATAGCATCTTGGTCAACAGGGTTTTAGTTTCCTAGTTGTATATTTTGGATAGGTATGCTGTACCCAGTGTTTTTTATGTGGATGACAATATAACTATCGGGAACCTAGATTTCTCTCTCTCTCTCACTCTCTCTCTCTCTATATATATATGTTCGTATATTCTTACCTGTCTATATCACACTTGAATTTTGTGCAAGGAAGGAACATGTGTTGGGTATAAAGAGCTCAAAGATGTTTCCTCTCTTAAAACATGCTGCTTGTTTTTGTTTGCTGGGAAAAACAAACTAATAGTGTCAAGGCTTATGGGATTGGAAGTTCTCTGATCTGATCATCTCTGATGTGCCTCAATTGAGTCTTTGATTCCTCACTACGGATGCAACAGTTCTTTAAATTTCGGTGCTATAGCTGTCAAATCAGCTTACAACTGCATTCCCACTTGTTAAAACGTGAACTGATCCTGAGCTCTTGAAGATGATAACAGAAAAAACTCACGTTATTACTCCTGTATCTAAGACACCCAAGGTACTAGGTTTCTGGAACATGAAATTGCCAACCAATTCTGAACTACCTTTTTCACTTTTGTCTCTGATACAGGCAGAAACATCAGAAATTTGGATGAGCCCAAGGGATCTTCCTGGTCTTCAGTCAGCATCATATTACAACATGCCCGGGCAGACGCCTCATCCTGCTTATCTGACATCACATAGTGCTCATGCTTCCTTTAACGCGGCAGCGGCGGCTGCACAATCCTCTCACATGCAGTTTCCTGGCATGTACCATCCTCCCCCACAGCCTGCTGCAATTGCAAGTCCTCATCATCTGGGCCCTGCCATTGGCGGTAATGTTGGTGTGGGTGTGGCCGCTCCAGCTCCTGGAGCACAAGTGGGTGCCTATCAGCAACCTCAATTGGGTCACTTGAATTGGACTGGGAACTTCTAAATTCACTTCATTCGAGCATCTGGCTTCCCGGGATGGACAATTAGCTATAGGTATTTTAAATTTTGTCATTTTCAAATGTGAAGAATGCTATCTTTTTAATCAATGCATCAAAGTGTTGTTACCATCTTGTGTGTAGCCTACTGTTCTCAAGGACAGAATTCCTTGACAAGGAAATCTAGACCTCTCAATAGTTGGGGATGATGTTCATGTCTGGTTATATGAGATTGGTCTAAAGTTCCTTGTAATGGATTCTGTTCAGTGAGAAATCTTTTCTCTTTATTTGCCCTTTGATTTTCACAATCCGAATTGTGTTCTTTCCATCAGGAACTTGGGATAGAGCTCATATGTCATAATAACAAGTAAATCTTCTATTGTATCTAGTATTATGAAGTATTTCTAGGCACTTACATTAACTAGATGGGAGTGTATTATGAGATGCCAGGCAGTTCCGTTGACTAGATACGAGTCTTTTATGCGACACCACGGATGTGATATTTACTCTTGACTAAGGTATAGGAGACCTCAACCATCAAGTTAAAGGGCAGATAGGGTTGATAAGTTGGGAATAGCAACCCTCTCTTTTTTTTTCCCCCTCTCTCTCTCTAGCTTTAGTAAAAGAAAACCTGCAAAATGTTGGGCCTCGGATCACTCCCACCTGGTTTGATTCATTTTTCTGAATTGGACTTTTGTGTAGTGACTTTCATTTGATCATCTCTTTATTTTGTTGCTTCTAGAAAAGGCCCCTGCGGGTGTGTGAGCAAGGGGAATTATCATGTTGTTTTGTTACCCTTTTGTCAGAGAAGGAAGAGAAAAAAAAACAAAAAAGAAAAGAAAAGCTAAAGAAGATGTCTTTTGATTGTTGTATTAATTTTGATCCATCACTTTCTGTGATATACACTTTAATATGCATGCAGTTGGGGTAGGGGGGTTGCGGTGGGCTGGGGTGGGGGGGTTTCTGAATTTTTTTTTCTTGGGATTGCCAAAACATACTCTTTTCTTGGTGGTTGTACATGATTCCCATGTCCTTTGTACCCCCACATTCTTCTTTGACTCAAACTAAAGCAATCTCTCAAACCCCCCCTTAGAGGGTTGATGAAAGGTCTATGTTCAAGCTATTGATCCTTTTGTTCACTTTGTAGCTCACAAATTGTGAGCCTTATTTCCACTTTGTTGAGAATGAAAGAGGAGCCCATGTGCACAAACTTCTCATTCTCTTAATTGCAATATCACTTTTCAGGGATATGTTTCTGAACTAAATAGCAATAATAATTACTCTTTAAGAACTATAACAGTTTCAACTATTTTGCTTGTTTATTACAATATGACAATTTTTTGAAGCATAGCAGGGCTTTTTTTTTGTTTTTTGCTCTTTTTTTATATCCTTTTTCTACTTAAGTTTATAGTAGATAATCATCAAAAAAAAAAAAAAATGTTTACAGAAGATATTGAGAATCCCTCATTATATTTAAAATTCATAGTGTGAAAGTGCAACCAAACAAGCTTGAATTCATCAACACATGCACACGCCCGCCCGCACACACACATTAAGGTTGAGCGGGGGCTGGGTAGACATTGCAGGCCTTCACGTGGGAAATGCATTTGGTCCAGGCCACCAACACACCTGCAAATCGTGAGACTTCTTAGCATGTACCAACTTAATATTAACGCATCAATTATTGGTGCTGTCCTCCTTGCAACCCTCTCTCTCTCTCTCTCTCTCTCTATTCAAAGACAAATCCGTGCTCACACACTTCCCTGCATGTCAGCCATGTTTAAATGGCCTTGCAGTACCATGGCCTTTTCAGGCGTGTAATTCTTGAAAATGTCTTAGGATTGTAATGTAAGTCTATATAAATTATTGCATACTTTATCATGTGAAGACTCGTGTAAAAATCAGTATAAACTTATTTTATGTGGAGTCAAAGTGCAAAAACGAAATAAAATGTTAACAAACAAGACTTGGGCCACAAAAGAGCCAAGGACATTGCCCTAGCCAAATGCCATGGGAAATTTTGCTATGAATTTGGTGTATGCACTCAATGATTTGAATTTAGTAATGTATTATATATTTTTTTTTATAAAACACGTATAATATGTGGTTGAATTTGAATTATTAAATATATGAATGTGACCTAAACACCCAGTCCATGTAATAATTTTCAAAATGCCATAGTGGCTTGGCTTGTTTTGTCATGAATAGTTGTATGGTGGAGGGTATAGTCTAATTCCACCAAGAATATTTTTGTGACATGGGGAAATGAAATCAAACGGTAGTGGGAATGTGATAGACGTATTTGAGAAGATAGGACAATCACTTTTTCTTCTTTCTCATGGCTTTGTCATGTCTAATGCACATCTACTCCCCCACCCCATGACATCATAATTCTAGAGAGGTAAATTACACTTTACACCCTTGAATTATATTTTATATCCCATTTTATCATTTTCAATTACGAAATGTAACAAGTCATTTCTTAAGTTATAGGTATTAAAAGTTGATTTGTTACATTTTTTACCATTACAAAATGTTGATTTGTTATATTTTGTAGTTTAAAGTATAATTGAACCATCATTTTGTAGTTCAGCGTTAGGTAAGTGCATTGTGAAAATAATAACATAGTGATGTACATAGTCATTTTATTATGGTCTTCGTATCGCCTCGATCTCTTATATCTTGTGTAAATATGAATTTCGTATAAACTTGGCATGTCTAAAGCAATAAGCAAACCTTGTATATTTCTTATATTTAATGTGGAAAATTTTCTTGAGATATGGAATCTTAGAATTTCGAATCTCCCACATGTATGTATAGCATGATGTATACATTTAGAAGACATCAAAATAGTTCATTGTAATTGATATGAATGGGATCTTTATTGCCAATTGCTCTCATGACATGAAAAGAATCTAAAACTTAGTCTTCCCACAATTGATTTTCTCATGTGTTGGAATATTGAATATTGCATGATGTAGATATATATATTTATATGTATATATAAATTAAGACTTTTATATCTCATGGGTTTCTAGTTGTCACTATTTTGTAGGTGTACCATGACCAAAAATTAATGCATAACATTATCAATGGCACATTCTTCACGACACCTAACTCACTTCAATAATTTTCTTTTCCCTTTTTCAGATTTATTGATAATATATTAAGTAAAAATGTAAAAATCATCATCAATTATATAAATTACATAACGAAAACAACTTATTTTGTAATAAAATTTCACTATAGGGTTTCATTTCACAAAAGGATTTGTTTTTCATGAAATTACTCATATCGCTAAATTGTGACTAATTGTTAATGATAACAACTAACGGCTCGTTGGATGGATTGAAAAAGAAATGTTTATCGAGTGCTACTTTATATGATGAAGCATCTACTTTAAAGTTGAGCTATTTTGTGTTAGGACACATCATGCAAAAGTGTTTTTAAATGTATTTTTCTTTCAAAGCTACTCTAGACAGCAAGAAATAATTCCCTTTTTTTACTTTTTTTTTTTTTTTTTAAATAAAAAAGCCCAATAAATACATATTTTCTCGTTGAAGTGTTTTTTTCTCTAAAAATTAAGTACTTTTCTCTTGGAAAAATCCATCTAAGTAGTCTCTGAAATATTAATTTTTGTCACTATTGAATCATTTGGGACAAAACAATAGATAATTCCGTTTAATATATGTCATTAATGACAAAACCTAAATTTTCATATAACTAATACTGCTTTTTTATTTTTGTAGTGTTCTTATTAAACATAATGTTTGTTTCTAGTGTTTTCATTAAACATAATGTTTGTTTTTCTTACTTACGTCTCCATCACATTACACTTTTCTTTCTCTACTAAATAGACACATACTCCATAAAATCCAGATTACTAGTCACTAAGTCAATATTTGTTATAATCTTGCCACTTTGTTTTTTTTTTATCACTTGTTTATGCCCTGAACTTTTAATATGATTCTTTTTTACAGTCAAATCAAATCTTGATTAAATTCTTTTCGTAGAATATCTTTCAACTTTTGCATCCCATCAAAAAAAAAAAAAAAAGGTATTTAGAGTGCCCACGAGTGCAATCATACTCTATATAATCACTCCACAGTTAATTAATCCTTTGCCCCACTTCTATTTCACCCACGCACACTCAAGAACACACACACACACATATATATGATTTTTTTTGATGTATATCCATATATAATCATTTTTTTTGATTGTCTTTATATTAAAGGGATAATTAAACTGAACTACCTTTAGATTTGTCAAAATTATAAATTAAACTCTTAATTTTTAGAAATTATTTAGATAACCCTAAAGTATGTAAATGTTTTACACACATAGTTAACACTTCGTCTACTACCGTCACATTTTTTAATAGAAATCATAAAATTTAAACATATTTTTTTTCTATTTTACCTTTTCTGGTTAAAATTTGATGAAATTTTACTAAGATACATACCATTAGTTTATGATTTACATTCATATTTGATGGCCAAAAGTTAGGATCGAACATTGAATGGATGATGCAATGGAATTTTTTTGATCGAATTTGGCTAAAATATTTACCAAAAAAGATAAAATAGGAAGAACATGTTTAAATTTAATAGTTTCTATTAAAAACCTTGACAGTAGTAGATAGAGGGTTAACATATGTAAACGTTTGTAGACATCATAGTTATATAGATAATTTTCAAAAATCAAGAGTTTCAATTACAAATCTCAGAGTTGTTCAGTGTAAATTACTACTAGTTTGTAGACATCACAAAGATTTCATTTTACTAAAGTAGCATCGAATATATGGATAATTACACTGTGTAATTATCCATATATTCGATGCTACTTTAGTAACATGAAATCTTTCATTTACGGAGAAGTTTAGCTCGAACTCGAATAAACTACAAGAAAAAAGAATATGAGCGATAAAAGTATTAAGTAGCTATACAAAATTTGTTACTAACAATATGTATTAAGCAACAATAATTTTTTTTTTGTTACAGTGATTGCTTTTTTAAATTAATTACTAATGGTAATATTATTGTTATTATTTATAGATTTTACTAATTGTCGATACTAGCAATTTATACGCATCAATTTCACTATTAAATTTTTAAGAATTAATTGTCGTAAGAAACCAAAAATTATTGGCAGTGTATATGTCTGAATTTGATAATGCCATTAGATGTCTTGTCATTATTTTTTAACATTGATATAAAGTAGGCATTATTATTATGCATATATAATACTAATTTCGATCAAATCAAATTTAAGTTGGGCTGATCCTTTACGTGATCAAGTTGCAAGAGATAAGGTTGGGTTGGGTACATGAATATTTTATCTAGGATTAGTGATATATTAGTAGTGACGGAGCCCAGGGGGCTGTTGGTGGTGGCGACCCTCCTCAATTTTTTAAAAATCCATTTTTAGTATAGATATTTATTAAAATTTTAAAATTTCATCCCTTCCCCTCCCCCTAAAAATAAAAATTATATTTTTACATAAGTTATATAATAAAATTTTTAAGTTTCTCTACTCTATTTTATTTTTGGTGATTTATTTTTATCTAATTTCATTTACCATAATAATTAAATTCTACTTCTTTCTCTTTCCTCTTTTTTTTCTTATTCTCTTCAAATTAAAATATTAAAAATTCTATTAGACTTTACTTATCTCTTCTATCACAATTAAAACACCAAAAATCATATTATAATTTTTCTTCTCCCACAAACCCTACGGTATTCAAATCTTTCTTCGAAAACAATGTATAAGAAGGTATTGTGTACTAATTTTGAAATTTATATATTTATTTGTTTCTTTCTTGTAATTGTTTTTTGAGTAGATATTTGAATCTTTAGAATTATTGATATGAATTTTGATTATTGTTCAATATTAAACTTAATTAATGAGTCTTGATATTTATTTGTTTGGCTATTAAATTTGAATGAATCTTACTAATTTGATACTTCATATTTAATTGGAAGTGATTTGGAGAATGTGATCATAGAGAACAAAAGAAAAGATATTTTTTGATCTTTGAATATATTTTAGGATCGTGAAAACAAATAGAGAGAAAAAAAAATCTATTTTAATACTTTTTATATATCATTATGTGGGTGGGTTTATGTTAATTTTATTTATTATTATTAAAAAAAAATTCTTTGTTAAGTATTTTTTAAAAACAATTCATTATCCACTATACTTGCTTTTTTTAAAATAGAGAATAACTTGTTATTTTTTTCAATATCATTTTTTATATAGTGTTTTGATTGTAGCACTTTTTTTTTAATTATAGCACTTCTAATTGGTCGTATACGCATAAATATGATAACTTTTATTATTTTATATGTTAATATTATATATAACCCATATATTTATACATTTTAATAACTAATGATATTAAAAATTTCGCCGCCATCAATCAAAATTCTAACTCCATCCCTGGATATGTATATATATATATATATATATATATATATATTAATTGCTTTCAACAAAGATTTTGAGTTTGAGTCACATTAACGGTGTCTATCAAATAGTAATGCATAATTTATTGTGGTAGTTTCGTTGTATTTGATAATTATTGATAATAGTTGTAATAGTTTGATTATAATTCAAGAATTTTGATGTAATTCATATATATATATATATATATATATATAGATATAATATAAATCGCATTGTGTAAGAAAAATTTTGCTCTCAATTTTATAATATTTTTGGGAACTAGATGAATCATTAATTAAAGTTTCTTGATTGGACTGTTTGCTTCAAACGTTATAATCTTATGACTTTTACACTCTCGTGCACGTGCACGAAAATTAGTTCACACTTCAGTATTGGGAATATTTTTTTCGAATTAATTTAAAAAAAAATAAATTATAAAATTTCTCTATATAATATTTCTATTTTAAAGGCGAATGTATACTTTCCATAGGGTAATAATCATTTTTAGTTGAAATGTGAGACTGAGTCTTGAGTCCATATAAAGCTATATATATATATATATATATATATTATAATTTTATGAAAATAATTTAAACTTCTATCACTTTAAAAATGGCGAAGAAATTCATATTGCGCAAAAATTCAATCATGCCTGCAATTCTTATAATTTATGAGTTTGTCCTTTTTTTTGACCAATTGATTTTCAATCCATTGACTGATTAATTCGCATTTGAATACTACAAAATTTCAATATGGGGGCGATTTTCCTAACTCAATTTTTCTATTCATAATTTCAACATTCAAACTCTAAGGCTATGTTTTGAAACATGGATTTTGTTGAGGAAAGTGGAAATGATAAAAAATGAATGCATAGAGTACTATCATTTGAAGTAAAAAAAAAAAAAAAAATTTCTTCCTATTTTCCTTACTAAAATTCAAGAACCAAACGGCGGGTAATCGTTACTTAATGTAAGCAAACTAATGTCTATATTTGCAGTGAGAAATAAAATATAAATAACATTTTGTCTGATTTATCTAAAGAAATTAATAAATTATCCTCATCATGAAAATGCACTTCAACTTGATTTTGAAGATAGATCAAGCCCCACACAAATTGAAATTAATTTGTTTAGCATTAAAATTTGTGAAAATTATCTAATTATCTCGTGAGCCTGATTTTGCACAGCTCATTTGCATTATTATGTAAAGCAATACCACATATAATATATATATATATATATATATATATAAATCTAATTTAAATACATATTTTAAAACTAAGGTGTGCAGGGGTTATTATTCCCTTTTTTTTTTTTTTTGCCCTCTTTCAAGGGTAATTAATTTCTTGAAAATGAAATGACCAGAAAAATAAAATTCTATAAAAAAAAATGGATAATGAAGAACTTATTACCCGATTCAGCAATCATACTTGCAAAATAATATATATTTTTTTCTTTTTGAAATGGGTTATGAACTCTTGAAAATTAAGAGCAATTTCTTGAAAATTAAATGACGAGAAATGCAAAATTCAAAAATTTAAATTCTATATAAAAGAAAGGAATAAATGAATAATGAAGAAATTATAATTCCTCGATTCAACAATCATAATGGCAAAATAATATTTTATTCATTTTGATGAAAGAAAATAATATTTTATTCTTTTTGAAATGGGTTCTGAACTCTTCAAAAAAATGAAAACATGAACTCTAGTATAATTTTTTTTTTTTTTGAAAAAAATGATCAATTGATCGTTGTGTATAGTAACTGATCACCATTTCATTTTATATTTTGAGTGAAAAAAAAAAGTATTTTTATTTGCTTTGTCTGTTATCCTCAACTGAAAATTTAAACAATGTTCTTTTGTCCAAATTTCATGTTTTCCGAATTTTCTACTTAGAAGGGGTTAAAAGGAGTTTTATTAAATTGTTTGGGGTTAAAAAGAAGTTGACCTCCTATACTTTTTAAGAATTGCTAGAACGCCCATAAAAAAATAAAAGATCAAATGAGCTTGTCATGCTTTTAAAAACGGTGCACAAAAACTCATTACACGTTGTGGGCTAGGGACGGAGCCAATGGGGTGCTGGTGGGGCGGCCATCCCACTCAAATTTGTATTGAGCTAAAATTTATAAGTAAATTTTTTTTTTGAAAAATTTAAAAATTTACCCCTAAATTATAGAAATATCTTTTTGACCTGTTTGGTTTCCGAGATTAGCCAAGAAAAAGCCTTCACATATCGGCTAATCTCGGCGAATTGATCATTTGGTTGCCAAGATTATAATTGTTGGCCTTTACCTAATCTCATGCGGTCCGCAATGTGATAGGTCTAATCTCGAGATTATAATCTCAGGGGAGGGGGTGAGATTGAATCTTGGCTTCCCAAGATTAACTATTCCAATATTTTGAATTGACCATTTTATCCTTTATTTTGCCCTTACTTTTTTAAATTTGTTATTATTAATTACTTTTATACTTTACAATATATAATTTTATTAAATAATTATGATTAATTATTTTTATATTTTACAATATGTAAATTTATTAAACAATAATAAATTATTATTATTATTCAATCAAATTAAATATTATAAAGTATAAAAAATTAAAATATTAAAATTTCATTTCCTTCTTAAAAAATAATTGTTATTAACAATTATTGTTGTTATTATTGTTATTATTCTTATTGTTGTTGTTGTTATTATTATTATTATTATTGTTATTATTGTTATTATTAGTGTTATTATTATTATTATTGTTGTTGTTGTTGTTATTATTATTATTATTGTTATTATTATTATTATTATTATTCTTATTATTGTTATTGTTATTCTTATTATTGTTATTGTTGTTATTATTATTATTTTTATTGTTATTGTTATTATTATTATTATTATTATTATTGCAAGATGGCTAAGGCATAATTTGAAAAATAAGCCTTGAAAAATTTTAACAATCGAGGGTAATAACGTAAATTGTATTCTAATATTGGTTCAATCTTATTCAATCTTGGATACCAAACCACCCTCTACATAATACGTACGATCATCCTATTCAGTTAATCATGGCTATCAAACAACCAATCTAATTGGCTTGAATCTGGACTAATCTTGAGCCAATACACAAGTTCCGATTAACGAATCTCGCGAAGCAAACGAGTAAAAAATTGATTTCGCAAACCCCCCCCCCCCCCACCCCCCCCTCCAAAACTAAAATTTCAAGCTCCATCCTTTGTTGCGGCACTAGCCCGGTGTATGATACAACAGGTAAATTTAAGAGTGGTGACAAACCTCTTGATTTGATCAACGTGAGCGAATAGTGCTTAGACTTGCTGAGCTACCTCTCATCGCTATCCGACGCCTCCACCTTTTTTTAAGATATGAGGAACTTATTTGACTTTTATTTTTTCACATGGACTTTTTTTGATTGTACCAAAAGGCAGCCACAAAAGAGTGCACAAATTGCATTTAACCCATTTTTCCATTGTAGAAGTATTGAAAATTTGAAACTGCGACATTCCAACTGCAATTTAAGATTTTATATATAGCCGAACTTTGTACTAAAATCAAACTAGGTAAAATTATATACATAATGCATGTTAGGTATCTCCACAATTTGGAGTGACACGAGTAAAACAAAAAAGCATTTAATCGAATGCCACTTGTGTAAAAATACACATTGATACTATTATATAGGACAACATTATTCAATAATTATTGTTGATCTGTTCCTTTTTTTTTTTCTTTTTTACTTTCTCTCTATCCTCTCCCCTCTCCGTTCTTTTTATTTTCTCTCCATTTTTTCTCTCCCCTCTCTATCTTCTTGTATCTTTCAATGAATCAATACTTTTCAATATCATTTTTAAATTTTTTTTTTGTAATTATTTTCTTAATTTTTTATATTAAATTATTTTATTTTTATTTATTACTAATTTTATATATATATTGAAAATAATAATTTTTTTTGATAGTATAGATACTACCAAAATAATTAATATCTCATAAAGTTTAATTATTTTTTAATATACACAAGTATTGAATGCGTTAATATTACTAGTTATAATAATATGTTTTACACTTGCTAAGATAATATCAATATTTTCATATTCAATATATCTAAGAATCTAAACATCCATTTACACCTCAATTAAAAGCATAAAAAATTCTCATTCAAATCAGATTTAACTACAAGCAATTAACTTATAAATAATAAGAGTTACAATACGTGTTCCATGATTGATGCACTCTTTTTATACTAATTGTCAATCACATTAAATATAGAGTTAATTACACTTTACACGTTTAAATTGTATCTTATCTTGCGTAAACTCTCTTAAACAATATAATATGACAAATCAACGTGCTGGGATAGTAAAAGATGTAACTAATCGGCCAATAACATTTAAAATTCGAAAATTAATTTGTTTCCCCATATAATTTATACAATATATGACATAATTCGAACGAGGTATATATAATTTGTTGAATTTTTTTTATCCAAATTAAGTTTGAACGAGCTCAATAAATTATATAATAAATATATTATATTTGCTATATGATTAATTTCTTTTCTAAAATTTTACACCAATTACAAAATAAATATAAATTATTTATTACGTGATTAGCACTAATTCAACTGTCGACAATGTGGGCTAAAATTCCCCGTACTTGACTCTTGAAAATGTATTACAATTTGTTGGACATATAGATGTAACGCACACATTAAATGTGTGTACGATGTGTGAGAGAGACTCAAAATAAAGTTTCGAAGTCGCATAGAATTTTCCCTCTGCTCTTCACGACCTCTCACTATAAAGCACATCAACAAGAGGAAGAGAACCCCTCTCTCTCTCGCTCTCACTCTCTCTCTCATCTGTGCAAGGCGTGCTCAGAAGCTCTCATTACACACTGCCACCCCCTCCCCTCTCTGCTATCATCAAACTCCCCACATCAAATGAGTGCCCTTGTCTCCATTCTCGCCATCCCACAACTTTACTTTTCACTCATGCCAACAAGAATACGTGCCACTGTGTGTTGATTGTGTGTGTGTGTCGAACTGTTTGCGATGTGTCTCGTTTTCACATGATTCTGTTTGCCTCCATTGAAACTCTGTTTCTCACTCCTCTGCAGCTTTATTGACTCTCTCTAAGCAGACAAACAAAGCTCTCTCTCTCTCTCTCTCTCTCTCTTTCTCTTTTCTGGGCTATAAATAAAGCAAGAAATCAATCAACCATGGTGGACAGATATAGTTTCAGAAATCCCTCGTTTTCTTCCACTCTGCTTGACGCGATTTACCGTTCCATTGATCAGGGCGAGGAAGAGGTGGTGATTTACTCGGAACCCATGAGGAAGAAGCAGATTTACAGCTCCGACGTCGGCGGCGGCGGTGCTAACGTGCGCCCTTGCGGAGTGTTTAAGAGTACAGAGGAAGAAATGGCGAATTACCAGAGGGCTATGATGATCGAGAAATGGATGGAGAAGAAGTCCGGCGATCAGAAGGGTGTTGCTCGCAGGAAATCCGCCGCCGATCTGCTGACGAAGAAGCCGCGAAAAGATCGGGAGAAGTACTCCAGCTCCAGCTCCTCCGATTCGAGCTGCGGCGGCGGTTTTTTCTCCTCCTCGGAAGCAGAGTCGCTTCCGGTCCACAGGCCGAAGCCGGTCCGGACAGGCATCGAAAAGGGGAAACTCACCGGCGGCGAGGATCATCGCCGCCGCGGTCACGGTGGAGGCGAGGAATTCGAGCGGAAGCCGCCGTCGAAGCACCACGAGAGCGGGTTCCTGAAGACGAAATCGCGGGCCCTGAAAATCTACGGCGATCTAAAGAAGGTGAAGCAGCCGATATCCCCCGGCGGCAAGCTCGCCGGATTCTTGAACTCCCTCTTCACCGGCGGCAGCAATTTGAAGAAATCAAAAATAGCCGACTACTCGCCGTCGCTGAAATCGTCATCGTCGACGGCATGCTCGTCGGCCTCGTCATTCTCGAGGTCGTGCCTCAGCAAAACGCCATCGTCCGGAGGGAAACCATCCCACGGCGGCGGGCCGAAAAGATCGGTTAGGTTTTCGCCGGTGAGTGTGATCGTGGACGAGGATTGCCAGCCGTGCGGCCACAAATCATTATACGACGACAACGACAACAATAACAACTACAACAAGAAACAAAGTTCAAATTTCGAGCCCGCCAAAAATGCTAACAACAACATTAGTAGCATCAAAAGCGTTATCAACGAAGAGCTTATGGTCCATGTAATGGAAAAAAATCGTAGAGTTGAGGAGGTCGCAAGGGATCTCCTAAGAAATTATCATAGGAAAAACGAGTTCGAATTGTCTTTCGATCATTTGCGAAAATCCCATGTTAAAAATCAAGCGTTGGATCAAGATTTCGATCTGGAGCAGGAGGACGACGATGATGATGGTGCAAGTTATGCGAGTTCGGATTTGTTCGAGTTGGATAATCTTTCGGCCATTGGAATGGAGAGGTACAGCGAAGAATTACCGGTTTATGAGACTACTAATCTTGGTACAAATCGAGCCATAGCAAATGGCTTTGTTTTGTAATTTGATTAAAAAAAAAAAAGAAAAAACAAATTAAGAGCATTTGTAATTTGTGTTTTGGTTTGTAAGTTATTGGTTTGGGGGGTTTACATGAAGAGAAATGAAATTTCTCCTTAGTATTATTATGAGTTTTTGTGAATTAATTTTCGAACGTGTGATTGTTTCGTACTAAATTTCTGTTAATTCAAAATAATTTTTGAGAGAAATATCAAATATATAAGTCAAAACAAAAATATAGATAGTCGTTAAGTGATTTGAATATAATTATGAAAGTGTATCACTTACCATAACTATGTAAGTGTAATTGTCATGTGTTAATTGTGTGTATCTATTTTTTCTCTCTATTTTTGTTAAGATGTTGATGTCATTTCCCTATATTTCTTGACTTTTTAAATTTAAAATTCTAATCGATTTATAATGTAGAATTTTGAGTAGTGGTAAAAAATGATGAAAAATGGAGTCGAACAAAGAGGGATGATTGGGAAAACTAGCGATGAACATCACACGTCAGAAGGTGAAAGCAAGGCAAAATCCCCAGTGTGTGTGTGAAGGCTTTTGCTTTTTCTTGAATTGTGGGGTCTAATCTTTTTGCATTCAAGATGAACCAAACCATTTTTCACCATAAATATCTGCTGTGTATATTTTTTGAAGTTCAAGATTTTACAGAGGTCGTTGATGCTATAGAATTTTGAATATATTGCCAAGATTCTTTGAAATCATGGTTAAATTATTCTTACCACAACTTATTTAAATGGTAGTTTTTTTAAAAAAAAAAAAAAATTAGTTATGAGATCGTGCAAAAAGAAAGCATAAATTTCAAGGACGAAAATTTTATAATGGGTACAATTTCATTACAAATAAAGACACTCATAACAGATCTGTGACGAAATCCTCGCAATTTAAAACAAAATGGTCGAAATATATAATTAATTAATGATGAAGCATATATCGACAGATTTCTAATGATAAATTCCGTCACAAAATTAATAAATTTGTGATGAATTTTGTTATCAGTGAATGGGGTACTCTTTTGCAGTGACAATGACGCCTTAATAGAATTTTAAACCTAAAATACTTTATGATTCATTGGGAATCACCTTCACGACTTAAAAAATAAATAAATAAATAATTAACCCCAATTGATATTTCAATAGGGGTTGGTTGTATCTTTTAATGGTGGTAACGAGGGGTCAATTTATGAAGATAAAAGGAGGGAAAAAATAAGAACCAATGATGGATGTTTTGTCCCCAAAAGATTGGGACATGAAATCTATGGTTAGATCTTTGTTGTTGGTTGGGCAAATTAGTCAAGAAGAATAAAATGATAATGGGTTCCAAAGGGTGAATGCAAAACAGATAGTTATCACTCTTTGTTTCTTCACATTTTGTCTAGCATTAGATGTGCATCACTAAAACATCAATCTAATCTTGGTTGAGTTGTCACTTTTTGCTTTTTTTTTTTTTTTTTGGCTCAATATCTCCATTACTTTACCAAACATTAATATTGTATCTTTATATCAATTTATGTAATATATATATATATATATATTAAAAATCTAACCATCTTCTTCTTATTGTTGTTGTTTTTTGTGCATTTATTCAGTGGCGACTCCAACAACATCAAGCAGTAGAGTCAACTAAAATTATTTAAAATTTCAGTTATAGGGTGAACCGGTCGTGATTAATATTATTTATTTTAAAAAAAACTGAGTGCACTAAGGTGATTCCACTTTTCACAAAATAAATGATAAATAAAAATAGGGTTAAAAATTTGCGCATCTGGGGACAAATTGAATCTAGA